>JBBBDQ010000958.1:1245000-1638345 GCA_037127315.1 Ascarosepion bandense | reverse complement strand
AGAATGGTAGACTTATAAATATGTAAAACTAGCAGTATAGCCCGGCGTTGCTCAGTTGTAATGAAAGCTTTAAAATTAATCCATGGTCCTGGAGCTCAGACTCTTTTGACGTTGGCACGAAAGACTAAAAAGCAATAGTTGTTTCCAGTTAAAGCAAAACTGTAGACTGAAAGAAAAATGAATGGATGTAAGTCAAATTTTGATTTCCTGGTATCGATATCAAATAAGTTTTTTTTGTCGTAAACTGAATTTTGAAGGCTAAATAAGTCCTCTGAGTAAATGGTATCATGGCTGAGACTAAGAACTACAATTATACCTACTTAGAGCCAAACCCGAAGCAAAAACTAAAATAAAGGGCTGAAAAAAAATACAGACATACAGGCAGATAAACACACACACACACACACACACACACACACACACACACACACACACACACATCTTGCCTTTTATATATATATATATCTATATATATATATATTATTGATTTTCTGCACTATTGTAAGAACTGCAACCTTGAAACTTCTTAATATCGTTTCTTATGTCTTTGTCTATGAGTGCATCAAATTTGATTAAAATCTGACCACTCCTTCTATAACCTGATTTTTTCAATTACCAATTTTCGATATTTATCGGGGGTACCTCAACACAAAACCTAGCTAAGAACATTCACAGACGCTTATAGCACAACTGTGTAAATTTTCAAGCCATTTTGGAGTCTATAGGTAATGAACACACACACACACACACACAGACAAAGTTCCATTTATAAATAAGTTTAGATAGATTCTGGATCAATTTCAAATCTTTGGAATGTCACAAAAGGCACAGATATTTACTCATCCAACTTGTTTATTATTATACAAATAAAGCATTATGTATATGCTACCAGTATTAATTTGCTACTTTTATATGCAATAACTTGGAGAGTGAAGCGTATATCAATGCAAAAGCATATAAATAACTATTTTGAAAAACATGGTATCATGCAACTGGATCTACTCTTGCACTTCTGCAACAATAATATGTAGAACCACTGCCCAGATAAATATTCTTTGAGGGAATAAAGATGATAATTATCTGAAGCTCCAAGTTGGAACTATATGGTGAATTTGGTAAAATATCTCAACTACATCATAAGATCCTTGTCAGATCAAGACTTGCATATGGATGTCTTTCATGGTGCTAAATCTATTCAGAAATATCTCAACTTTCAGCTGTGTACAATCACTTTCTAAGATCAGTGTTTAAAAAGACTTTCAGTGAGTAAAGGCTGAGAATCTTAGCAAAGATTATGGACTGGCACTACAGATTCACAAAATAGAACTGTACCAAATAACAGAAACCACATTACCTGAGGACTACCAACAGTAGCAACAACTGAAATGAATAGCTTGAATGTGACTTGAATTGAAAATAATGACATAATGAAGATGCTGACATCCCACATTACTTTAAATAAAAGGTTAGGAAGGAAACCCCCATCAATAGTGGAAAGAGTAATAACAGCTACTGTACTTGAGAAACCTATTTTCCTGAAAAGATGTTTTAAGAGGATAATTTTATAAATTTTGACTGAAAGCAGTACTGGCTGCTCTCATCAGTGAATGCCAAATGTTTCCTTATAGAGAAACAACTATTTTTACCATTACCATTCTCTTGTCATAGTAACCATGTGAAGAGTTGCATTATTGTGGGACCCAACAAAATGACACTTTCATGGATAATTTCATGAACTACTAACTCCAGAAGATCAAGTTCCAGAGCTAACAATAAAGTTTGTGTTGTTAGTCATCTGAAATCAAAACTTAATGCTTTATTGTGTAGAATGTCATCTTCTGTTGTTGATTAACATGGATGGTCTATGTAAGACTTGTTCTGCAAGTTTCTATGTTCTTGAACAGACTGACAGGCTGATACCTACTTCATGTTTATTATATGTGCACCATAAACAGTAACAAGTTAACACTAAATTTCTGTTGGATTGATGCCCTTGACATGTCAAGACTTATAACATCTCACATTTTATCCATTGTTTTATGGTAGTGGCTATCTTTCGGAAATTTTTCCCACCTGAAACTATTCTGCACATATACAAATCTACCATCCGCCCGTGTATTGAATATTGCTGCCATATCTGGTCGGGTGCCCCTGCTGCTCTCCTTGGGCTTCTTGACAAAATACAAAGGAGGATCTGTAACGTGGTTGATACTAACTTGGCAGACCGGCTGCAGCCGCTCTCACACCGGCGTGATGTAGCTTCCCTGTGCCTCTTCTACAAGTACTTTCATGGCTTCTGCTCCGATGAGCTTAGATCACTGGTGCCGCCCAAGCACGAATTTACACGAGATACTAGATTAGCAACTAGGTCCCACCCTTTTACAGTTAAACAAATAAGATGTAACCGTAAATTCTACTCCAACAGCTTCTTTTCTCGCGCCTCCCGCCTGTGGAACTCCCTTCCACAAGTCTGCTTTCCCGACAGTTACAATCTCCAGGTGTTTAAATGTAGGGTCAATAGACACCTCCTATCACACTAACTCCCAACTATTCTCACAACACTCTCATCTACCAACCCTCATTCTCGGTATCCTCACCCGCCTATCACCCACCCTCTTAAATGTCCTATATTTAACCAGCCTTTCTCCTCTCTACGTAGCCCCCTGCACAGTAGTGGCAGTGACATGCCTTGCTCGGGGTGAAACGCTTATAAAAAAAAAAAAAAAAAAAAAATATATGTGTTCAATATTAATGCTGTTCTTGCTGTTATAAGAAATATAGGATAACCCCCTGTTGCTTTGTGTTTTTGATTTCACAATGTTTAAATTCTGCTTATCTGTACTGTATTGTATCTCTTTGGAATCTTTCATAAATGACAGAATGTATCTTTGCATTGATTCAACTTACTGACATGAATTTTCATTTTCTTATTATAGAGCAAAGATAAAACAAAAATCATAACATATTTCATCATGTCATTAACCTTTTTTTTTTTCTTTCTTCAGGCCAGAGTAAGTTACAATTCACCCAACTTACTCACAAAGATAAAATACGCAAGATTTCATGTCCTCTGAATGCCCGAATATACATTATTAATGCAACATATAGTGATAGCAAAAATACTTGTGTGATCGATGCAAAAGAAGAAGTAAAATTTAGGTAGGTGAGATGCTTATGTTTTATTTGCACCTATAAAATTTTATTAAACAGCTATCATAGACAATGTTGGATGCATAATGGTAAAATGATTAGTGGTTTTGAATGAGAAATCCAACAGCCAAGTTTGAATTTCAGTTGAGTTCATTACATTCATTTACACATAAATACCCTTGGAAAAAGTATAAATCCATCTCTTCTCTCTCAAGATATTAGTTAAATAGTAGGACAAACTGGGCACTATAGCCTTGGTTGGCAACTGGTTTAGGAGAAGGAAAACTCTGAATTCAAAACCAGCCTGAAGAGGGTTGGGTTCCAGCAGTCTATCTTTCCCCAGACACATCACACTGCCGTACATGTGATACGCCTACAACTCTCAGGGGTTACAGGACTTATGATCATGATCTTGATTGTAGACTACATAGGCATCTGTGTGTGTGTGTGTGTGTGTGTGTGTGTGTGAATTGTAAACTAGTTGTTTACAGTGTAAGTGTTGATAATAATAATAATAGTGTGTGAAATGTACTGATAAATAAAAATTCCACAGGGGATGGCAACTAAGATTTTCCATTATCTCATAACACTGCAATTTCCTCAGTACTTGCCTGTATCTTCTGATTCTCACCCTTATCCTGTTCAATCATTGTTGCTCTGCCATGATTTATCTAAATGTTATATATAGAATAGCTTTATAAGGCTTAAGAAGAAAACTTTATTTTCTACTGGATCCTTTCTTTCATCTTCATAAAGACTCTTAAGGTAACACAGTTTTTACACTTTTCCATTTCCACTTGCCTTTCAGTTCATCTTCATACAGCCAGCAAGCCTGTCTATCTCTGACTTTCTTTCATTTTTATCCCTTCTTTATATTTGCATGTCTATTTTTTCTTTTCCCCTGTTTTCTGTTTCAGTTTTAACTTGCTTTCTTACCTCCTAACTTTACTTCTTCCTGTTTTCTCCTCTCTTTCTCTCCCTCACATTTCTCTAGTCATTTCTGTTTTCTCAGGTTGAAAGCATTTTGGATTCTAGCTTAAAAACCCTGATACCAGATTTGTTTTGTGTAAAGCTGTTTGAAGACAAGAGCACAACTGATAAGGAACATTCTTTCTTTTTATGTATCATGTCCTTTCAAGACATAGACAACCATGAACCTCCACTTACCTGTATCTCTTGTTGCTCTTAACACTTTTCCTCTTGGTATCTTTCTCAGTGTGTCTTGCATTGCTTTTCCCTGTCTCTCTTTCTCCAAGCCCTCCTTCTTCATTATGTATCCCAGAAACTTCAGCTGTTTCTTTCCTTTTCATTTACATCCTCTTCAAAACCTTGTAATTGCTCACATGTTCAGTCCATGGTATCCTCAGTATCCTTCTGTAGAACCATATTTTGGTTGCTTTGAGTCTCTCTTTCATCTTTGAGGAGATCAGCCAACATTCACTATCATTTTGGAGGATAGATATCACCTAGCAGTCCAGTACTCTTTTCTTTGTTTCTAATGAAATTTTCCTGATTATATTTAAATCCTAGACCAAAAGTCACTTTGATCTGAGGTAGAAAAGCATATTGGTCATGCATATGAACAATCAGAATACCATATAAGATAACCAAAAGGTGACACTGGCAACTTTTGCATTTAATCTAAAAATATCAATATATCAAAACTTTTATATTCAATTTAATAGCTCCAATACATAAAAACTTTGTATTTAATCAAATAACATCAAACTATATTCTTGGGAGATAAATATGCATTTTTATAATTATTTTACCCCAAACAAGGCAATAATATCATTAAGAGACAAGGGGCTGATGTGAGTGAAAGAAAATGAAACAAATTTATTGAGAAGAAAGGACAATAAAAGAACAGAGTTAAAGAAGATAAAAGATGGCAATTGACACTGAATTAAAATTTTTGAAAACTGCAGACAGCAGGGAAGCAAGAAACAGGACAAAGTGCAAGAAAAGAAATTATTAAAATATAATGATTACATCTATTTCAACAGTAAAACTAGAGACAGAGTAATCAATCTAGTAGCATACTTAAATTTATGTGTTCAAAGTACCAAAGAGGAGAGCTCGTTAGAACAATTGCAATAAAAATAATTATTATTTGTATTTTATAGAAAAAAACAGAGAGAAACCACATCACAGTGGTGAAAAAGTGACTGCAGTCAAGATATCTGGTCAGGACAAATAACATTAAAGACTCTACCTCAAGATACATTGCAGGAACACCAGACCAGATATGGCAGCCATATTTAATGCATAGATAAATGGTAGATTTATAAATATGCAATATGGATACAGTGAACCAAATTTCTTAGCAGCAGATGGACATGGACACTATTGGAGTAGAGGAAGAGCAATTATACTGACTAGCAGTGTATCTACTTCGTGCAGTGTGTGAATCTTGTACTTGTTAATATACTATCATTCCCCAACCTCCGTTTTGGCGATTACTCATGCAATAACCTTTTAGGATTACAACACTATCCCTATGTCAAGGTACCTTAATATTTACTAAACTTTACTTAGTTTGACACAAGGTTACATGTATGAGAGACCGAGTGAGGAACAAACTCACTACTTTTTAGTAATGGGCAACCACTTCATTTCATGTCAGTAGGTATAAAAAAGCTGTTTCTTGCCCCAGTTAAAAACCAATCTACTTTAGTTTTGTGCTTTTACTACTATGGGAAATTCATTTAAGAACCAGTTATGTTGAGGGATAAAGTCTAAGAGAGTGAGTGGAAATGGTGTGTGAAATATTCTCTGTTAAAAGTAAAATTAATACAAAAAATTTGATCAAATGTACGCTCTATTTCAGTTGTTGGGAACATGAATGCAAGTTTTATAACATCGTTAGAAATATTAAAGATACATGTCCTACATTAAAAAAGAAGTTATTGATAATGCACATCTGTAAAGTAGGTAAGTATATCTTCAAATGTCTTTATCATAATGATATCTAATATTTTCACAACTTTGGACCAGTGTATATATATATATATATATATATGATTGATATGGAAAAGTTTGTCACTGAACAGTACAGTCATGCTGAATTTTAAGTTTTGTAATGCTACCGCTATGATGTCCTCACTTCTCAAGGATTTTTTTTTTCAATCTGCAAAAAAAATTTAAATTGAAAAAGATTGAAAAAATCCTGAAAAGTGAGGACATCATAGTGGTGCCTTCATGAAACTTTGAAGTTGGCATGACTCTGTTCAGCTAAGTGACAAACTTCTCCACATCAGTCCTATTAATGATCTATTGCTATCTTGATATTGAGCAATTTATGACAAAAATCCTGTTTGCCAAAATATCTTTTTATCAGTTAACCACTGAAAAAAACAAAAATATTGGCACTAAGCATCATCACAACTCAACACTATGGCTTAGGGGTTAGCAACTTCGGCTGACGCCAAATCGATAGAGTTTCGATCACGGGTAGAAGGAAGTGAATGTCTAGCCACACTGATGAGCTGTGATACAGCGAAACAGGCTTGTATGTGTATGATGAATATATATATATATATCAGATTAAAATATATAAATTTTTATATATCAAGAACAATTTTGTAGAAAAGATATATAAAAAAGTGGAAAAAAATTTTGTGTGTCATGTTTTGTCCCTTAGGACTTCACCAGATTAGGTTTGTTTACGTTGATATAATTACACATACACACAAGTGGGAGATGCTGAAAATTTTATATTTAGAAAAAATTTTTTATGTGTTTTGTATATATAATCTAGCTAATTTAATTTAGATACTTTTTCTTTTTGTTTGTATTTTCATCATCTTCATTATTAAATATCCCACATTGTAATAACAGAAGATCTGCTAAGAATGCTGAAACATAACAACCTGGATGCAAATTTACTGTGGATGATCTAGTGATTAAAGCACTTTCTAAACATTTTTTCTTAGTGAATTATTTTTAGCATACATCTGTAGTATTTAGCAGTCACATTTTTGAAAAAGAACTGGAACTAAAAGCTTAACCAGCATTGTTGTAAGACTTATTAAGGATGATAATCAATGAAAAGCCAGCATTCCCAGACCAGCTAAGACAAGCTCAACTTACTCCAGTGGGGGAGTAGGGTAAGTCCCGACCAGCTAAGACAAGCTTTGAACCTAGAGACTGCATAAGCGGGGTCTGGGTAATCTTTGACTGGTGGCCTGAGCATATGTGCTCAGGTTCCACACGTTAAAAACTGACCTTGTGTCACAACTTGCTCTGGTGGAGGAACAGGGTAAATCCCAACCAATTAGACAAGCTTTAACCCAGTCCCTGTGTATGTGCATGTATGTGCTAAGACAAGTGTTGTACCCAATCACCGTATATGTGGAGACTGGATATATTTGGACCCTCAGCCCAAGTGTATATGCTCATGTATCCATGTTAACTTACCTTCATTGTATCCTGTGCCAGTAGTGGGTATAGGTAAATACCCAAATGTGGAGGTATGAGTCAATACCAAAGTGTTCCCATGCACAATTATGTAACTCTTTTTACAATGATGTGTCCTGGTTGGGCAAGCTTTATTTTGGGAGAAGTTAACACATCTAAAACGATGAACAGATGAGAAAAGAGCTGAGCCTCATGACCAAGAGAAACAAAATTGAAAAAAAGGATTTCTGTCTCATTTTATACACTTCTGTGAGATATTCTGATTAGCTCTGTGGAAGTTTACATAATGTCTATTTTTGGCCACAGAAATAAGCGTAACATGCAAAATTTAATTTCAGCTGAACTCCACAGTCTTACTTTATTTATGAAGTTCAACATAGCTTAGGTTTTGCATAAGGCCACAATTTGTAGCACTCAGTGAGGACTGAAGTCACTACTGAGTAGCAATGATCAACAAGACAAGCTAACTTTTGTATTCCTTCTTATATACAGGAATGGCATGTTCTTATCTTCTTAAATACATGGACACTATTGGAGTAGAGGAAGAGCGATTATACTGACTAGCAGTGTATCTACTTCATGCAGTGTGTGAATCTTGTACTTGTTAATATACTATCATTCCCCAACCTCCGTTTTGGTGATTACTCATGCAATAACCTTTTAGGATTACAACACTATCCCTATGTCAAGGTACCTTAATATTTACTAAGCTTTGCTTAGTTTGACACAAGGTTACATATATGAGAGACTGAGTGAGGAACAAACTCACTACTTTTTAGTAATGGACAACCAGACAAAATTGCTTAACATTAACCTATGCTAAGGCACACATCAGAATTCAATGGTTTAAGTGCACAATCTGTATTGCTTGATGGTTATTGGCAGAGAAAATGGAATCATTGAACCAAGTTCAAATTCTTGCTCTCTTTATTTGGATTATTCCTTATAATTGTTTAAAGGAGATGAATTTTTTTTGTATTTTCTTTGTGAATCTATATTCAATAAAAATCTCAATTTGACCAATTGAGTTTTCTCCAATTCTTCAATAATATTTTCTTTTCTACTCTCTCTCTCTGTTTCTCTAACTGTTATTTTTATTTTTTTATTTTAGAGGAAGAGCTGCTGACATTTGTGTTTGAAGGGAGACCAAAATTGATTGAATGTCCCCACAACTATAGACTAGACATCCTTCATGCCAACTATTCAGATCCACTTTATATATGCAAGCCAAATAAAGTTGACACTCATATCAAAAAACAGTAAGGATGATTAATATTGCAAACATTCAACTCTAACTCAACTGATAACTTCCAGGAATATTATTTAAATTTCTTAGATGCATGATTAACAATAATTATTAATGAGATGCTTGGAAAGAGGAAATATCTTGGTCTTCTCTGCTCTCCAAGGTCAACTATGTCTATATGAACAATGTACTAAAGTGCACTTTCTGTGGGGAAAGAGAGTCTATATAGAACAGGAATAATAAAGCAATGAATGGTATATAAGTGGATAAAATGCTTTAAAGTAAGAAGAACAAGTGTAATGGATGAAAGCCAAAATGGTTGCCTATCAACATCATGCATGAACTATGGATTTGCGCAAACTATAATGCGTAAAGACTTGGGTCTTGTATGAAAATCGTTTTTACTTTTTTATTTACCCTTGTGTATTTATATATATTTTGCCCAAAGATTGTATTTAAGCATGAGACAGATTGAATGTTAACTTAAATGATCACATTTATATTTATATATGCTGTATTCAAGATATCGAGCACTTTAATCCATAAATGTAACATACCATAGAACTCTCTCTCTCTCTCTCTCTCTCTCTCTCTTTATATATATATATATATATAAATATTTTTTTCACAATATATCAATATATATATATATATATATATATATATATATATATATATATATATCATGAAAAAATATCCCTCCACTTGAAAAGGGCTAAACCACAATTCCTCCACACACTCAGTCCTCAAAAACAAAATCTTACAAGGACACAAAACAAATTGAATGAAAAACTCACAAGATATTCCTTATACATCATATTAAATTAAACATGCATACATTTCTGTATATATATATATATATATATATATATATATATATATATATATATATATCATGAAAAAATATCCCTCCACTTGAAAAGGGCTAAACCACAATTCCTCCACACACTCAGTCCTCAAAAACAAAATCTTACAAGGACACAAAACAAACTGAATGAAAAACTCACAAGATATTCCTTATACATCATATTAAATTAAACATGCATACATTTCTGTATATATATATATATATATATATATATATATATATATATATATATGAAATGAAGAAGCTTGAAGGTAAATCCTAAACAGATTCTGCTAACATTAATTATTAATGAGACAAGTGTTAAATTCACTCATTGGAATAACCATACACTTTTGGAAAATTTGAATTTTTTTTTATATGTAATATATATATATATATATATATATATAGAGAGAGAGAGAGAGAGAGAGAGAGAGAAAGAGAGATCCAGATCCAAACAAGTAACAAGTTTTATTGAATAACACCGACAAAGTCTGTCTATTTAACATTTGATTTTTGTTTTTCAACATTTGATTTTGTTTATAGAGTCCCATGAAAGTATCTAAAAAATGGCTGTTCAATACAACTTTCATTATACTATTTGTTAAGAAAGATTGGATTAACTCAAAAAAAGTTGGATGAAGGCATGATAGTTTTTCAGCTTGTAAAGAAGGCCAGCATACCAAACCCTGATTCCCCACCTGCTTCTTAGCTAAATACCAGCAAGGACAGTTTGCATTTGCTAATGCTTCACAGTGAATCAACATTTCCTCACCAGCTGTTGGTAAGCATTAGGGCCCTTGGAGATCTTTAGTTCTGTAAAACAGTCAATTCTGGTGTCAGGCTCAAACCTCACCTTCATAAAAATTCATAATTATTACTAAAGAATGATTATATTAATATAAATCATCCAAGAAATGGAGATTAAAATCATTGCTCCTCCAATGTTCTGTGTAACATGAGAATAGATTTTGATTTTGCTTACTAAATTTTTTTGTGTGTATTTTAGCTACACCATTTTCTGATTGTTTTTAGGTGAGCAGACTCAAGGCAGGGTTCTATTCTAGGAGTGTTCTACGTAAGACTTAAAAAACATACTGGACACAGGTGAAAAAATGCCAAATAGGAATAGTCCAAAGATAACACATACAGAATAATAACAACTCATTTCCGAATATCAGTGAAAACCTAAAATTATGTTTCTCAAATATATTTTCATCTTTTGTAATAACTTATTTATTTAATTGCATTGCCTGTAACTTTAAGTCATGAGTATTGCTAGTATTAAGATACTTGGATCTCTTTTTTGTGTACTTGATGTTGTTAATACAGTGATTCAGTTGATCTGTTCTTCAGTTCACAGTTGTCAGTTCTGAACTGAAAAAAGTGTAGTACTTACATACCAATGTATATAAATAAAACATGAGTGGCAAAAGTGGAGTGTTGTTTCCCTTCACACACACACACACACACACACACACACACACACACACATTTACACTCTACACATATTGAAACATTTTAATGTCAGTTGTATAAAAACATGGTCTTTATAGTTACATTTTATTTTTATTGTCATTTTATTTCATGTTTTCTTTCTTAGCATTATATATTATGACATATTTTAGTTACAGAATATGTGAATGAAATACATCATAAGTATTTTAGAGGTAATTAAAATACCTTACAAATATCTATAAAAAATAGTGAGCTAAAAGATTAAAATAGCAAATTTACAATGAAAGTAGCCCTCTATTTATTTATCAACTGATACACTTTTCAAAGTAATACCTTTTTATTAGGTAAAAGAACACTGCACAATTTTAATAATCTTATTAATATTATTATCATTGAATGATTTTAGTAAAAAGAGGATGTCTCTTCAAAAGATAAACTATGTTGTATTATTAAAGCATAAATATCACTGGCCAATACATTTTTTGGTCAGTAAAATTTGAAATTTGTCTTTAGCTTTTGGAGCTGCTGATTTTTAAAAAATGACATCTGTTTTTGCCTATAACTTCAAAATTTTAGCACAACACAGTGAACCAACTTTCTTAGCTAGGTTTTCTGCTAAGAATGTTGGGTCATTGTGTCAGGCTAGAAAATTTTTATTTTCAGAATCTATCTTACATATTTATATCTATGCTCAGAATATTGCTGCCATATATGGTCTGGTGCTCCTGCTAGATATTTAGAGATTTTTTATAAAATCCAAACAAGAATCAGCAATACTATTGGTTCTGACCTGGCATCTCAGCTTCAGTCACTTTTCCACTGCCCTAAAGTTGTTTCCCTCTACACCTTCTTTCATGCTAATTGTTCTGATAAGATCTTCACTATGGTACCTAGACTTTATGAATTTAAGTACAATATTAGATTGGCAACAATTTACAGTTGAATTGGTGAGATGTAATTGCAAGTTCTATGCTGACAGTTTCTTTTCTTGCACTTCTTGCTTGTGGAACTCTCTTCTGACTATATACTTTCCAACCAATTTTGATCTTCAAAAATTTAAATGCAATGTCAATCATTATCTAAGGTTCTCCTAATTACTCTTCTATTTTCACTCCTTAATAATGTTTCTGGTTTCTAGTTCTTTCACATCAAGTAACTCCTTGTGTCTTAATGGCTGCCATGGGATGAATTTGATTAAAAAAATATTACTATTTTATGAGTAGCAATCAAGATAATCATGATTAATAGTAAATAGTTTAGTTATAGGGGGTATCTTATCTTATTTATTCTTTTTCTAGTAGTAGGATTCCGTTCTCATGAAGGGTAATTGTGTAACGGAAGGTTAACGGAATTTGGCCTTGTGGGAAGATAGCCCACTATAATTCATAAAATGATTATAAAATCAAGAAAGGCAATTTGAGTATAAAATAACATTTATATATACACATTTCAATTAATGTTTTACAATTAAAGCAATACTTGAAATAAAGGTCCAACGGAGGTTAGAATGTTCATGGAAAATATAATGCTGAAAAGGATAAAAGGCTTAGTAGTGTGATTAATGTTCATTTTGAAGTTGCCACTTCTAAGGTCAATAAGTCAGTAAGTACTTTTGAGGAATGTCTTTGAAGAGGTCAGTAAGTACTTATAAGACAGTGGAGAAAGAAAGAGGCAAGCATAGTAACCGCTCGACTTAAGTCAAGGGAGAAACTAATCAGCTCGTCTCAGCCGGTCTGTCTGTCTAATGATGCTTTTCTGTCTCGGCTTTTTATATCTGCTTTTTGGATCAAACAGCTTGTTTTGGAATTTCCTACTTGAATTTGATTCTGGGCTTACCATTGGCTGGTAAATAAAATTCGCGTAGGCTCGCGAAATGGAAATTCGATTAATTTTTATTTTTCATCTGGAACATCTGCGTGAACTTAGATGTGCAACGACGAGTTTTGTTCATTCGCTTTCTGGTTGGCATAGAGCCAACATCCAGTTCATCGCTTTTGCTTGGTCGGTATCACCATAGTAAATGTTCCAGTGCACCACTGTCACATTTCTCATTCACCATTAAAACATCTCCCAGATTTTCATACTTGTTTAATTTGGTATCTTCTATATTGGACTGTTTCTCTTTTTTTTAACTACCTCAAATTCATAGTTTGTATCTTAGGATATTGTCTACGGCAATATCTTGTTGAATATACCAGTTCCCGTCCGATCACCGAAGTTAAGAAATATCAAGCCTGGTCAGTATTTAAATGGGTGACCATTTAGAAATACTAGGTGCTGTAAACATAAGGACCAAGAATGGTCTACCGGTCCTCCAGGTTTGGGGGTTGGGGGCAAGGCTAACAACCCTGCCCCGTAAAAAACAGTTTGTTATAGAAACAGCAACAAAAAGTTGCTGCCCTATGCACCATCTGGGTGTGATGGATAAATGATGATGATGATCTTAGGATATTTCTTTTATTGACAATTCTGTCTTCTTACAATTGATTGTTACTTATTTATTTACACTTTCTTTTACTACCTCCAATTATTAGTTTGTATCTTGAACTGTTTCTTTTGCTGTCATCTACACATTCTTTCTTGTTATAATTGATAACCAGTTTTATCTCATACCTGAAATTAAAATTTTCAATGACACTGATATTTACTTCAATTATTCTCTTTGTTATACAGGTGTTCGTCCAAACAAAGATGCACCATTGAACATACTATCTTTTCTCAATTTCCAAGTGGTTGTGGAACAGATCTAACTGAACTGTTAGTTGTTTACAGATGTGTGCAATGTAAGAATTTATGTTTCTGTAATTTCTTTTTATCTTTAGAACAGGAAATGCAACACTGAAATTCAATAGGACATTGAGACAAAAAAGATGCTTTTCAAATGCTAAGCAAATCATTAAGAAAGATAAAATTCTCATTAGAAACAAAGAAAAAGATACTGAAATGTTACGTGATATTGGTATTCATATATGACAATGAATGTTGAACAATTTTCCCACAGATGAAGAAGAGACTTGAAGCAAGAGAAATGTGGTTCTACAGAAGAATACTGAGAATACTATAGATTGAACATGTGAGCAATGAGGAAGTCAACACAGATGAAGAAGAGACTTGAAGCAATAGAAATGTGGTTCTACAGAAGAATACTGAGAATACTATAGATTGAACATGTGAGCAATGACAAAGCTTTAAGGAAAATTGAAACAAAAGGACATTTATATTTAACTTCAGAAAGAAAGAATTGAAATTTTTAGTGCACATAATGAGAAAAGAGGGTTTAGAGAATTAGGCACTCACAGGATATAGTAAATGCAAGAGGTACAGAGGTAAACAGCCCATAACCTATCTAATGAGTAAGTGTAAATGATTTAGTGATACAAGTTTTACTTATTAACCCATTTCCCAAGGGCATTTTCATGTAAGTGAATATAATGAGCCTAATGGAAATTGAAATTCGGCTCTCAGATTAAAAATTTCAATCACCTGCACATACAAGCTTACAGCACCTGGTATTCTCAAGTGGTCAACTATCTTGGTAATAACCAGGATCAACATTACATAACTTCAGTGATTGTATGTGAACCAGTATTATAATGTGATGTAGCTGTAAACCCATTGTACATGTATGCATGGCTGTATCTGACTACCGGGCACATCGGGCATGGGTCCGGGCCGATCCGTGCAATCATAGTGAAAATCCGGGCAAGGAAAAATGTCTTCGTCAGAAATCAAAATAAACAATTCTCAAAGAAAGAAAGAAAGAAAGAAAGAAAGAAAGAAAGAAAAAAAAAGGAAGAAAACATCCAAATGAACACAGTAAAAATCTGTTTATTTATTAATTTTGGGAGAAAAGACTGGTTATACTCAGAAAGTCCGAACCCAATTTCCTGCTTTCGTTCACGTTCTGTGCCTAATTTCCATTGGAATAGCTGAAAAATTTCACAAAAATCATAGTTTCTGGAAACAGATGACACTGATGATGTCATCACATTGTCAACTAATAAATCCAGGCAATTTTCTCTGTGTCCGGTGTTTTTTTACCATCAGCTACAGCCCTGCATGTATGTGTGTATGTGTGTGTGTGTGTGTATGTGTGTGTGTGTGTATATATATATATATATATATATATATATATATATATATCAGCTCTATCACTGATATTGGGCACTTTCAAATAAGTATCACACATATATAATATATAAATAATATATATAACAAATTGCATATATATATAAATATATATATTGATATTTATAATTATATACATACACTTTTCACACACACACACACACACACACACACACACACACACACACACACATATATATATATATATATATATATATGCAGGTTTCATTAAAAAGGAGAGACAAGGTATTATGGTTAAGTTTTTATGCAATTTTTCATGTGTTCTTATGATTTCAGTATTGCTAAAAGAAGAGTTTTATATAATTTATGTCCTCAAATCTTTTGAGGACATAAATAATATAAGAATTGTCCAAATTTGTCCAAATATTTAATTAGGAAATAGATTTAATCCGACATATTTTTTATTTATTTGGTTCAACATTATTTTTAATAGATACACATATGTAGATGCATTAGATGCAGATGTTTTTATTATTAAACAGTATATTTATTTATTTATATCTACCGGAGGCTGCATATTTTTTTAACTAGATTTCTCAAATATTCAGACTGGGAGATGTAAATAAATAAATATATTTTTAATAATAAAAACAGAGTATCCATTCAAACATGAGTATCCATTAAAAAAAATTATGTTTAAAGAAATGAATTTAATATATATATATATATATATATATATATATATATATATAGATGGGGTGCATTCAATAAGTTTTGAGATATTTTTAGGGAAGGCTATTATAACTTTCCTAAATTATTCTGGTTTTAGTATATTATTATTATTATGTAGTTTTATTATATAATTTCTATATACCTCATAAGTTGACTTGCTAACTTTTAATATTCCAGATTGAAGGGGATGGTTGTAAAAGATCTTTGAACACATCCTACTAAATGCTGCTTGTCACAGCAAACATGTTTGTAGAATGCAGTCAGGATGTGAAGACAATTTGGAAGCTCACTATATAATGAAGTTTTGTGTCAAACTGGGTAGAATTGATACAGAAATGTATATAATACTTCAAACTGTTTATGAATTAACTTGTATGGGCTAAGCATCTGATTTTCACTAGTACAAGAGGTTCAAGGATGATGGAGAAGATGTGAGATATAATGAGTGATGTGGGTGGGAGACATTGATGCGAACATGGATGTCAGAACATCAGAACTGGCTTAGAAAATTCACAATTTTCTGGATGAAGAATGTCATGTCTATAAAGTCAATGTTCTATACCTACCTGTATACAAGAATGAAATGTTCCTATTCTCTTATATACATGGACACTATTGCAGTGTAGGGTAGAGTGATTATACTGACTAGCAGTTACTAGAAGTGCATCTACTTCACACAGTGTGCGAGTCTTGTATTTGTGAACATGTGAAAAATTTGTGCATAATTTGTGTATATTCTCTTATATACATGGACACTATTGGAGTGTAGGGTAGAGTGATTATACTGACTAGCAGTTACTAGAAGTGCATCTACTTCACACAGTGTGCGAGTCTTGTATTTGTGAACATGTGAAAAATTTGTGCATAATTTGTTCTTGGGGTGCTCAGTGACAAACAGAAGAAACGATGCCTTGGTGATAGTAGAAAGATAGCTGATGGTCATCAAAAGCATTCCTCACCCTCCCAATAGTCCAGACCTTGCACCCTGTAACTTTTGGTTGTTATCAAATTGAAGAAGAATCTCATGGGTAGCCATTTTGAAGACCTTGAAAAGATGAAGGCAGCTATAACAAGGGTCAGCTTTATTTTTGATGACTTTCATAGAGGTCTTCACAGAGTGGCTGGAGTGTTATAACAAGTGCACTGAAGTCAGAGGATTCTACTTCAAAGGAGATTAGAATTTTGCACTTCTTTGAAATTAATAAATATCTCTACTGAAAAATGTGTGTGCATACACACATACACTTACTTGTTTCTATGTGTGTCTGTATCCATGTATAATATACTTATATGTATAGGATAATTAAACACTAATTAAACATTAATTTCTCTAAGGTTCATTGACTTTCCGATTTCTTCATTCTGTTTTTCTTTTATTTGCCTTCAGGATGTAGGCGATCATGGCCTGTCACATTTTCCTGTCCCTTGTAGCTCTTAATACTTTTAGCTTTGTTATTTTTTGTTTTGTAATTTCTTCTCTGCCATCTATTTGCTTAAGCTCATCAAGTATGTCATGCACTGTTTTCTCTTATCTTTGGTTCTCTCTATAGGCCCTGTGAGTATCAGATTCTCCATGCCCTCCTTCCTCATAAAATGTTATAGAAACTTCAGAAAATGTTTCTTTATCATTACTTTTTGTTGTTGTTGCCCTTCTCTTCATATAAATTCTTTCTTCCTCCACCTCTAAACCTATTATCCTCCTCTTCTAAAGATGTTCTTCCACTTTTTCTTACAAAACTCTTCTTTTAGCAATACTGAAATATCCAGTTAAATCGCAATTAAAATAATTGACATTTATTTTTCTCTACTTCAGTGGAAGAGACCAGAATGTTTACAGTTTTTGAAAATGGTCTGGTGGACCTATCATGTTTCCACTATCAAAAAATTAAAATAATCCATGCCACTTTCGGTAAGAGAAAGAAGGGATGTGGAAGCGAGACTGCCATGGAAAGGTTGAAAAGAGCGTAAGTGTTTAATTCAACTTACCATTCATATAATGGAATTGAAATGACTTCTTTTTGAATTGAGCATTCAATTATGTGCATCTGTCTATGCAAAGGCAAAAAAATTACTTTAGGGCATTTTTGGTTATATTATATTACCATGTGCGTTGTGGTGCAGGATGTGCATTGTGATGCAGGATTTGCATTGTGGTGCAGTGAATATCAACTCAGAATGAGAAATCGGGGAGCCGAGTTCAATTTTCAGTTGAATTCATTGCATTCACTTACGCACAAATACCCTTGGGAAAGGTATTAATCTGTCTCTTCCCTCCAGTGATGGGTTAAATAACAGGACAGATTGGGTTCTATAGCCTTGGTTGGTAACCAGTCTACCACAGAAAATAATGGCAACCTACTGCAGAAAAATGTTCTGCCCAGTTAGTCATGTCTCTTTCGAGACATAATTGACCAAGTGTGTATCACGTATGGCACTTAACTGGCTGATATTACTATACTTGACAGCATATGTATTGATAGCAATGAATAAATAACTAAGTAACAGCCAATTAATATTACTAAACCATGCAATAGTCTGGAACTAAAATAATAATAAAAGCAAAGTTAAAAGACAGGAAATAAAAATACTTTAAAATATCCAAAAAAAATGGTAAAAATAATAAAAAAAGTTAAAAAAGTTAAATAAAATATAAAATACTCTCATAATGCATCAGGACAAGTGTTTTACCACCAAAAGAAACAAGAATCAAAACTTTCTCTCTCTTTGTCAAAGTCAGATGTTCTGAACATTTTTGAAGAAATATGTTGCTGCCAACAGATAAGCAAAACAAATAATTACTTAGAAGGGAATGAAAGAGAATAAGAAAACTTTAGTGAAGAAAAGGACAATAAAAGAACAGGGTTCAGGAAGATAGAAGAGAGCGACTGATGTTTCATTTAAATTTTTGAAGATTGTAGGTGACAGTGAAGAAAGAAATCAGAAGACAGGCAAGAAGTGGGAGAAAGGAAACTATTAGACTGAAACAACTGGTTGCATTTATTTAGTTCAACAGTAAAATGGGGAGATCTGGTTGCCAATCTAGTACCACACTTAAATTCATGCAGTTGAGGCACTAAAGAAAAAAAGCTTATTAGAGCAGTTGCCTTGTGAAAATATTTATGAGATTAGCAGTTTGTGTTGTCCACATGGTTTGAAATTAAGTCGTCAATTTGCAGAGAAACAGAATTCTTCCCAGGCAGAGTCAAGTTCCAGTGTTGTTGTTAATACATCCAGAATAAAAAAGAGAAGGAGAGTGTTTATATCCTTTTCTTTTATATTCCTGAATAAAACTAAAATCTAGCATGTGTCCTGACAGACAAGGTGTGGTAATTCCCACAAGTAGAAACACTTCTCTCAGAATTCCTCTAATGACCATTAATGTCATACTCAGGTAAATGTGCTGAGCAACAAAGGTTATGTTTATCTATCTTAGCTATTTTTACTTGATCTTATTACCAGAAATGTATCATTTTCTAATAGATGAAGGGCCAAACTCCTTGCTGCTGTGCTATTTTCATGCTTCTTTGCACAATCTATCAATTATAGTTTTTAGTGAATGGTGTAGCTTAATTTCTTGTAGCTTGTAAATTTTACGTACAACCTTAATGTTAAGTTTCATAGGTTAGTTTTTTTTACTGTTACAGTATTTAATTTCAGTTGCATTTTTCTTTTCTATACTTTCTATCTAGAGTGTTTTGAGGCATATTTAGATATGATCAATCAGCTGGTATCAGCAAACATTGCCAGTACTTTATGATAATTTCTTTTTGCAGTAGTAGTAGTCGTAATAGTAGTGATGTTGTTGAGCAAATAAGAAAAACAAAAACATCAGTTATTATAAAGAAGCAAAATCAAAAAATAAAAATGAGGAAACAAAAAAAAACTTAACTGGTTTTCATTCTTGTGTTGTCTATCAAGTTTAGGTCACTTTGTCATGCCAGAAAAATATTTTTGTCAGGATCAATTTTGCACATTTACAAATCTACCATTCATCTGTATAATGAATTGCAATATCTGGTGTGGTGTACCTGCTATTCTTCTCAAGGTTCTAGGCAAAACCCAAAGAAGGATCTGTAATATAATCAATCCTGACTTGGCATCACAACTTCAGTCACTTTCTCACAAATGTGACATGGATTCCTTTTGTCTTTTGTACAAATATTTTTATCGCAACTGCTCTGAAAAGCTTTTTTCCTTGGTGCACTGAATGCATGAATTTAAACATACTACTTGATTGGCATCTAGGTCCCACCCATTTACTGTTGTAATAACTAAATGCAACTGCAACCTATACTCCAACAGGTTCTTTTTCTACTTGTAGAACACCCTTCCGTTTACTTGCTTTCCTGATAACTACAATCTTTAAAAATTTAAATGCAATGTTAATCACCATCTTCTGTCTTCTTGAGTCCTATTCATCTTTTGTTCTTTCCTCAATCTTCCCTACACTCTCTCTTTTCAGTCATGTTCACTTCCTGTAACCTCCTGCATACTAATGACATTCCTTGCTTGGGGTGAAATGATTAAAAAAAAAATATATGAAATATAAAATGATTAACATTCAAGTCTAAAAGCCACTCCTTTTTATTTGTTGTGTAC
This sequence comes from Ascarosepion bandense, assembly GCA_037127315.1. Taxonomy (NCBI): domain Eukaryota; kingdom Metazoa; phylum Mollusca; class Cephalopoda; order Sepiida; family Sepiidae; genus Ascarosepion; species Ascarosepion bandense. Next base: position 1,617,805 of record JBBBDQ010000958.1, on the reverse strand, counting down.
ATTTTTTTCCTATTAGTTTTTGATAGTGCTCTGATGAAAAGAGTAAAAACTGGTTAAGTCTTTTTTCCTATTTTTGTCCTCTTTTTGTTTTTTTAATTAACCTCTTTAATAACTTTGAATGCTTAGTTATTTTTCTGTTGTTTGATTTTAATATTTCTGTCTTTATTACAATTATTTAATTTAGTATTCCTCTTAAACATTTAAATATTTAAACTACTTTTCAGAATTGCTATGTGAATTTCCATGTTTTATGCATTTGAAGCAAATTCAAAAATTATATTAAAATAATTTTAATCTTCCAAAATGAAAAATGCATTCATTAATCACTTTCCAAATTAGTTTTTTTCTATTCAGTATTTCATTTGCACTTTGATGTGCATTGTGGTGCAATAGATATTGACTTGGAATAAGAAATTGGAGAGTCAAGTTCAAAATCCAATTGAATTTGCTGAATTCACTGATGTACAAATGCACTTAGAAAAGATATGAATCCATCTCTTCTCTCCCCAATTATGGGTTGAATAGCAGGACAGATTGGGTTCTATAACCTTGGTTAGCAACCAGTTTACTGCAAAAAGAAATACTGCGGAAAAATCTTCTGCCTGGTCACTTAAAGAGACATGATCACCCAAGTGTGTATAATGTATGACACTTAACTGACTGACTTCATTTTAGAACATTTTTTTTTCTTTTATAAATTGATTGTGTGATAGAGAAATTATAAAACTATATTTTTATTCTTTTATTTCTAAGACAATATTTGAATACTTAATAACAAAGGATTAAAAAACGATTTGAGATTAAGTTTAAGAAAAGAAGGAAACATTTTCTTTAATAAAAAAAGGACTTATTGAAAATAGTTTGGTAAGATACTTTTTCCTACATTTTATTTATCTGTATATCTCTTTTGAACAAGTGAGTGGGGTGGTAGTTAGTGACTCAAAAAGAGAAATCAGTAAATTAAGTTAGAATTCTGAATTTGTTACATTCACTTTCACACAAATGATCTTGAAAGAGTTATTAATCCAGATCTTCTCCCTCTAGCAATGGGTTAAGTATCAAACCAGGCTCTCTTGCTTTGAGATATCAAACAATCTAATAGAAGGAAAACTCTCAATTCAAAATTAGTCTGAAGAGAGTTGGGTACTGTTAGACTATCCTGCCCTGGATAATTGTTGTTATGGCAGCAGTTCATGTGATGCCCTTATGACTCCAATTGGTTATGAGACTCACAACAAAAAATAACATGAGATGATATCACTCTCAATCTAGAATCACAGTTGCTTCCTTACTAGAGCAAATTTGGCCACTGCATTCCATGTCAGAGTCAGCTTGAATATTTTTAATCAATTCACCCCAAGCAAGTTGATGATATCACTATGATGCAAGGGACCATTGGGAGTGGAAGAGAATGAAAAGTTTTAGAAGGAACTGGAAACCCAAATTTAAGCAGGAAACAAGGGACAAATCACTACTCTTTTTTGAAAGATCAGAAAGAAGTGTGAACTGGATGATAGGCAAACCTATCTACTCCTATTAAATGCTGTGGTTTCAAGGTTTTAAGTGTTCATTTAAAATCTTGAAACCACAAAAGTCTCACTAAATTTCTTTTGAGTGATTTCATTCTGGTTTTTGACACTTCATCTGTAGCTTCATAGGGTTTTTCATCAGGCATATTTTTCTTTTATTAAAAATTTCTCAAACGTTTAGATCAGTAGACAAAAATAAATAAAAAGTACTGTTTAGTAAGTAAATGAAGTGTCTACTAAAATACAAGTATGCACTAAAAATAACAGTAAGTAATAAAAATCTGTTGGTTTAAAAAGATGTTTTTGAGATTTATGTATATGTATATATATATGCATAGGTGTATGCTGTGGTGCAATAGATATCAGCTCAGAATGAGAAATTGGAGAGCTAAGTTCAAATTCCAGTTGAATTCACTGCATTCACTTATGCACAAATACTTTTGGGAAAGGTATTAATCCATCATTTCTCCCTCCAGCTATGGGTTGAATAACAGGACAGATTTGGTTCTATAGCCTTGGTTGGCAACTAGTCTACTGCAGAAAAAATGGCCACTTACTGTTGCAAAATCTTCTTCCAAGTCAGTCATGGATCAAAAGAGACATATTTGCCCAATGCCCAAGTGTGTATCACGTATGGCATTTAACTGACTGTTTGATATATATGCATACATACATCTATGTTGCTGTTTTACTCAATAAATGTTGAATGTTTCTATACAAGGAAACATTTAATATTGTCATTACCATTCTTGATAAAGTTATGCTCACCTTGACATACGCTGAATTCTACAATTTCACATATTTCAATAGGTGTTATTGAATTTGTGTTAATATATATATATATATATATAATTAAGTAGTATCCTTGGTAATTTTTAAGGTAAATTCCGCAGGGTATCCTAAAAATATATATAAAAATTTATATATCATTTTACCACATATATATATATATATATATATATATATATATAAACTTATTTATAAATGGAACTTTGTCTGTGTGTGCGTGTATGTGTCTGTGTGTGTGTGTCCCCGTTACCTATAGACTCTGAAATGGCTCAACCGATTTTCTTGAAAATTTACACAGTTGTACTATAAGCCTTTTCAAGTGTTCTTAGCTAGGTTTTGTGTCGAGGTACCCCCGATAAATATTGAAAATCAATAATTGAAAAAATTGGGTTATAGAAGGAGTGGTTCGATTTTAATCAAATTTGATACACTCACTAGACAAAGGCATAAGAAACGATATTCAAGGTTGCAGTTCTTACAGTAGTGAAGAAAATCGATAATATATATAAAAGGCAAGTGTGTGTCTGTTTATCTGTCTGTATCTCCTTTATACAAATCCACAATTTTTATCCGATTCTCACCAAACTTCACACAAATATTCTTTAGGCTGAGTCTGAACTCCAGGACCATGGATTAGTTTTAAAGCTTTCATTACACCCAAGCAACACCAGGCTATACTGCTAGTATATATATATATATATGATGATGAGCTGTTATACTGTGAAGCAGGCTTGTATATGGATGACTAATAAATTATGCTCTCATTATGATTGAGCTCTCTAGAGAGGAAAAATTTTTAAAAGTTTCCACTTCTGCATTTTTTACATTACTCTTCAGTAATGAGTTGAGTCCTCCTGGTGTCTGACGTGTGTATACACCGCAGATATATAACACTCTAACATTTCCTCCTCTCTCATTCCATGCGCCGGTAGCTTAGGGAGTAGGCACTTCAACTGACACCAAATCGGTTGTGATTTGTTCCTGGCTGGAAGCAAGTGGATGTCTAGCCACACTGATAACCTGTGACACAGCAAAACAGACTTGTATGTGGATGACTAATATATATATATATATATATATATATATATATATATATATATTGTCATCCGCAGACAGATCTGTTTCGCCGTATCACAGCTCATCAGTACGGTTAGACTCTGATTGCTTTTTTACCCAGGATTTTATATTGTAAGTTTGTTATTACAATGGTTTATAAAAGCATAATATCACTACACAAAAATTCTAATGTTTCAGAACAAAATTGTTCCTCTTCAGGTTCGTGTTCTTTCACTTTTCTGTAATATATATATATATGTATATGTGTGTGTGTGTGTGTGTGTGTGTGTGTGTGTGTGTGTGTGTGTGTGTGTGCGTGTGAAAATGATATATAAATATTTTATACGTCAAGAACAATTTTAGGGGAAAGAAGTCTGACAAAGTAGAAAAAGATTTTGTGCAACACATTTTATCCGCTATGACTTCACCAGACAATTTTTAAATTTACATTGATATAATTACACATGTGCACAAAGAAATGGGGGATACTCAAAATTTTAAATTTAAACTCATTTTTATAATTGAATATGTGTTTTGTATATATACTCTAACCAATTTCATTTAGATTCTTTTTGTTTGTGTTTCCTTCACATTTTTAAATATCATGTATTGTGATAATAGAAGACCTACCAAGAATGGCGAAAGATTGTTAGGAACTGAACACAAATTTACTACAGATGATCTTGTGATTAAAGCACTTTCTAAACACTTTTTCTCTTAGTAAACTGTTTTCTCATTTATTTAGAGTAGCATTTTTAAATCAAAATTATTGTCAGTTTTATTATGGTGAGCAACTAATTTATTTAATATGTTTTTTGAAAAAGATCCCTTTTGTATTTATATATATATATAATCATTTATTTAAATTTCTTGAGGTTTCTCCTATGTATTCAGTGTGGCTATTATTACAGGTAATTGAGTAAGTTCCACTTTCAAGTTTGAGCTTATTATTTTGTTTTGTATTAATTATTTTTATATTGTTGCATATACAGTGTGCACTGGATAACTTGTCATCTACATTATGAAAAAATAAAAATAACACTGACATCTCATTTTAATGAATATATTTACCAAAATCACACAAAAATATCTTCAAATACTAAAGAGAAAAATTATTCAATAAAATTGCCACTTTAGGCTACTTCAGAATCTCCTACATCTTTTCTGGATGGTCTTATTGTTGAATTTGGTGAATGCTGCCATAATCCTTATCTTAAATTCATCTTTGATGTTACAAGGAATTTTGTTAGTTTTGCACTCAACTGTACTCCACACATAATAATCAAGGGGTTGCAGTCTGAGGAGTTAGGTGGCCAAATGTAAGGGATGATGTAGTTGCAGAAATTGTCTAACAGCCATGACTGGGTTCTCCTGCTTGTGTGACATGATGCAGAATCCTGTTGCCAGACATAAGATTTTCTAGCAACCACCCTCTTGACCCAGAGCAGCACTACATCCTCAAGGCACTTGTTTATATTAAGTTTGAGGTTCTCACCAACAAATTTGTAAGTACTTCTCTTATCTGAATGATCAGAGTGAGTTTTCTGATCTGCTGTATCTTTGTAATCATCATTAGACTCATCCAACTCTTTCTGAATCCTCTGCACTGTCCTCAGATAGAAATGTTTGTATTGAAACAAATGCCAAACAGTACAGCATGCCATTTCCATATTTATGGTGAGTGAATTACATTATGGTGCTCTTTTTTCACAGGCATTGCCCTACTGACCTTACTATATTATGCAGTCGACAAAATAAAAAAACAAACAATTCTCATGTACAAAATTAAAAATATAAAATGGTGACAATTTACCTATCGCATCCAGTATATAAAATTATTTTCTCAGTTGCATTTCTGAATTAGCCTTTAATCAGTGTTATAGTGTTAAATGTAATTTGGTGTTATGATGTTTGATTTTTTTCTGTAAAAATAGTGAGTATAGAAATAAAAAAAACATGCTAATCTAAAGTATTTGGTAGTTCACTATTCTAGAAATGTGAAGAATTCTGTATTTGTCTGTGAGAGATAAAGAAATTTTATATTTGATTTTATTTTCAGATGTGATGGAAAGACCCGATGCTGTGGAACAGCAAATAAAAAACTGCTTGGCAGTAGTACCTGCCCTGAAAATGATTCCCAGAAACTAAGAGTGACTTATGAGTGTGTTAAGAGTAAGAAAAATACTTTTTAAAATTTTCATCTTTTGCAATAAATTAAAAAGTAAAAAATAAATCATTGTTTTTACTTTATATTCCTGATAAGATGGTTTCTCATTATTAATTTCTTGACTCATATTTCTTTCATCTTAGTTTCAGTGAATTTTTAATAAAAAACCTCTCAAAACTGGTTGAGATAAACTTACCTTACCACCTTTTAACATTACTATACCTAATATTTGTTATGTGGGCAACAACAGAAAAGGACATATATATATATTTGAAACATACCCATTTTATTTACATCTTTACACAACATGAATGCAACATTAGTTTGTTCAAACAGTGAATTGAATACATATTAAATGGCATTGAAAAGAAAAGTGAAATGAGGTCTTACTTGTAAGTTAATATGGTTGTACATTGCAGCAGTGAGATCACTTTGACATAAAAGGTGAGAACAATCAGAGATTTGGAAAAGGCATGCAGTTGTTTTGATAGATGTGTGTGACATTGGGATTGCTGGAGGTTGATCAAACAAAAATGAAAAAAAAAGAAGGAAGAGGAAAGTGTCTACTAACTGGATGATAATTGGATGATTCACAGGAAGATGAATAGAAAAATTGAGAAGAAATTTAAAATGAAATGCATTGAAAAACCATGTTTTAAAATAATTACAAGGAGAGTTAAGCTAAAATTTAGGCAGATTTCAGTAAGATTGAGCAAAACTAAGACTACTTGTCCTTCCTCACTCCCTGATAAGAAAGAGACCATTAATATATCCTTGAAGATGTCAAATAGAAAGAAACATAAGTTGTGAAAAAAGAAAACTCGGTGGTCACCAAAATAACATTTATGATTCCTCTGAACAAAAGACCAGGAAAAAACATCTGGTTTGAATCAGCCACCTAAAAGAGATGTGTCTCCATGGAAACCAGCCTGATGCATTTGTTCATTGAAATTTCTGTGACATTTGTATCGTAAAGTTTTATATTCAACATTAATTCAAATTCCTTGGATACAAGTGATAAAGAATTAATTACTATTTTGGAGTAACCATGGACAAACAAGTTGTGTGGTCTTATTGATTATAAAAACAGAAAAGATAAAATTTTGAGAGTGAGGATAATTTTCCTTTTTCCTACACATGACAATTCTTGAGTGGTCTAGACAACTGAGCATAGGAAAAGCTTATAAAGAAAGATTAATGTCTGAAAATCCCTTTTGTTTTTACCTACACTATCTAAAAGTTGAATTTATCATGAATATTTAGATGCTGAAAAAGTGGGAGAAGCAAGAGAGAGATTAGCACTATCAATATGGAGTGATGGTGTGAAATGAGATGTGAAGGAAGTAAGAGTTAAGGAGCAGCTTGATTCCTCTGAACACTCTCAAAAGGGTGCTGGACAACTCTAAATTTAGAAAATCACTTGAGTAAATATATTTTGAGAATATGGAATTTTATTGTTGTGGCCTGTTACAGCCAGGAAGAAAGACATGAAAAGAAGAAGGCAGGTTGAACTGGTGTATTGAAATAACAGAACATATATACAAAATAAGAGTGTTATTAGTCAGCAGATAGAAGTGTATGTCCGAACTGTCAAGTTACAAGGTGTCTCAACTGCCTCCTTTAGAAAGTCTCACAGGTTAGTATTTATAAAGAAGGAAGAATTCATTTCAATGTAGATAGGGCAACATAACATTTAGAAAAAAGGATGCTGGTGATGGATGATAACTGAAGCCAGACCCCAGATGCAGGACTCCATATAAACTTGAGATTTAAGTATATACACTACTTCAACTGGAATCTGAGGCCTCCTGACCAAAAACTTGTGCTGACCTCGAAGACCAGAACTTAGAAATTTAAGTTAATATTAACACAATATTACACTTGTAATCATTTGATTATAACTATAAGTGAGAAACATTATAACTACTGGATATAACAAATCATATATGAACCAAATCATTGTTACGTTTTTAGCCTGAGTTCATTCTTTATTTCGAAGGATTGTTTTTTTTGTGTCTAACTCACATCTATTAGACAAATCTTCACTTTAGTTTGCTTCATCAGTGATTTTCTTACCCTCTGAGATAAAAAAAAACACAACATGGCAGAGGAGTGAATGGTTGTGAACAGACAAACATGCAGCTAAGTCAAGTGGAACCGTGCACCCCATCATGGTACCAGCAACACACGAGCCACATGTTAATGAGTTAGGAATCAGCTAGATAGTAACCATGGTGGTCTGAAGGAACTTGAAGACCAACACAAGGCATAGAGCTATACTATCATTTTGTTGACAAGGTTCAACACATTGTGGGTACATTATTGGTTGTTGTAGATCAGGATTTACCTAAGAAAACCAGCCACAACTTAGACAATAACAGCCCCATATAACAGCCTGACTATGTTGTGAAGATATATGCAATAGTAAGAACAAAGGGTCTTTAATCATTTGGCTATTCAGTTCTGAAAGTGCTAACATATCAATCCACCAGGCAGATGAAGGTAATCAAAATAAATACAGGTAAGACACTTTTGGTTCTCTATATTTTTTTCTCTCATACTGATTGTTATATCATGCTGGATGATAAGTTTAAAGTTGTATTGGTTAGCTTATAATAATGATTACCTATGGATCTGAGCTCAACCCTAATCAAACATGAGAAGATATGGTAAAACAGGGAGTGGGGCTAACTCAGATAACTGAGGCATTTAGAAATATGATGGGGAGGGACCCAAATTGCCATCATATAGAGGGATTGAGTTCTGTCAAAATTGCAGGACAGGCTAACAGCCATAACAAAAACAGACTATATATGACCTCACTGAGAGGGAGACAGTGATGCTGGCATATAGTTACGCAGAGTGGGTTGTCTTCAATTTTATAGGAGTAAAAGAATTCCAATATGACATGGAATGATTTAGAAAGAGCACTTTTGGAACAGTGTGCCAATGAGAGAATCTCAAAGTGCTGAGGAGCTTGATGATCAGTAAACAGAAAAATGTGGAGACTTCTAGTGAGCTGGTAGTTGCAATGAATAAGTTGGTCGCTTTGGCATATCCCAATGAGGCAATGAGAAAGAAAGGAGTCATCCAGGCCCAACTGACAGATATATACATGGATGTCCTCTCAAATGGTGACATCAGACATGATGTTTATCAGAGGAGCACTAGCCACACTGACTGAAGTGTGAAATCTTGTGAGAGAGAATGTAAAACTCTGGGAGAGAATTAGAAGGAATAGTGGGAGCTAAGGTCTAGTTCAAAGTCAGAAGGGTAGCAAGACTAATAGGGGAAGAATGATCCTGGGTACAAGGAGGTTGAAAGAAAAACTATATGCAGTACCCCGAGAATGTATGGGTAGGACCTAGAAGGATCCCAGTAAATAGAGTCCCTTCTAAACAATGGAATCAGGGAAGTGACTAAGGGCCACTCCCAAAAGAAGTAAGAAGCAAGGTGGCTCGGATAAAACTGCAAAATATAGAGTACTTTGAGGTTTTACTTATAGAGAACCTCATACCACCAAGACCTGTGTCAAGTATAAACCCCAAGTGTCTTTGCTGTTCTCTGCTAATTTTTCTAATATCTCCCACAATGTTCTATGAAATTTCTCCACCTTTGCATTGCTCTGTGGGTGATAAGGGGAAGTGGTCACATGCTTGCCAGGGTTTCTCTCATTATCCTGTTAACATTTTTAGGTTTATCGTTTGTGACCAACTGCACTGGGACTCCATATCAAGGAAATATCTCTATCAGTATCAAGTTAGATACTGTTTGGGCTTTCTTCTCTGATATTGCACATGCCTCAGACCAATTTGTTAGGCAATCTACAAAGATAACTATATATAGGTTATTTCTTGGAGCTTCTCCATATAGACTTGAAAGATCCATATTTATTTTTCAAAAGAGTAATTAAGAATGTTCATTTCTATCAGTTTCTATAGCAGGTTATTGTAATTTTCATTTGTTATCCTATCCAACCAGAATCAGAACATAATTAGAATTTTATGATCTTTACTAAACAATACAAATTATTAAAAATAAAGAGTTAAAAATGATTTGTATTGCTTGATCACAACTGTAGAATGGTGGTTTGAGAACTGCAATAAGAACAACTGAAATTAAGATGAAAGAAATACTAGTAAAAATAATAATACTTAACAATGTTTCATTTAAAAAAAACAATAAACAATGTTTTATTTAAAATATCTGAATGATTTCCTTAATTACGTTGTCAATGAGCAAATAAAATTATTTTACAGACAGTTAGTCAGAGCAATGTACATAATAAATTAAATTTTAACACCAAGAAAAAAGCTATTAATTTATTTCACAATTATCAGTTGAACTCTTATTACATAAAAATTAGAAAGCAAAAAAAAAATATATATATATATATATAATTCATAAATATATTGTTCCTGTAGATAATAAAAAATAACTCAAATTTTTGAGTGAGTGAAGCCTAAAGATCATGACAAAGACCATCCTTATTTGAACCTTGTGGAATGGCACTATAAAACCACAAACAAGGAACTGTGACATCACATCACTTGAAGGTGTTCAACAGCAGCAACAACTAAAATAGATAGCAAGTGTAACTCAAAGAGAAAATAATAACATAATAATCAAGATGTTAACATTCCACACCACTATAAATAAAAGACTAGGAAGGAAATGTCATCAATACTGGTGAAGGGATATATCTAATTATTCCTTAGTAAAGGAATATATCTTATTCCATTCCCACATCGGTTAGTAAATAATATTTAGACAGGTCACCATGTAAGAGTAAGGTGGAACAAAGAAATGAAATGAATGAATGAACACTTGTTCTCAAAGAGATTTTAATAAATTAAGACATACACAATAATACATATATACAAACAATTGTCCACAAATGGAGAAATACATATCTATTATATTTAACACAAAGCAAAGTATCAGGAGGAACAAAAGGAAAAAGTCTTGCATATAAATTGAAGATACCCCTGTTTGGTCATTGTTATGACTCCAAATTTGGAGGGGCTGAATTCATCTATATCCTAAAGGGATACAGCAGGCTTCATCTATATCCCAATGGGATGGTAGGAGTTTCATGTTCCAGTGGAACATGGTGATAGGCAGAAGGGAACAACCTTCTTCCTTGGTTGCTGTTAGCTGAAAGAGTGTAACTAGTGCTTGGATCACTATCAGGAGTGATGCCACAAGCGGTTGTCATGTGATCACGTGACTTTATCTTGTACAATAGAAGATAAGCACCTTTTTTATCCTTACATCACCCCCCCCTGCCCTTATAAACATTCTGCTGAGGAGCTACTTTTGCTTTTTGCTGATATAATAAAAATATGAGAACATTTTATACAAGTTCAATTATAAACAATTATGCATGCAACATCAAAATTTACTAAAAGACTGAACAATTTCTATTGAATAGTACAAAACAAAAGTAAAATATTCTTGTGCTAGAATGTTGTAAAAGTCCATATGAAAAAATATTTCCTGTAAAATGAGTGAAAAATTAAGGCATGAAAATGTCTCTTCAGAATTTTGAATTGTTTATCGTATATGGCTACCATTTAAAAGTCATTGTTCAGGGCCTGGATAATTGCATATTTTCAGGTGTTAGGTAGTACTAAAAAAATCTTCTGAAGCTTTCATCTTTTTGCTTTTTTTTATATATATATATGACTGGTAAACCGTGCATGTGTCTTCATCAGGAAACCATCAATGCCATGAGAATTGTTGTCTGCAAAAAACATTTTTTGTATTTATTGGGTTGTTGTGGCCTTGTTAGGAGTTAGAAATAAAGACACAAAGAAAGACCAGAGTTCAACAAATATATTAATAAAGAACAATAATACAAACATATACAACATGAGAAGATCACCAATGTGACTGTATTTGATCTGGCTGTCAGAGCTATCTGCTGGAGTAGTCTTCTGCCACAAAGCAGAACTGCTGCTTATAGTTTGAAAGAGTTCATTTGTGCATGGGTAAATTACCATAACACCTACCTCCTAAGTATTAACTCTGCAGGAGTCTTAATATTTTTTCTTTTTTTTGCCCATTGATAGTCTTTGAGTGCTGCATTAAGCCCTGTCGAGAAATCGGTGTAAACCTGGATCTTGTTTGACTTCTTATTCACATAGATGGTCAGTGAAGCCAATTGTCACAATTTTCAACAACACACTGGTTCTTTCTAGTCTGTTGAGTTCTTCACTTATTTGTGGTAAAGAGGTGAAAGACACATTTCGCTTTTTCTTAAACACAAGCTGGATGTCATCTTTTAACTTGAATTTTGCCATCATCTTATTACACTGACCAAGGCGCCCAGAAAAAACTTCCAGAAAAGTTTGTTTTAAATCTTTTATTAAATTATTTGCCTCAGTGGTTAGGTTTTTGAGCTTTTGACACAATGAATTAATTGGCATGACTAACTTAAATTTCTCCATACAATCAGTGCCAAATAAATTTTCTGTAGTCTTTAAAATGAACGACTTTAGTTTTAATATCCTTCCTTGAAAAGTTACATTAGTGATAAGTTCTCCATTAAACTTGATTTTCTCCCCTGTCATGGACCTGGCCATTTTATTAGTTCTTAGCAAGGTTGGTTTTCCCAATTTTTCCAAATATGTAGATTTATGATTGTTAAATCTGAACCAGAATCCAACTGTAGTCTAATGTTTTTATTTAGGATTTGTACTTGCATGTATTTCCTAATGTTCAACCTGTCTTGTTCATCTGACTTTGTGTTTTTTACGCAGCTATTAATCGTTATTCTCACTTGATAATGTAAGCTCTTGTGATTGAAATGGCTACAATTTAAGCATTTTTTATTCTGGTAAAGGCAATCCTGATACCAATGTAGTGATCCACAACTGAAAAACGGGTTAGGAGGCAAGTTGTCTTGCTTCTTTTTTGATTGGTTTGATTTAGAAGGAAAATTAAATTGTTTTTTTTTTTTTGGCATATAAAAATTATGTGAACTATGCCAGATTCCTTGATATTTTTTTAATCTTGGTGTATGCTTAAGGATCTCTTACAGTCTTCTGCTAGAGAGTTAGTTTCCACTTTATTCAGAACTCTGCATCTAATTTCAGTGTTTTTAGCTGAAATGAGTCACTGAACAAATATCAGACACTTGAAATTATTTGCACTCAATTCTGACAGTTTGAAATCATTGCAGTTGCTGTTCACAAATGACGCGAATGTAGTGTAATCTTCACTATCCTTTCTGGTTAAATTCATACACTTCCATCTCTTATGAAAGAGGGAATTTTTAGGATTTAAAAGTTCTGTAAGAAGTTTAAACACTTCGGTAAATGTCAGTTCACTTGTTTTACGGTGTAAAATATAGTTTACAAATTTGGTGTGCTCTGTGGTGCCCAGTTTTCAAAGAAGAAAACAAACTTTCTTAGAGTCTGACCTATTTATGCAATCTGTTGTGTATAAATCCTCAAATCTTCTAAAGTAGGAAGTGAAAGTTATATCCTCGTTTGGAGAATATGTAAAAATGTCTATTGTATCCCAAATTGTGTTTTGTGAGAACGCATTTTCGTTTTCACTAATTTGTCTCCCGTTTGCCAGTTCAAACAAGTTTTTTGCTGTTGTTGAGTTTGAAGTAAAATTTCTTCTAGTATTTGATGTCTGATTTCCGTTTGTTTGTGAAATTCAGTCCATTCTTTTTCAGCTTGCTTTTGAATTTCAAGTCATTGTTTTTGCATATCCAGCTGAAGCTGCTCTATTCTTTTTTGCTGCTCAAGTTGCCTCTCTTAGCATTTAAGTTTCTGTTGGTTTCATTGTTCAAGTTGGAACTTAAAAAATTCATTGTTCAAGTTGGAACTTAAAAAATTTGAGCATGATGGATTTAAATTTGTCCATGTTAACTGTGTCTCTTTTTCTTAGGATTAAACTAAATACAATTACAAAACAAAAAGCCTTAGTAAACCGAAATAAAAAATATAACTGGAAAAATAGCATGAGTGTATACAATACTGGAGAAAGACCAGATAAGTACTTTTAATAAATATTTGGGTTAAATATCATCCAAATTTACGTCCTGTGCTGCTATGTAGTTAAGTAAACTAATGACCTCAATTGGTTTCAAAAGATGGAGCTTACTATGACATATGTCTCCACTGAAGTGTGCCAAATTCAAATTCAGCTTGGAGGTCAAGAAATATCTTCATTCAGCACCATAAAGATATATGGAACAGTTTTCTGTGAAATATATATATACAACAGTGTCGTTACTGTTAATATATGGCAGTCAAGTGACTACAAAATTGCGTGTAACTGAAATTTGTCACTACCACAACTAAGAGCAACATATACATAGATGTATTCAATACACTTGACCTATTTAATATAGGAAGTGTACGCATGGGAAGAAAAATATACCCACATGGAAATATTGCAAATGTGACAAAAAGATATACTAGTAAAATTCGCACAAAATTACACATAGAAAATTTTTTAATCAACTAGAAAAGTTGTATTTAACTTTGCTATAGTCAATTCAAAGGTTAAAATAGAGGCACAAAGAAGTCTGAAATGAACAAATTGTTTTTTATGTTCAATCTCTGCATGGAAACAAGGATGGAAAAAATATTCACTTGTAAAAATAGGTTATTTGCGACATCCATACTTGGTAATCATTTAGCTTTTTAGCATTTATTAACAATATCATCCTTTTTGCTCTGACATTTACTATGATAAAAAAATATATAAATACTTGTTAAAAGCATATTTCATTAATTGACACATTGTGAACAGTTTGCCTAGCTTTTTCATGCCAGGAATGTGACGCAACAATTCTCACATTTTATCAGCTATTGGACATGTATAATGCTAAAAAGTCTGCCTCCTTCTACTGAGCACCCATGGCTCAGAGGTAGAATTGCCGACTGACACCAATTTGGTCGGGTTTCAATCCTGGGTTAAAAAGCAATTGGAGTCTAACCGTACTGATGAGCTGCGATACAGTGAAACAGATATGTCTGCGGATGACTATATATATATATATATATATATATATATATATATATATATATATTGCTGTGCTGTGGAAATATATCATAGTGATTCTTTTTACCTGGAAAATGTGCATGTTATCCTGTTACCAGGAATGTGCTGAGAGTGAAAAACTGAGAAGTTATTTGTTGGTTTGGTAGAATTTTTAGATATGTTCACATATAGTTAAATAAACCTACGGTATTATATGCTGTGTACTTTCTGTGTTGTATTCAATGCGATATTAAGTTTGTTAATAGCTAAAAGTCTAACCAGAGGGAAAACCAGATATTCTATTTTTAAGATATCATTTAGCTAAAAAGAAAAAACAAGAGAAAGAGAATTTGTACCCTTTTCTATATATACTACTTTTGATAATTCAATCTAGTGGTCATTAACAGAAGTTATATGGCAGACAAGTGTCCTAGTTTACTAATTCTAATTTACTTTTATATTTAGATATTTATATCCTGTTTAATGATTATATTAAAATTCTATTAAACATTTTTTATCACATTTAATATTTTCTCAAGAGTAATCATATAAATAGCAGATAAATAATCCTTCACAAAATCCTTAAAAAACACACTAAGATTAGTGTTATATACTCCTGAGTATATATGTATATCACTTTGGTGAAGAATAGGCTGGACCTGAAATTGAGAAGCTTCTCGGCTTTGCTGATAAAAAAAAATGTCGACATGGACATATAAAGAAAATGATATTTTATTTTCTTCATTGACATATGTAGTGGAGTCAGTGTTTCATTTGTGGTTGGCACATGCAAAGTTGACAACTTGAATGCTATCTGCAACTGATCAAGTCACCTCTCAAAACTCAAATTGATCTCTGTGTCAGCTGATGTCACTTACAAAGCTGTCCCCATTGACACCTGCAGCCTTTGATGCACTGGGTAACATGTTGGGACATTGACTCCTTCTGACCTCACCAGTAAAAACAAAAACACAGGCTGCACCTGCTTGTTCCTCAGTGCAAATACACTTCACATCAAAAATCCATACTGCTCAAAATCCTAGCAATGAAGTGTGTTTTTAAAGATATTGTGAAAGGTTATTTATTATATTATTTACTAATCTAAACTTAACTCTAACTGTATCATAATACTAACTCCTAAACTTTAGCAAAATTAACACTTAAAGCTGTAAACTTATAACTTGTGGATTTTTATATTGATAATATTTCATTACAATTTATGCTTAAAAGTGAATATTTTTTAATATTTATTAATTATGGCAAAATTTTTATAATCTAAATATAAATATACATTTATGATAGAGTAGTTTTTTGCAGGATTTATAAAGTGTTCTTTAGAGATTTTTTCTCAATTTATTGTGATTATTTTCTGAAAACTATTATGAAATCTTAGGTTTAATTTATTTTTTGTAGTTGATGTTGAAAGCATTTTTGAGAAAAAAAAAGGAAAATGATGAATGTTACAAAATTCGTTTCAAAATTTCCTCATCATTTGGAGAGATCACATCTGAAACAGTGCAGAAGATGGATGAAAATTTGATTGTAAGTTGTTTTTTTTTGGTTTGGTTTTTTAACTTTCTTTAATTCTCATTTCATCTTTTAATACTTAAATGGTAGGCATTGTCAACTGATGTTTCATTAGAAATTAGCAAATACCATCAATTGATGACTTTAACTCTTTTTAGTGATACAAGCATCATTCATAATTTGACTCTAAATGACTAATTGGAAATTCTAGGATTTATGAGGTTACTATTTACTAGGATTCATGACATTACACTACTTCCTAGAATATTTGTTAGCAAATAAAGCTGGAAGAAGAAGCCAATGACAGTGTCATGGCTGCATGCATATGTCCTGATTCATGAAGTTACAATTCACTAGGATTCATTAAGTTATGTCATTTTCTGGAGATTTTGCCTGCAAATAAAGCTTGGAGAAGAAGCCAAAGATATTAACATAATAATTTAATGCATACTTATTGATTCATGAGATACCATATGATACTTATGATATTAGGTCTAATCTGGCATTGGTAAGTAGATAATTACCCAAATATTGAAAATAAAAAATTAAGTTGGCTGAAGAGAAGTTGGAAGAATAAATGAAGTTTTTATTTTTTAGAAAGCAAACAAGGTAACAAAGTGTAGAAATGTGTTGCATAACTTCTAAGAAAGCTAGTGGATGTTTCGTGGTATGGGGATTAGAGGTTAAAATGAACAGTTGATTTACCCACGCTAAGAAGATTAATGAAAGATGATAATGGTGAAAAAACACATTGGTAATTTTAACAAAACAAGGTAAGGAAGTTATTTATGAATTTACACACTTAAAGTTGTGTCAGTAGATTGTTTAAAGAAAATAAATCAGAATTTTTAAAGTCTGTAGTTTTAACAAATCATCATGAAGAGAGAATGTTTTTACAACAGATTAAAATATTTGGCACAAAATAATATTATGTTTAAAACAAAAGCAAGAGAGTTCATTGTTCACCAAAGGAATATATGGTTGCATACTTTCAAAAGTAAACAAAGAAAAAAGTTTGAAATGCTTAGCTTTCTTGAGTTCTTGAAAGAAAATTCTTTGAAACGCTACTTGCTTGGTTAGTAGTCTGATAATATAATTGATGAGTAATTTTAAACTGTTGAAAAGATCAACACTGGACGCAGTGAACAGAAATTAAATCTTTCATGTGATTTCAGACATCTTCTTTGATTAATTCAATTTTTCTCCTCATTTTATATAAAATTGAATTTTGCATAGGCCTGTTTCTTTTCTTTCCTTATCTGATTGGCTAATTTCTGTGAAGACAAGGTTTTCATTGATCCAAAACAATTTCACATAGGATCAAGAATTTATTTCCTCTTTCTTTTCAGTTCACCCATCAATTTCTTTGAAGGCAAGATTTTCATTTTAAAGAAAATTTCACATAGGCTTTTCCTCTTTTTACTCAGTCCTCAGAATTTGTGTTATAAACCCTGGTTAACAACAATCGTCTTGTCCGACAAACAATGAACACAGAACATGTATATATAAAAATATAAAGTTATGTTTTTATTTTTGTCAATGACAGTCATGTGGAGAAGATGTAGCCAGAGAGAATCAAGCACATACAAGGCAGTTGTCAGCAGTCATTGACCAGTGGAAATTGTCTTCTCTTCTTCTTAGTGTTCTTCCTGCGTTCTCTTAGTGTTCTGATTTTGGTCAGAAAAAACTCAAATTTACATAACCTGAAATGTTCACACATTTTTACCTTCTTGGGTTTTGACTTAATTGTATAATCTATGGCCAGATATATCTGTTAATCATCTTTGCTGGCTAATGCTTTTTAAGTCAGCTGCTTTGCTGTCAATCACACTTTTGTCTGTAACTGTATATATTTTCTGCTTTTGATGTTGATCCTACTTTTATTGGTCCTGTTTGTGTTTTCTGCCTTTGTTTTCTGTTGATTATACTTTTGTTGGTCACTGCTTTTGATGTCAATCATATTTCTGTCAGGTCACAAAAATATATTACATTTGAAGGCAGTGGCTAAAGGAAGTTCTTATTATTCTGAACACATTACAGATGTTACAAAAACTGTCTTTACACACAAATGTTGCATGCCATCTTGTAAGAGGCTGTGCATACCCCTACCCACATATAAGGAATGCATCTTCTTTTCATAGTATCTATCTGGAAACTGTATTACTTTACAGACTAGGTTTCATGGACTGGTCATTAAAGGTCACATATTCAGCCAAGTTCAGTGAGTACTAATTGGGGAATAGGAAGGAAAGTTAATCCAACAATGAGATATTTTATCAAGATATCAATAGAAGAGATAGTGTACCCAGAAAAGTGGATTCATGCCTTTTCCAGTAATGTGAAATAAACATCACTCAGAATTATTTTTTTGCCATGATGATAATGTAAGATTTTCAAAATATACTATTAAAAACATGTCAGTAATGTTTACTTCCCTTTACTTAAAAGCTGTGATCTAAATGCTAAGAGGGTCATGACTTTAATGCCTGCTTCATTGAAGTATGTCAGCCTGCAACTTTATGATTTACTAGCAATGATACCCAGAATAGTGCAAGTTGTCTCTTTCATTTGATCTGCTAGTTTATAATCTTTTATTTGTCTGAGGTATTTGTTTACCATAAAATTATATTATCAAAATTATCATATTTAAGCAGTTCAATTGGTTAAAGCACTTTGCTAGTCACTTATTTTGCGTATATCATGTTATAATATAATTTGTTAGATTTTCAAAATATACTATTAAAAATATGTCAACAATGTTTACTTCCCTTTACTCCAAAGCTGTGATTTAAATGCTAAGGTGGTCATGAGTTTAATACCTGCTTAACTATGATGGACCAAAATTAGTTACAACAATAAAAAATAGCAAAACTATAAAATTTTCATGGGTTCCACTTGACATGATTAAAGGAAATAGTTGTCATAGAAACCTATTTTGAAAACATAGGGGCATTAAATCACTATTCTTTTACCTTTTTCCTATCTATTTTGTATGTAAATGACCTTATGCAAATAGCTAGATAAAGTGCTGAAAATTTACATTAGCAGTGACAAAATGATTTTGTATGTGTACTTCTAGGTCACTGTTGTATAAAACTTTAAAAAACTGTGTATAAACTGTGAAAATAAAAAAAAATTCTATGAAATTTCTGAAGATTGCTGTAAGTTGATTGTATTTTTCCTTTTCTATACACATATAAGGGTTCTATATTTACAATCTGAAAGTGGCTTTGTTAACTATATCATAAAGGGATATCATGTCTGATGCCATATTTCAGTAACTCAACCATCAAATTGAATAAAGCTTGATAGTATTCACTAAGATTCCATTTCTTGTTACACTGTCTCTTCACAAATGTAAGAAAATTTATTAGTCTTATAATAGTAACAGTTGAGAATCCTTTATCTGAAATTCTTGGGACCAGAAGTGCTTTGGTTTACAAATTTTGGGGATTTCAGAACACAGACTATTTAATTTGTATATAACATCTATAAAACTTGGCATCTTGGGAATTGAATCCAAGCATAAACTTGATATCTCTTTACATTTCATAACATAGTTTATATATACACCCTGAAGTAGTTTTATATAAAATTTGATAAATTTTATGCACATACAAGTTCAGGTAATGAAGCTAGTCATGTAATGCTCACACAGATTTTTAAGATTTTAGACTTATTGATGAAGAATGCTCAGACAGACCTCCCTATACAGACTATGATCAAATTAAGACATTGATTGATAATAACCTACATTACACAATGCCAGAATTGGCAGAAACAATAAATTTATCAAAATTCACCATCTATGAGCTCTTAATGAAGATTGGGTACTCAAATTGCTACAATGTTTTGGTACCAAATGATCTGAGTGAAAAGAATCTTTTGGATCTCATTTCTATCTGTGATTTTCTATATAAAAGCAATGAAAATGCACCCTTTTTTAAGCAAATTGTGACAGGTGATGAGAAATGGATCATTTACAATAATGATCAGTGAAAAAGATTCTGGGGTAAGCAACATATGCCAACTTTAGCCACCCCAAAAGCATGTATTCATCCTAAGAAAGTCATGCTACACAATGGGTGGGATTGGAAAAGAATCCTGTACTAAAAAGCTATATTTTTATAAGCTTCTGCCAAGTAACCAAACAATTGATTCAGAAAAGTACTGCTTGAAAATTGATGAATTAAAGGGAGCAACTCAAGAAAAAAACCCAGAATTGGCATATATGAAAGGTGAAATCCAAGCTGACCCAAGTTTTGGTACAGGGTCTTTGATCATTTATCTTGCTTATCCAACTATCTGGTTTCAGAAACAAAATTAACTGATTAACCTCAAGAATGCTGGTGCTAATGTTATTGAAGTCTTAAGGAAATGTTCACTAGGTGATACTTTTTGAGGGATTTAAGAAATATTTTTATTTCCTTTTTATTCTATTTTATTTATTAAACTTAGTCTACTACTACAATATAACTGAACACCCAATTAGACAAACCTTATGATGTATGCATGATCAGAAACTCTCTCAAATGAGATGTTATTGAGCAAGCTTCTCTTTTTTTACTAAATGTTCATCCAATGCAAGGCCTAAGAGCCACTGAAGATAGAGGGGTGATTCTCTGTTTCATTTATTTATGATAATAAGATTGTCCTTTATAATTTCATAAATTACAAATTTAAATGTGGGTCTTAAATGTAAAAGTTGGAAGTGGTGGAACTAGGGATTGTAGACCATCAAAATATGCCATATACACAGGAGCAAACAATTCTGATTCCCTTCATACTACATTCGTAAGAAGGAAGTTTCATTCAGGTAGTTTTTTTCCCAAGAGCTGCTACTTTATGGAACAGATTCCTGAGAGTATGCTTCCTTGAACAAGTCAAGGGTCAATCATTACTTATCATACATACCCTAATAATCTGCACTTAATTTCCCCTTCCCTTACTTACATACATACAACAATCTCATTTAGTAACTAGCAAGCTTAAATGACTCTTGGGTTTTGGATTGAGTCAACATTTAGTTAAAAAAAAAATAAGATTTTACAGACTTTAATGTTTTTTGAAGCTTCTGCAATATTGTACACTTATATTATGTAGAGTATTAGTTCAGTTAATTTATATGTGTTGTGGTGTAGTAGATATTGGCTTGGAATGAGGAATCGGACAACTGAGTTCGAATTTCAGTTGAATTCATTGCATTCACTGACACACAAATACCTTTGGAAAAGGTATTAATCTATTCTTCTCCCTCTGGCTATGGCAGGACAGACTGAATTCTACAGCCTTGGTTGGCAACCAGTCTACTGCATAAAGTAATGGCAATCTACTGCGGGAAAATATTCTGTGCAGTCAGTTATGTCTCTTTCGAGACATGATCGCCCAAGAGTGTATCACGTATGACACTTAGCTGATTGAACTGATTTAACTTGTACTCTGACTAGTTATCTTCCAACTGTTACAAAGCTGATTTTGAAAACAACTATTTTTCTCATCTGAATCCATCTTGCACATTTACAAATCTGCTATTCACCTGGGCATTAAAGACTGTAGACATCTGGTGCTCTTGCTGTATATCAAGAGATTCTTTAAAAAATTCCAAAAAGGATCATAATGTAATCAATCCTGACCAGGCATCTTGACTTCAGCCACTTTCTCATCAGCATGATATGGCTTCTCTTTGTCATTTTTAGAAATATTTTCATGGCAACTGCTCTGATGAGCTTTTTTCTCCTGGTGCCCTGATTACATCAATTTAACTGTGCTACTAAGCCCAATCTTTTTACAATTGAAATGGCTAAATACAACCACAACTTCTACTTTAACAATTTCTTTTCTTGCACTTCCCACCTGTGGAACTCCCTTCCATTTCCTTGCTTCCCTGATGAATATAATCTTCAAAATTTTCAATGCAATATCAATCATGATCTTCTGTCTCCTTCTTTTGTCTTTTTCTCCATCCTCCCTATTTTCAGTTTGGTTTTAAAGGTATTCAATGTAAACAGCCAGTTTTTTCCCCACTGAGAAGTTAGCATTAGATTGATCAGATTGGTTATTTTTAATGTTCATTAAATAAATTATCACTGATGGATTTTTAAATTTGTTCAATTTATTTTCATATATATATATATATATATATATATACGCGTTAGCGCGTCAGTTGAGATTTGGTGTTGAAGGAGTTTGTCCTTGAAGGGGTTGGCGGAGACAGTACTGTGCAAAAGTATTAGGACAAGAACTATTTTATCTTTTATGAGGCATCAAAATAAAGTTTAAAATCCCTCCTGTCTTAACACATTTGCACACTACCGGTAATGGGCAAAAGTATTAGGACAGGGGTGATTTTCCTAAAAACCTCACTGAAATTCAAATACAGGGTGAAAAGCCAAGTAAACTGCTTATAAATGTTGATTATTTAAAACTAAGTGTAAAAGAAATGTATTAAAAAGAAGTTATATTTAATTTTTCCTATTTTCTATTAAACAACTTATTTTTCTATTGAACATCTATGGAATATTTTGGATAAAAAATTGATAAATCTAATGTTACTTCACAAGACACACTTTGGGAACAAATACAAGCTGCTTGACAGGAGATACAATTAGATACATTGAAGAAGCTTGTGATGTCAATGCCTGACAGAATGAAGGTTGTGATCAAAGCAACAGGCGAATATACTAAATATTAAATTTATTTTGTAACAAGTATTTTTTCTTGTTAAAGCATTTGTTGAGTAAATAAAAAAAATTACTTTAATTAATTTATTTTTTGTCAATATGGCTCATAAAAGATAAAATAGTTCTTGTCCTATAAGGACTAATGAGTACATGTGAATTGTCTTGGTTGACTGGTGCAATGTGGCATAATTGTTCAATTTTACAGTCATCATGAGTATTATCTTCTAATCGAGATGAGGACCTCTTATGTTTTCAAGCAGGTTTGGTTACTGGTGAAACCCAAACTCACAATGAAATTAATGCATATCACTGAGGACACACCTCAGTAAATCTCTATGATTGATAGATTTGTTATTTATGACTTATCAAACCTTTGCAGGTTATTTAAAGCTTGAAAATAATTTTAGGCTGTATGACTATTTGGAGAGATAATAATGATTTACTGATACGTCGTGTTAATTAGCCCATAGTTGGGGGGATAGAAGAAATGAATTTCTACCTTTCCCAATGGCATTTGCCCAAAAGTAAATATAATGAACCCAATTGTAATTTGAACCATCATTATTTATGGATATGCTGGTAGTGTAATGATTACCAGCACAGAAAATGGAATTCGCAAGCCAAGTTCAAATTATGGCATAACTGCTGTGTTCACGGGCACCAAGGGAAAGGCATAAGTTTATTTCTTTTTCACCTCCCAGCTAAAGATGGAGGCAATGTGGAGTAATGGTTAACAGCTCAGATTGAGGAATTGTTGTAACCCTAAAAGGTTACTGAATGAGTAATCCCCAAAAGGAAGGTTGGGAATAATAGCATATCAACAAATACAAGACTCATACACTGCATGCAGTAGATACACTGCTAGAGAACTGTGTAACACTTTCTCTACTCTACAATTTACCCTAATAGTGTCCATGTATAGGAACATTCCATTCCTGTTTACAGTTAGATATACAACAGTAATGACAAAAGTAAGTTTGAAATTCCTGGTGAGTTTACTAATATCCTTGAGAAAGGTATGAAACCGTCTTTTCTCTCCATATTTCTATAGCTTTAGGTGGAAACCAGTCTAGAAGAATTAAACTCTGAATTTAAGTCAGATTGAACTAGCCTAAATGTGTATATACATGCAGCTGGAGACTGCTTGCAAATTCAAACTGCCACTGAAACTTCTGCTACTGATTTGCAATTCTGAATAAATATGACCTCTGCTATGCTTTATCAGCTTTCATTCGGATGTGGCAGGTTTATTTGATGGTGACACTGAACTGACCAGGTAAATGCCACAGCAGGTAAGAAGTATTGATATAGGTTAGCAATAAAGTGGACTGGGATCTCTAGTCTTGAATGACAGCCAGTATAGGAAAAGAACAACTCTGAATTCAAAATCATGGAAAAAACAACAGGAAATTATAACACTATCTTTTCCAAGAAAGCATGGCAATTCACAGATAATAATGAAAAGGAATCTGTGGAGAGTCATGATTACCTATATGTTGAAGAGACCTAAGATTCTAAAAAAATATTAGTATAAAAATAATAATACACTCTTACATCTGATTCCTGATCTCATTTTTTTATTTCTGTCTAGCTCATGATTGGAGATTCACTTCCTCATCTTAAAGAGATGAGCCTGGAAACATATGATGGAATCGTTGGATACATGAAAAATATTCCCAGCTTGGAAGTTATTTCTAACAGTACAAAAAAAAGAACTGGTTCATATGTCAGTTCTTCTGCGGGACTTACTGATTTAATCAGTCGGACCAAAAGTGTATGTATTCAGCCAGATTACACTGGCCTACAAAATTATTTCATGCTGCTGAATTCAAATATCATAGGAATTTTTCTCAGTTAGCTCTTGTTTTCTTGCTTCAGATGATGAACTAGAACAGAAAAATTGCTTATTTTAAGTTTTTTGTCTGAAAAGCAAAAAAGAAATGAACAGCTATGCAAATGCAAAATAAATTTTCACTTATGAGGTAAAACAAATATATCAAAACATATGTTAGAATAAATATGAAGTTAAAAATTTATAAGTAACAATCATTGTAAGAACATTCATTGTTGTAAACTTGCCATATATAACAGAAGAAACTGGAGTTGTTTTTGAAGCCTCTGCTTGAAACCATTGCCATGGTATTAAGATCAAGAAATAAAACAAAGTATGATAATTACATAGTATTCAGATACAAAGTAAAAAAAGACTTTACTTTTTTATAAATGCATGGACATACCACTGAGTACACTGAGATATCTATACACATTTTTAGTTACAAAAATGGTCAGTTTATGATTAAATCCAATAAATAGATTCTATTCCTTATAGAGACATTATTCAGCATTGAGATATTAGATTACTTTTCATTAAAGTTTGATTTGAGTTGGTTTTGATTTTAGATTTTCATTTTTTAATCTGAAAATTGTGAATTCACTTGATAAAAAAATGCAGTAAAATGAAAACTTTTGCCCAAATGAGACATTTTGGTACATAAAAAATGGTATAAAAAAAAAATGAACAGTATCTTTGAATTCAACACCATCAAATTAGCCAAAAAATAGTGTTTCCATCCTTGCACCAAAATATGTGTTGAGCAGTGTTATCATTTCTTATAAAACTCTTGGCAAAGTTTAACATACATACCTGCAAAAAAAAAAACAGTAAGTCAAAAGGACAGATTTTTCTCTTAACACCACTGTTACTGTATAATCTTGCAGCAATTTTTTTTTGCTTTAAAAAACTTTTTTTAGAATTTTAATAAATCCCTAACATGTAAAACTTGATTTGTGTATTCTCCTTTTAGTTTGAGAAGTTACAACATAAATTAATATTATAACAGTATTCTTATAAAAACAGAGTAATAAATAGTGTTTCACATTTCTGCTATCAGTTATCAAGAAAAAAGTATAAATCCAGATGTTTGCAACCTATTATAGGGAATTCATATGGTGAGAAGAAAAGCATTTTTTTTCAAAATTTGTAATTACAACTGCTCTAATGTATCTATTTAAATTATATATATTTGTGTTTATTTAAATTATATATCTGTGATAGAAAATGTTTATCAATCAAACATTATTGATAAAGGTTTCAGATTTTTCTTTATTCTATCATTCTATTAAATTTCAATCTATATTTGATCTATAATAGATCCCAATATATATATATATATATATATATTAGTCATCCACATACAAGCCCGTTTTGCTGTATCACAGCTCATCAGTGTGGCTAGACATATCCACTTGCTTCTGGCCGGGATTGAAACTCGACCGATACACACACACACACACACACACACACACACACACATATATATATATAGTAAAGTCTTTTATATATATATATATATATATATATATATATATTAAGATTAGGAAGATCAGCCAATTATACTTAAGTATTAAAAATAGAATATTAAATATTTAAAAGCTCTGTATGTTAAATCTTTATCCTTTATTTTTTCTTTAAATGTGCATTGAGCACTTTTAATACCACTGTTTACTGGTCTAATCTGACTCTGACTAATAATTACCTTTAAGCTCTCTAAACATTTTTTCTGCTTACAGAATGATGTCTGGTAAAACTTAATATACACTGATTCCAAAATTTTCAAGTGATAATCAGTATAAACCCTAATTTACGGCACTCAGAATATATTTGAGCTATAAAACCACACTATGAGTTTTTAATCAAATGTTCAACTGGACATTGCTTCAGATGATGAACTAAAACAGGAAAATTGCTTATTTTAAGTCTTATTCTATTATTAGCACACCTATGTAAATTATCCATTTTTTTCCTTTTGAATATTTAATTGTTGTCATATTTTGGTATTACCAGTTTATGGTAGAATATATTTTTTGTTACCTCCCTTTTTTATTATGAATTGTTTCTTTTTGTTATAAATAGTTTTTTTAATATGCCTGTGTTTGCTGCTATAATAAAATTTTGCACCCCTGCAAAAACTTATAAATATAAATTTTTTCTTGTAAATGAACAGTCTAATAAATTAAATAGTAGTTAATTCTTTTGTTGCTAATTCTCAAGGAAAAAGAAAATGCATAAATCAGTTTCATTTGAGTTTTATTAAAATTCTAAAAATAGCTTTTTAAAACAATAAAAATTACTGAAGGCAGACACAGTAATGGTGGTATCAAGAGAAAAAATGTCCTTTTGAAACACTTTGTGCTTGTTAGTTTGGGTAACTTTCAGAGAATTTTGACCTAAACATGGCCAGCAGAACAATAATAATCTACTCCCATAGATTAAATAAAGGGTTCAGTTTAAAATTCCCTATAGGTTACCTGAAAGATTGACAAACACATGGAGAAAGCCATAGTGTGCAATGATTGAAATATTGTGATAACAACAGCAAAGAAAAGGACAATAGTTCAAATATAAATAATTAACAAGTTTTATTTTGTTAACAACAATTGCCATTTGAAGTTGTTTTTATATAGTTCAAATATTTCTTTATTGTTTTAGGGTACATTCTTTTCCCAAAAACTTATATTTTTTGCATGCATTTTATTTTTCAGAAATATCAAGCAATTACATGGTATAATAATTTTATTAAAAATAAACAGATTATAAATGATGCTCATATTGACATTGAGTTCCTTGCTGGAGTCATGACTGACACAGGTGTATATGTGAAGTCTTTTGAATCTTTTTTTTTGATCAAGTGAAGGAGGTTATTCAAGAGGTTGACATTTCATTACTGAGATTTCCTGATATTGAGAATCCATATTTCCTGGTAAGTTACAAAAAATATATTTAAAAAAATATTCAATTTCTCTAAAAGATTTGTTCATAAAAAAATTGACATGGAAGTTTGTAATGATTCATGTTGTGTTAGTTGATGGCTCGAAATATGAAGCTGGTGGTTTGGTTCATGCTGGTTGGTGATTTGTATTTCAGGTAATTTTGTTGTAACATTACAGCTGTTATTAACAAACATGAAACTTGAAGAGGAAATAATGACATCATCAAGATTTTGAGTTTCCACACTATTTTAACCAAGTTTAGGAAGGAAACCCACATCAATACTAGAAAAATTTGATTTTTGAAACCTATTTTCTTGATAACAATTTTGAGAGAAAGATTTTATCATTTTCAACTGGTAGTAACACTGGCTGCTCAGTCAATAAATGCTGAGTGTTTCCTTATAAGGAAACAGCTAATATTACTATTATCATTACAATTACCATTGATTTTTATGTTCAAGATTTATACTCTCATGTATCATCCCATGTGACTGCAAAGTCAAATTTGTGAAAAGCAAACATGGCCACAGATATTGCATGTACTGGCCTATCCTAATACTGTTGATGAAGTGGTGGTGTCCTCCAACTGCTGAGTGCTACATCCTCATTGTTTTAGTTAAAATATTTTGATATTAAGTAATGTGAGGTCTAGTTTACAAGTTGTGGGTGTCTAAATTTTCTTCTTCCATTTCTGCATAGAAAATGTCCTTCAAAATTCTTGTTGTGCCTCCTCTAAACATGCCCCCACCCCAACATCAGAGTACATATTTGAAAGATAAGATCTTTTAAGTACTGAAAGCT
This sequence comes from Ascarosepion bandense, assembly GCA_037127315.1. NCBI lineage: Eukaryota > Metazoa > Mollusca > Cephalopoda > Sepiida > Sepiidae > Ascarosepion > Ascarosepion bandense. The sequence continues at coordinate 1,589,480 of JBBBDQ010000958.1, read as the reverse complement.
ATCTTATACATGAATATTAAATGGCTGAATGCTTTCCAGGTAGGCCCCTAGCATTACATATGGAAATACTTGTTATCAAATTTTAGCATGAAGTTAGAATTTTGGAAAAGGGGGGATAAAAACAATAAAAATGAGGAAACTAGACAAAAATAAATGGAGGCACAGTTAAGTAATGGATATAAGATTGAATTGAAGAACTGCAAATTCCAGTTGTGTTTGTTACATTCACTTACATGCAAATACTTTTACGAAAGGCATGAATCCATTTCTTCCACCCAAAGCTATGAGTAAACAGCAAGACAGACTGGGTTCTATAATCTTGGGTGGCCACCAGTCTAGAAAAAGGACAACTTCACAACTTCAGTATTCAAGTAGTTGGCAACTAAACTGGCTTTTCCACCAGACCCAGCGTCTGGTGAGGAAAGTAAGTGGAACCCTAGCAGCACAAAAATAAAATATTGTTAAAGAGTGGATAAACTCCTCAGAGTCAACAGCCATCCACTCTGACTATGGGTTAAATAGCCTCACCAACCCACAACTGGCTAAGCATGGTGAATATGTCTACACTTCTGAAGCCATAGTCAATCAAGGAAGGATTCCTCCAACAGGAGTGAGAATGGCTAGGATTTAGATTTGAACTTGGATTTTAAATAATTTAAAAAATGTCCTTCTATCTGAATTACTGGGTAGAGGAATTTTCATTATTTTAATTATTTACACTTAGACTATTATCCTCATCTTTGTTGTTATTATCATAACTTTTCAGCTGCTGTGTTTTCTATCCTTCATCAAATGTTTGTTGATCTGGGTAACCTTCAGGGAAGTTTGAACTGAAGTCTTTATTTAATCTATAAGGTTACATTGTTCTCATTCTGCTGCCCATATCTACAGTAGTGCTTGGTTATAGTTGACACAGGGAGAGCAATAATTTAACATTGCACAATAAGAAGATGCGATATCCTGAAACATAGACAGTGGAACAAGAATAATCTATCTCCTTAAATTAAACAAAGGGTTTGGTTAAAAGTTAAAAGGCCAGAGGGAACAAAAGTTTAAATATTATGATAATAACAACAAAGATGAGGATAATAGTCAGGATGTAAATTTAAAAAAAATGTTAGAGATTCATCTGCGAAGTTCAAACCTCATCAAATAAATACAACTAAAAAAATGATAATTATGTTATGTTTTGTATTTCTTTGTGCATAGTAGTAGTTGTAGCACAGCTCTCTATGTCCTTTGTGACAACAGGGTTTTCTGTTTCTTACTTCTCCAGCTATTCTCTATTTACTCTTGTTTCTTAATTTGCATATGATACTACAAATTATATCTTTGAATTTTTTGGCAAACTTTAACTTTCATGTCTGCAATAAAATGGTGTTTCAAAAGAACAGTATTTCCCTTGACACTGCTATTATTTTATTGCCTTGGCCATGTTTGTTTTAAAAAGTGATGATTAAAATTTTATGAGAGTGAATTGATACATTTTCTTTGTTCTTGGAGAATTTACAACAAAAATATTCAACACTGTTTATTGGATTGTTTATTTATAAGAATAATTTATTATTTATAATATTCTAAATATATACACCAACTAATACAATGCAATATTTATCATTTATCAGTTTATAAAAAATGAATATGAAAATAAATATTTTTATTCATAAATTAATAAAATATGACTGTGAAGAAGAAAAATTAAATTAAAAGGTAACAACAAATAAATATTGTATTGTAGATGGTTTACATAATTGATAATTTCGTAAATTTTTACATTTTCGAATTTATAAAATAGCAAATAATAAGTCTTTCTAAAAGATAGATAATGAATATGGCATTGTACTTGGTTCACATTATTTTATAATCTTATAAATAAGCATAGACAAGAAAGTGAAAGTAGGAAAAAATAATAGTGGTGTCAAAGAAAAATTGTCTACCATTTTTTTGTAGGCATGAAAGTTAAAGTTTGCTGAATTTTTTTTTCAGGTATATCATATCAAAATTATGGCTTGGAGAGTAAGTGAGCGTTTATTGATGTATGAACGTACAGCAGGTGGCTTACAAGGTTTGTTCCAAAGCATACAATTCAGGCCAAACACAACGTATCTCTCTGCTCTTGAACCTGATATCATTAAATCAGCCAAAGAAGAAGCAGAAAAAATCTTTGATTAAAAAAGCAAGTCATTTTTTTTTAATTCATCTGATATTCTGGATCCATATGTTTTTTCCGTGACATGTAATTTTTTCCTAAACAATATAAAATGAACATTAATAAAACCAATGTATATGCTGTTTGCCTTGTTGTCTACATTTTATAAATCTAATCCTTCCTGTTTGAATTTCTGGAATGAGGAGTTATCTCCCCCGCTTATCCACATAAACTGTGCCTCTTACTCTGTGACTCTTTAAGTGGCCTGGGCCTTGTACAGGCTGATCCTTACAGAAAAAAAAAAAAAAAGAAAAGATTATTTATGTTCAGATTATTGACCATATCTTTGATGTTATTATCCTCTTTTGACCATTGTACACGCTAGTTTTTATCAGATGCTTGTGCATCTGGTGGGTAGCTTTCAAGGAATTTTTAACTGAAACTTTTATTCAACCTATAGAGAGAGAATGTTTTCATTTATGTATAGGAATATCTCATCTAGTTCTTATTTAGTAAAGCTCAGTTATTTCTTGCTCTGTTTCCACTGACTTTAAGATTGCATTTCCTAGAACATGGATTGAATTCACAATTACTATGTCACCAGATTCATTAACCAACACATTAATTCACTTGACTAGACATAGTGAAAACAAAGCAAGGATTTTAAAGTCAGTTAAGTGCCATATGTGATACATGCTTAGGCAATCATGTCTCGAAAGAGACATGACTGACTGTACAGAAGATTATCCTGCAGTAGGTTGCCATTGCTTTCAGCAAATCGGGGTGCCAAGTTCAAATTCCACTTGAATTCCTTGCATTCACTTATGCACAAATACCCCTGGAAAAGACATTAATCTGTCTCTTCCCTCCAGTTATGGGTTAAATAATAGGACAGATTGGGTTCTATAGCCTTGGCTGGCAACCATTCTACCACAGAAAGCAATGGCAACCTGCTGCGGGATAATCTTCTGCCCAGTCAGTCATGTCTCTTTCAAGACATGATTGCATAAAGTGTGTATCACGTATGGCACTTAACTGACTGACTGATTATAAAGTATCTTTGTATATGGCAGTGAATGCTGAACAATTTCCTTGTAGATGAAAAGTAGACTTAGGTCAACAAAAATGTGGTTATACAGAAGAATGAATGGAATATGTGAGCAACAAAAATACCACATATAAGGAAAGAAGGCTTAGAAAATTTTGATCTCACAGTAAACATTGTATATATGGATGGCAGAATAAAAAATGGAAAGGATAGTCCAGTATTCAATACTATATAAGAAGACTGATATTACATAACAGTTCAACACTCTTTTCTTTGTTTCTAGTGAAAATTTTCTGTTTCTTAATATTTTGTTTAACTTAATGAAGGCATCTTTTGTTATTCCAATGCATCTTCAGATTTCAGTTGCATTTTCTGTCTTCTTTTAAAACATTTCTGTTATATTAAGCGTATGGTGACAGAACAAAGAAGAAACAACAGAGGTTTAAGAAATGAATAATTGTATCAATGTAAAGATACAACAACTGAGAAATCAGTGTAGATGTTTTTCATTGAAAGAATTGTGACTTACTGCAGTGACAGTCTTTAGTGGGTGTCCTTTAAGGATGAGAGGTTGTGTCCTGATGAGTGTTGTGTGCTGACCAAATGCCGATGAAATCCATTTGCTAGGTTTTATATCTTTTTCTTAGGCTCAGATTGGCTTCAAGTTTTATTTTGTTTGAGTGGGTGCTATTGGGTGAAAATTCTGGATTGTATTTTTCTTTGAGTGTATAAGTAAAATGGAAGCTATGTGTGGAACCTATGCGCAGTTGACAAAGTTTTTAGTTCAGTCTTGGGTTTCGGAATGTTCATATTTGGCTAGTGGTGGAAATTTGTGTAACAGGAATCAGAAGTTCTGGTTTTAGGAAGATTATAACACTTCCTAGATATTTAAATTTTCATACTTGCTTGATTCTGGTATCTCCAATTAGTAGTTTACATCTAGGGCTGTTTCTTATACTGACAACCATACATTCTACATGCTTACAATTATGGTTAGGCTTTTCTTCTTGCTTTTCTCTATTGCATTCTGTAGGAATTCCTATAGTTTCTTTTCTGTGTCTGCTATCGACACTTTGTCATCTGCATATCTAATATTGTTAAGATTGTAACAGCCAACAATGCATCCTGGTCTCATTGTAAAAGTCAATGAAATCCAGTGAGAAGTCCTTGTCTTCAAAACAAACGTTCCTATTACATATATTAACATAAAACATAATTTACTTAGAATATTTTCCTTTTTCCTTTCTGATTTGCATGTCAAAAAATTAATTTGCTGATTTTTAAAGATCTTAATTTTTTAAGTGAAACATTTTACATTATGAACAATCTAATCATTATATTAAACATCTTATAATGAGGAAGCGAGTATTATTCCAAGGGAAGTAACTCTATAAAACCTTTCTTTAAGTCTTTTCCCATGTTTAATGCAATTTTAGAAATTGGTACTTCTGGATTTTGTAGATTTCTCTTCATAAAATATTTAAAATTGTACATCAGTCAGTAAACTTCTCAATAAAATGTCTTGAATTAACGGATGAGACTTTAGTTAATTTCAGCTAAAACTCCTTTTGAACTTGTTTGCAAAAATGAATTTCTTCTGGTCAATTCTATTTATTAATAGATTTACTGCTTATATACGATAAGAAAAATATCTGCTTTATCATTTGGTAAATTTAATAATTATGATGGTATTTAAATGAACATAGCAAGAAAAAAATTTTAAATTAGGAAACAAATGCAAAAAACAAAAAATAGGAGACAACATAGTTGAACAGAAACCACAAAAATGTTCTTAAGTTAATGTAAAGTATAGTGGGTTGCTTATCTATTCTTTTCTGTTAGTAGTGGAGAGTCCATTCTAGTGAAGGGTAGTTGTATACTGTTGCAGGTTAACGGAATTTGGCCTTGTTGAAGATAGCCCACTATAAGTCATAAAGAAAGGTTATAAACCAAGAAAAGCAAATTGAGTTGAAAGATAACATTTTATATATAACACATATCAATTAATGCTTTTACAATTGAAGTAATACATGAAGTATAGGTCCAACGGAGGTTAAAATGTTCATGGCAATAAAATGCTGAAAGAGAATTAATGCTTAGGAATTTGGGAGTGTGTAAGCAAGGAATGTCTTTGATGTATTCGTTCCTTATGTCAGTAAGTAGTTTTTGAGGCAGGGAAGAAGGAAAGAGGTAAGGGAGGCGAGTGTAGTAAGCCGCTTGACTTAGGTCAAGGGGATATTAATTACTCTCTTCTCCTCACGTCGGTCTGCCTGGCAATGCTTTCTGTATCCGCTTTTTATATCTTCTTTTTGGATCACAGAGGCTCATTTGGGATTTCACACTTGTATTTGGTTCTGGGCTTCCCATTGGCTGATAAATAAAATTCATGTAGGCTTGCAAACTGGAAATTTAATATTTAATTAATTTTTAGTTTTCAACCGTAACATCTGCACAGAACCGATGGCACAGCGATGACTTTTGGTCATTTGCTTTTTGGTTGTGAAAGCGCAAACATTCGGTCCATAGCTTTTGCTCGGTATTACTACAAACGAATGCATCAAAATATTGACATTATCAATAATATCATTGATGTGTGCTAAAGTATCAAACATGTAATTCATGAAAATAATAAATATTAACGAAACTGATCTTAAAATTTTGTTTAGGTAACTAAAATAACACCCAAACTCTCATGAATTTTTTTTTTAATTTTTAGTTAACTTTGTTCAATGAAAGGCTCAAGAACCACTCAAGGCAGAGATCTACTGAATAAGGAAATATTATGTGAATATAGCATATAGATTCCTAAATATGAAGATTGTAGTGTTTTGGGGGAAGCATCAGTGTGAATCTGCTAGATAAAGTAGCTGTTCCTGGAAAGAAGTTTTTACAGTTGAATGTCCTTCTTATTAAACGAATATGTAAAGAATGAGTGTGATTCAAACCTGTGGATGTAGTCATGGCCGTATCTGACTACCAGGCACACCGGGCACGGGTCCTGGCCAATCCATGCAATCATAGTGAAAATCCGGGCAAGGAAAAATGTCTTCGTCAGAAATCAAACTAAACAATTCATGAAGAAAGAAAGAAAGAAAGAAAAATGAAGAAAACATCCGAATGAATGCAGTAAAAATCTGTTTCACAAAAATCATAGTTTCTGGAAATGGATGACACTGATGACATCATTACATTGTCAGCTAATAAATCCAGGCAATTTTCTCTGTGCCTGGTGTTTTTTTAGCATCAGCTACGGCCCCCGATGTAGTAACAAATATAGTGGTGAACTGCCATATCTGACAATCCCATCTACATGCATGAATGAACTTAAAAGGTGACTGTGAACTTTAATGTAGAAATGGTTGTCCACAGATTTATCTGTATGCTAGGGTACACCATCCAGTTTGATCCTGTGCAAACTCCTCATCATTGTGGGTGATGTTAGTCTTAATGCAGTCTTTGAAATGTTTCAATGGTCTCCCATCTCAACAAGGAATACAGATGAGAAAATATGTGAAAATTATGATAGTTTGTGTCTTTTTCAGGCCAGCAGAACTTCTGTCCCAAAAGAATTCAGTAGATAACTAGAGCTATTCAATAAATTAAGAAAAGTTCAAGTAACTTATCTGGTTAGCCTTTATAAGAATTTATATTCCAGTATATAAATTTATTCATAAAATGAATTGAATAACAATGTTTCTTTTAAAACAAAAGTATATTTCATAGTATTATCTATATGTTATATAATCTTTTTAATTGATTCACCCCAAGAAGGCAGTACTGCCACTGATATGCAATGAGTTATAAGAGACACGAGCGAAAAGAAAGAGGAACAAGATACAGATGGGGTGGGAGGATAAAAGGATAAGAGAAATATGTGAATCAAAGGATAAAAGATGGCAATTGACATTGCACTTTAACTCTTGGAAATTGTCTCTATCAAGGAAGCAATTGTACAAAAGAGAGTTCCAAAGTCAGATACTATAAGCAAAGAAACTACTAAAGTAGAAGAGGCAGTTACATTTGACTATTTTCCCTGTAAAAGGTTGGGACCTAGTTGCCAGTCTAGTAGCGCAAGAAAATTCATGTAGAGGGAGCACAAGGGAGATGAGCTCATCAGAGCAGAAGCTGTGAAAATATTTGTAGAAAAGACAGAAAGTTTCTACATACTGACAGTGAGAAAGTGGGTGAAGTTGAGCTGCCAAATTGAAATTGATTACATTGCAAATCCTCCTTTGAATTTTGTCAAGCATCCCAAAGTGAATAGCAGGAGTGTCCAACCAGATATGGCAACAGTATTCAGTGCCTGAACGAATGGTGAATTTGTATATGTGCAGGATGCATTCTGGTTAGAAAAACTTCCTGGCCCGACTTAGTGACCTGATCTTCCTAGCAGTATGTATAGCTATTGATTCGATGTGGTCATTCCACTTGAGGTTGGCTGTAACAGTGAGGCTGAGAAGGTACAGTGTATTGCTTTCTGGGAGACTAGCGTTAACCATACTGATGGGAGGTACGAGAGTTTATCTAATGTGATTAAAGAAAAGGAGCTTTGTTTTGGAAGTGTTCAAATTTATTAGCCATTTCTTGCACCAGTTCACCACAGCAAAGTGGTTCTTATGATAGTGAGAAAGTGACTGAAGCTTAGATATCAGATCAAATACACAATTGATGACAAAGGAATAATGTTGTTTTGTTAAAATATGGCACATTATTGTAAATATCTTTTTAACCATAAAAATCAAGAATTTCCAAATTTTCAGACATGAGAACAAATGACAAGTTCATACCAAATTTTTAACAATTGCATAATTAGTTTCTCAGAACATTTTGCATATTCTTGTCCCAGAATTAAATTCACCATAAAGTATAAATAATAATAATAATAATAATAATAATAATAATTTTTTTTCTTCTTCTTCTTCTTCTAAATGGTCAACTTGACTCACTTGGCAACCATTGAGAAGACATTAATGCTCCCATAAAAAATGTAAACTTGTTGGTGATGTGAATCTTAAGTCCTATTTCAGTGACAAGAGAGTTTTTTTTTTTTAATCATTTCACTTCAAGCAAAGTGAGAAATGCCAGTAGTATTCAGGAGGTTATAGGGAATGAGCATGAAAGAGAAAACTGACAATAGGGAGGATTGAGGAAAGGACAAAAGATGAATGGGGTTCAAGAAGACAAAATTGTGTTGATAATTTAAATTTTTGATGATTATACTGATCAAGGAAGCAAGTAAATGGAAGAGGTGGGAAGTTCAAGAAAAGAAACCGTTGGAGTAGAAGTGGCTGTTGCATTTAACTATTTCAACAGTAAATGGGTGCCAATCTAGTAGCATGCTTAAATTCAGGTAGTTGGTACACCAGGGGTAAAAGCTTATCAGAGCAGTTGTCATAAAAATATTTGTAGAAAAGACAGAGGGAAACCATGTCACATTGGTGAGAAAATGACTGTCAAGATGCCTAGTCTGGATCATTCACATTACAGATCATTCTTTGGATTTTGTCAAGATGGTAGATTTTTATGACTGATTCTTCCTTAGTAGCTGTTCCTGGGAAGAAGCTTCTACAGTTGAATGTCCTTCTTATCAAACGAATATGTAAAAACTGAGGGTGATTCAAACCTGTGGATGTAGTAACAAAATATAGTGGTGAACTGCCATATCTGACAATCCCATCTACATGCATGAATGAACTTAAAAGGTGACTGTGAACTTTAATGTAGAAATGGTTGTCCACAGATTTATCTGTATGCTAGGGTACACCATCCAGTTTGATCCTGTGCAAACTCCTCATCATTGTGGGTGATGTTAGTCTTGATGCAGTCTTTGAAATGTTTCAATAGTCTCCTATCTCAACAAGGAATACAAATGAGAAAATATGTGAAAATTATGAGAGTTTGTGTTTTTTTCAGGCCAGCAGAACTTCTGTCCTAAAAGAATTCAATAGATAACTAGAGCTATTCAATAAATTAAGAAAAGTTCACAAGACAACAATGAGCTGGGTGTTAGACACTTTATTTCAACAACAAATTTGGGATCTGACTTAGATGAATTCTATCAACATTAATTTTTATAATTCAACTTTGGCAATTTCTCTCAGGAACTAACTTCACAATCTGGCTTAAGCACTTTCTAGATGCTTCTTTGTTGCACTGGCTTTGAAAACTACAACCTGGCCACTATTCCTCACAACTGACACATTCTGGTAACTTGACTGCTGCTCCCTATAATTGGCAACTTATAGCAACTTAGCTACTGCTCTCCACAACTGAACTTCACCATCACTGAACACTTGAATATATAGGGATTTCCAGAATTAAATCCCTCTTCAATTAATTCAATTGGCTCACCTAATCAAATGATTCACAAAGGAGTATTTTCATCTCCTGTTATCCCTTTTAGTACATCATACTAGCTAAAATAAACACATGACAAGAAAAGAAGAAGTCTCTGATTTCATTATACCCTCAAAAACTCATGTTTCTATATACACAATTATTCCAGGGTTTCAGTCCAAAAATATATTTCCCATAAATTCATTTGTCCCTCTGGTCTAACCTAAGGTCAATTTCCTCAAAAGTTAACATGTTTTAGTCAAAACAAACTCCTGGATATGTTTTCGACATTTCCTCAATGTCTACTTTTGATAACCCAATTTGACTTTCATTGTTTTGTCTTCACTTGTCATTTCTTTGCATGAATAAAACAATTTTATCTGATTCTCTTTCATTAAATTTTTTTATAATTCAGTACTTTACTAAAATCCACAATTTATACTTCAATACTTTACAAAAGTTCACAGCTTCTAAAATCAACTATCTTCTAATATTGCTGCAATAATAACAAACTATAATAAATTAATAAATTTATTTACAAAATTTTACAAACTCTGTCATGAAATGGATTAACTCTGACATATTTTTAATTAATTTGTTTAAACATTTTTTTTAATGGATACTCATATTTGAGTAGATTCTTTGTTTTCGTTTATATTTAAACAGTATATTTTATTATATCTTCTGGCCTGGACAATCCAAAAATCTTGAAAAATATGCATTCTTTCTTTAATTATAAAAAACAAATACAAGTATCCATTAAAAATAATGTTTAAACAAATAAATGAAAAATTTATAATAAGCTAGTACACATTCTCTGTTATAGTAGACCATTATAATCAGATTCCTCTGGTCATGATCATTAAAGGCCCATAGTCTGCCACTGCACAATTACTTGTGCAAATAAATACTTTTCATCAGGTATTCTTGGTCTGCAAATGACACCATAGATTGAGCAATGTCTAATTTCCCCACAGTTTCAGAAATGGAATTCCCACTTATCTGGCACCCACGATAATGTCTTGTTCAAATTTTGAGAGTTCATGTTGTTTTGTTATGAGCAGACTAGCTGGCATTCATTCAGACTTGCCAGATATCAAAACTTATATAGATCTGGAACATTTCCATAACATCAAGGTATGGTGGTACCATCAACTATTACTTTTATATATTGTTAATCCAATAACATTTGGCACATCTGTGTGAGCTATCAGTATTCATTTTTCTTGTGTCAGCCCTGAAGCTTAAGCGCTGCTGGGTCATGATAATATCATATCGTACAAGTACCTAAACCTATAAGAAAAATTGAAAACCATACCATGGAAATTATGGTAAACATAATTAATATGCAAAAGCATGCATTCATAAATTGATGAATCCTGAGTAAGAAATCTAGATTTAAACTCATTGACCCCAAAACAACAAAAGCTATTTATCTTCTTCTGGAAGAAGAATGGATGCAAGGAAAGTAACCTTACATGAACATCAATAGAAATATCCTTTGTGGATACCTTGTGTGCCATGAAGCATGACTAGACCAAAACATAACTGGAAAGTTATGTCCCAGAAAGAGAATACTACTACTACTAATAATAATAATAATAATAATAATAATAATAAATCATAAAAGACCATCTATAGCACTACATCTGTTTATGTGTTAGTTCACTGAAAGTTCACTTAGTACTTTTTAAGTGCTCAAGAAATATAACCTTGTATCCAAGTTGGTATTCTCAAAGTGAGGAATTATAGTAGTTTTAGAGATTAACAAGTCACTGATTATCAGATATAAACTGTCCCTGCCCTGGACCATTTGAAGTTATTGATTATCAGATCACCAAGAATCATGACTTTGTACCATTATTAGTCTTGTCTAACAAATTTTCATAAAAATGTTATTTTGTAAATGATCTGTTAATAAAACCAGCTGTAGGACATGTGTCAGGCAGGAGGAAGCCCCACCTTCAAAAAATAAAAACATTAGTTAGCAACTAAGGTTTGTGTCATTAGAGATTAACGGTTGAGTTAGGGTCAGGTTATGGTTTCACTTACATGTTTAACATCTGTGTCAAAATCTTATACATCATTATGCTGTAAAAAAAATAGAAATTTGCAATATCCATGCTTTTGGTACATATAATGAGTGTTTGAGAAAGTAGCAAAAACCATTACTAAATAACATAAAGTTCTCCTAGAAAAACTGTCCAGAAAAACAAGAAAAAAAAAAGCCTCCATGAGTTTTAAAAGAGAAAGCAATTAGAAGCAGAAGCAATCCCAGAAGAAGGAATCTAGTTTTAAGAAGTCTAGCCTAAAGAAAGAAAAGCACTAAATTGTCACATTGGTGCCAAGAATGTCACATTTGATACCTTTTAGCAAACTTAATTATAATAGCTCGCTTTTTCCCAATGTATTATCTTATTTCATTATCTTATGGATTTGACATTTGACTAAGACTGGCAAAAAATAAAAAAAACAACACACTAAAAGGAAATATATTATTATTCAATTGTAGATGAAAACAACAATTCTCTACATTCACTCATCAAAAAAAGGAAGTAACAGAGGAAATTATTTCAAAGTTAACTGGCAAGGAGGAAATTTCTGAAATGTAAAATCATTATTATAAAATCATCTTACTGAAGATGTTTACTTTTGGTCAATGTTTTAAGTGTAGCTACATTTCTAAGAAAGACATTTTTAAAAATTTACATTTTTCTCATAATTTTAGACTTTTATTGTACATAAGCTTAAAAGAAGCTCATGTGAGCAATGAGGATGTTTTAAGGAAAATGAGAACAAAAAAAAATCAGAATGACAGTTGAAATTTCTGGGATACATAATGAGGAAAGGGAGCTTGGAGAATTTGATACACACAAGATATTTTAAAGGCAAGTGAGATAGAGGAAAACAGTTAATAACAAGTGTGTGTTAACAGAACAGACACTGAGAGGGATAGTAAGGAGGCAAACATTATGCAAGCTACAAAAGATAGGAAGTTGTAAAGAGCCATGATTGGTCATATCTCCTTTCTCTCTCTGTCTCTTAATATATATATATATATATATATATATATATATATATATATATATATATTAGAACATGAATAAGTTTTCACTCTTTTCCAATGTTGTGGATCCCAAGAATGAGTGTTGATACATAAAAATGTTGTACTTTCTTCTTCTACTGGAATTTAAAGATAAGATTTGCTTAAATCAATCTTCAAAACTACCTTATCACCATTAAGCTAGGTAAATATTTCCTCTGGGCTCAGCAATGAGTAGAGATAATCTTTTATAGCATTGTTTAATCGAGTTGAGAAATCTGCACAAACACTGGTTTCTCCGGATTTTTTCTTTACATAAACCACTGGTGCCACCCATTCACTGAATTCAATTTTTGAAAGGATTCGTTTGTACCAGTCTATCTAGCTTTCTATGGTTGCGAAAGGCACGTTTCGCTTTTTCTGGCTGAACATTTTGTTTTAGCTCAATTTTAGCTGCGAACTTGTTACATTGTCCTAAACCGCTCAAGAATACTTTGGGAAATTGATTGTGTAGTTCTTTTAATTTTGTAGATTCTGACGGCTTGCACTCTATTTTCTTACAAAATGAGCTAATGGGTAAATCCCATACATCAAACTTTTGCATCCAGTCTGTGCCCACCAAATTTTATGTATCTTTCATCACAAATATTTTTAATTTTTTTTGTTTTTTCACAGAACTTCACATTTAAAATTGCTTCTCCTTCGAAACTGATCCACTTTCCGGTGACAGACTTAACGATTGTTTGTGTATGCATCATTGTCGACCGATTTAGTTTCCTCCATGTTTGTAAATTAATTATAGCTAGATCCGATCCTGAATCTAGTTGTAGTTTTACCTTCTTATTCACTATCTCAAGTTCTATGTACTTTCTTGTGTTTAATTTGTCTTTGTAGTCTACTCTAGTAGTTCTTACCCTACTAGTGTGTCTTTTATTTCTGCATACAACTGCCTTATGTCCCATTTTTCCACATGCTAAACAGTTCTTTTATTTAAACCAACAGCCTTTATTCCTGTGAAATCTACCACATCTATAACATGCAGATGGGGGGGTATTTTTTATTTGACCTCTGTTGTTAGTCGACTTATATCTTGTAATTTTGTCATTAAATTTTTGTTTTTCTTTTGGGGAGGGTCTTTGTTTAACTTATGTATATGTGCTACTCCTGATTCCTCAATATTTTTAGAGTCTTTTTTGATCATTTTTGGCAGTCTTCTGGCAGTTTTTTTTTTTTTTTTTTGCAGCGATAATCCTGGCTTGTTTTGGAGCTTGGTAATCATTCTTTTATTCATTTCACTGTTCCTAGCTGAGATTAATTCTTGTACAAATATAAGACATTTAAAGTTGTCCGGAGTTAATTCTGCCAATTTAAAATCATCGCAATGTTTGTTAACGATTACGGCGAACGGCGAATAGTCCTCATTTTTGCTTTTTACCAAATTGAGGCATTTCCACCTTTTGTGAAAAAGTGAAATCTTTGGACTGAAAAATTCCGTAAGGCATGTAACTGCCTCATCAAACATTAAATCGTTTGTCTTCTTTGGCAGGATATAGTCCATAAATTTTGTGTACTCTTCCGTTCCCAATTTCCTGAGTAATAACCTTAACTTTTTTACTTCTGTCCAGTTTTGGCAATAAATGTTAAAAATGTCTTCATAGTGCTTGTAATAGTCCCCAAAACTTTTGTCATCTTCAAGAGAGTGCTTAAATGTTTCTACAGTATCCCAAATTGCGCCTTGGAAAAAAGTCGCCTCTTTTTCAATGTTCCTTTCTTGTGTGTTGACTGTCAATTTTAGTAATAATTCTTGAAGTTGTAATTGTGTTTCTTTGTTTATTCTTTGAATTTCTATTTGTTTTTCTTCATTTATTCTTTGAATTCGTATTTGTTTTTTCTCTAATTTAATTTGTGTTTCCATCTGTTTTTCCTTGAATTTTGATTGTCTCTCTTCACTTCTTTTTATAATTTCTAGTATTCCTTTTTGAAAGTCTTCCATGGTTTGCTGCTTTGCTTCTGTTGCTTTTTTGCATTTAATCTTATGAAAGATTTTTCTGTTTTTGATTGTTGTGACTTGCTCGAGGAGGAAAAAATATTGACTTTCAAATACCTTTTTATGAATATTTCTTTCTATCTTTTTCGTTCCAAAGTTGTTATACAACCAGATTTTCTTTTTAATTTCTGCAATAATGCTGCCAAATTGTTTGTGGTTGATGTGTGTGGCAATATGGTTTTTTCATTGTTCTGCATGAGTTCTTTTGAGTTTTGTCATGACTCTCGAGTTTTCGTTGGCAAGTTGTTGTGTTTGACTCGAATTCGAATCCTCCGTCGCCAAGTTGTTATGTACGCGAGTTCGAATCCTTCAACGCCAAGTTGTTGTGGATCCTGGGAATGGGAACCGCACAAAATAAAGGAACAACAAACAAAATTTGAGATAGAAAAATAGGTATATTAAACATAAAGCATACAAACTTGAATGCAAGTTAGTAATCCTGGAATACAGTTAGTAAGATGGATATATACAATGTCTCTGAAGTAAAGCCGTAGTAGAATTAGTATGTCCATGTCGGAAGCTAACAGGTGCTGTATAATAATATTCTGGCTGAGTGGAGCACAGAGCTACTATGAACTACTGACACTATATTCTCCGTGAAACCTTGTTATCTTTCGGTATGTTCCAGTATCTGTCGTTATTTCATGGATCTCTCTATGCCTAACAATGTCTAATGTTATCTGACGTCTTGCTTCAATGCAGACAAGTCTATTATCCTGGAAAAAGGGGAAACCCCACAACATCCAACTGATTGATTTTACCCAGAATTGTAACCCGCTATATATATATCGGGTTTCAATTCAATATATCTGGGTAAAATCAATTGGATGTCTAATCTTACTGATGAGCTGTAATACAGCGAAACAGATCTGTCTGCGGATGACTATATATATATATATATAATTAATGTGGAGAAGTTTGTTACTTAAATGAGCAGAGTTATGCTGATTTCAAAGGTTCGTGAAAGCATTATTGTGATGTCTACACGCCTCATGGCTTTTTCTTCACCTGCTGCTGTTTTCCGGCTTATTTTTTATTTATATGGATCTTTGTGTAATTTTAATATCTTTATATGTGAGTGGTTCTACAGATGGTTAATTACTTTTATTGATTTTTGTTGTGTTGATCACTTTTTAGTGTGTTGTAATGTTTACAGGTGGTTAATAGCTTTTTATTCTGTTTAACTTCTTTCTGGCTCACTTAAATGGAATGATTTGACCTCTTCTTGTCATTTGTTAACTTCTTTTTACTGTGTTAGATTGACCTGTTAATATGTGACTGCTTTAAAAAATTTTAGGGCATAGTTAAGTGTTTGTGTTCTTGTGCATATTTATGTTTGTGGGCTTAGTGTGATGCAATGAAGAGTCATTTATTATTTAAGGATCAAAGAGAGGAGTCAACAAAGTAGTTAAAAGAGGCAATTGCAAGTATTATATTGATATTGATGTTAAAAGAATTATATTTTTTACAGTTGAAAATGTATACTCAAAAGCGGTGGGTAGTAATAAGGTTGCAGTGCAGAGAGCCTATGACTGGATATAGAAAAGTGTTCAGACTAATGAGAAATTTGGACAACTTTAAGACAGTTGAATAATTGTGCTACTTCTTGAAATTAATATTGTAGGATTATGCCACCTTGTCTATTTAGGAACGTCTCTTAATACCTGCTATGTGGCATTGTTTAAAAGTATGCAAGCTTTCTTTCTCTTTATTTTTTCTTCACTCAGAGGACACCTTAGTGACAAGATATATCCATGAAGTCTAAATCCCAGGGCTAACAGACTTTTTAGTCCCAACTGAATCACATGGCACAGTATGCATGTGTATACACACACATACACACACTCTCTCTCTCTCTCTCTCTCTCTCTCTCTCTCCAGCTGATTGCATGAATATATATTTCTCTCCTTTTCTGAGCTATATTGTTCTGTATATAAATATATGTAAAATCTACTTGTGTGTTGAATTCATTCCTTTTGAAAATGTTAAGACATTCATCTGAATGTCATTACACTTTCTCTTACAATACAAAAGAAAAGAAAATCTTTAAGGAAAATGTCATTTCAAGAGAGAGCAAGAGAGAGAAGGAGTGAGAGATAGAGATAGATAGATAGATAGATAGATAGAGAGAGAGAGAGAGAGAGAGAGAGAGAGAGAGAGAGAGACCATTACTAAACTGATAGAAATTAACATGCTTCTCTTACAAAAGGGATGATAGCATTTTAAAGAATACAATGTAGATACCATATTTTTTGGTTATATACCCTTTTTCCACCTTTCTACAAAAAGATATCTCCCATGTCTTATATATAATGTGGAAATATCTAGTAGACTAATATTTACCTAGGCACTTTCAATTGATTAATTGATTTGTTTTTATGGCCTATCAAGCCTTCTGCTTTTTTGCAGAGTATTTAAAGCCAGAAAATCTAAGGTCTGATCAAAAAGTATCAGAAATATTGCTATGGCAACCAAGCTGAAGTACAGAGTACAGGCACTTAGCCCAGATAGACCTTGAACTCTGTTGCTCATTCACACAAAGTTAAAACATTTTTTCTCATTTCTGTTGTTTATAGCAGAGATCAAAAAACAAGTGTATAGAGTGTAGATGTCTCACCACATCACTGAGGTTTCATCAGAGAACATGATAGAAAACTGAGCAGAGAATCTGCATCCAATTTTGCCAAAAGCTTGGTGATACCTGCATAAAAATCTATGCAAAGCTGCATAAAGTGTATAGAGAGGAAAAGAGCTGAACATAAGTGTATGTCTGGTTCAAACATTTCCAAAATGGCTGACAAAACATTGACAGCGCTGCACATTCTGGGAGACCTACAACCAGCAGAAGTGAGAAAAACATTGCAATGTTGCATGCAACTTTATTGGAATGGCCATCAAATTACCATGTGTGAGTTGTCAGAGGATATGAACATTAGTTATGGTTCAGTTCAGTCTATTCTCACTGAAGATTTTGGTATGAGATATGTGTTTGCCAACTTTGCCAAACTCTTTGGATTTCAGCTGTGCAGGATCCCATTTCGAAAATGGTTTTAACAAGTGACAAATCATGGGTCTATGGTTATAACCCCAAAACCAAGGCTTCACAGTAGAACCTCTCCAAGACTGAAGGAAGCACTAATGAGTCAAAGCAATGTGAAGAATCTGTTGATAGTTTTCTGTTAACAGTATGCGTTACCTTGTCAGACAGTAACAAGGAGTACTCCTGTGACACGTTGTGGCATTTGAAGGATGCAGTCCATCAGAAAAGAACAGAAATGCACACATCCAATGAGTGGCAACTCTACCATGACAATGCACTTACTCATTCAGCACAGCTTGTGTAGCAGTTTTTTTTTACTAAACACAACATTCCCCAGGTCTCACAAGCACAATATTCCCCAGATCTTGCCCCTTACAACTTTTTCTCTTACAAAAAAATCAAATCTCACCTGAAAGAAACACAACTTCAAGGAAATCCAAGAGAATGCACAAGACATCTGTTCATTATAAAAAAAATGGAGTTTCAGTAATGTTTTCATCAGTGGAAATGATGTTGGGTAAAGTGTGTGGATTCAGAAGGAGACAACTTCAAAGGCAATTAAGTACTGATTTGATATGTGTTGTAGTTTTCTTTTTATAGTAACAGTCCTGATACTTTTTGATCAACCCTTGTATTTTTAAATTGTAATGATTTTCCAGAGATGATAATGATTTAGTTATACAAGTTCTACTAATTTTTATAACAATTGACACTGCATTTAAATTTTTGAAGATCAAAGTTGACTGGGAAGCAAGAAGCTGGAAGAGATTTCCACAAGCAAGAAGTATGATAGAAGAAACTGTTAGCATAGAATTTACAGTTACATTTAGTTATTTCAACTTCAAAATGATAAAACCTTGCTGCCAATCTAATACTGTGCTTAAATTCATAAAGTCTAGGTACCTTAGAGAAAAATTCATCAGAACAGTTATCATGAAAATTTTTATAGAAAAAGCACAAGGAAGCTATGTTACAGTAGTAGGAAAGTGACTAAAGGTGAGATGCTAGGTCAGGACCAGTAGCATTGCAGATTCTTCTTTAGATTTTATCAAGAATCTCTAAATATACAGCAGAAACACCAGAACATATGTGACAGCAATATTCAATGTATGAGTGAATAGTAGACTTATAAATATGTAAGATAGATTCTGGTGAAAAAAATTGTTTAACACAAAACAGTGAACAAATTTTCCTTGCAGTAATATAATGCATTGATGCTATATTTACTAATAGAAATGATAGTATCATTATGATAAAAGGATAATACCAAAGTACTTTTCTTACAAGGATCAAAACTAGTATTGTTCCTAAATTCTGAATCTAGTAGTATTGTCAGTTCTTTTAGCAATTCAGGTATCATTATTTTTTCAAAATAATAAAAGGATGGGTAAAATATTACAATTAGCATAATAAATAGTGATAAATATACTAGTATACAGTATTTTTTATATTAAATAGAAATTTTACTTTTAAATAAAAACGTAATAATAATATTTTTAAATAAAAGTGCCATAATAAATATTTTTCCCCAAAAGAAATCTTGAAAATTTACCTTGTAGCCTACAGGTTTAGAGTTAGGTATTTTTTAAAGATTTTACCTAATTTATGTTTACTCTTTGATTTTTTTTTTTGATTTTTGTAAATAAAAAAGTGATTGTCCTTCAAGTCAGAATGTCCATCACACCAGGAAATACAGTGCACACATATATGCATGTATGTTTGCATACATGTGTATTCATGTGTGCATGTACAATAAAAATATAGAACTGAATAGGTTTATTACTGCTGTGTTATCACTGATACGTAGAAAATGTGATCACAATGTTTTAGGGGCTTATCTCAGATACCATTTACCCTGCCATTTAACAGAGCCAAAAAATGTCATCTGGAGACTCTCTAACTCAACATTGGTTTTAATAAAAATCTGCAGATAATGTCACTCCAGTCAAAATGCTTCAAAGATAGCATCCCTCTTAGGATTAGAGGATTGTTTTATATTAACCATTTTCTATTGGGAAACTGGTATCTCTTCACATGTTCTATAAAATAATTACTGACATCTATAAGTAACAGTTATTCTATTAATTAGACTTATGTTTCAATTTTCTATTGTTTCCCCTATATAAATATCAGCATTTTATATGTTTGGTAATTTAAATAGTTTGTTCTATTATAACACCTATATCAACCAAGATGAGAACAAAAGTTTGAAATAATTCCAAGATTATTGGTCCATTTAAATTTATTATTTTTAAAATTTGATTTGTGAATATTGCTACCTCTCTTTTTGAAACAATTAATGAGTTTTTTTTCTTTTTAGTGTGTTTATCATTCTAGCCTGGGAGAGAACATGGATGTCCATGGTTTTCTTTTTTTTTTTGTTAGCTGTGCATTATCATGACTTTGTGAGAAAGATGGTGGAGTAGTTTCTCATTGACTTTTTCACATTTCTGAATTCAGAATTGTCATTCTTTTATACTGATTGCTACTCATGTCTAGAGTTTACCTTGCTACTTAACCCACAGTTGGGAGAAAAGATGGATTTATGTCTTTCCATGGGGCATTTGTGAAAAAGCAAACTTTGGAGGCTAGGCTGAGATTTGAACTCAGCTCACCAATTTTCATTTCTGTTTATCTATTATACTGCTTATACATCCTACAACTAGATAGAAATTTTTCAGTTTATAAGACCATGTGTGTCTATCTATTCATGTGCTGATATCCATTACATTACTCATACATCCTACTACTAGATGGAAATTCTTCAATTTATAAGACAGCGTTTGTCTATCTATAGGTTCTTTAAGTTTGCAATTATTTGTTGTTGTCAAAATTTTATGTTTGAACTGTAATGTCTTTATTCCTTTCCTTGACATGCAACTTTTTTTTGGTTTTTGTTTATTTCTTTGAAAGCTATTTTAGTTTATTTATTTTCTCATAGTTTTCACAGTGTTCACTAAAGAATAACACCAGTGTGAAGCTTGTATCCTTTTTATATCTCAACCAACATATAGGTTGATAGAAATCATAAACACAACCTCTGCTGAGAAGCATTCTATGCCAACTTTGATAAAGTTCCTGATTGATAGGAGCACAAGAGGTAGATTGTCAATTCATTTTTGTTTTATTCTAAGTGTCATTGTTGATTGCCACTGAGAGCATGCAACAAAGCTCCTTATGTATGGATCATACACAGCTGTCTTAATATGTTTCACTTCTAAGAGTTGACTGCATTCTTGTAACAATATTGATTGGAACTTAGCACCACTATCAGTTTTTATAGCAACAAGTACACCAAAGTTTGATATCCAACCTAACAGGATAACTCATGCCATAGTTTTGTACATATATCTTTGATTAATACAGAAGTTGACGATTGTATGAAACGACTGAACATTTTATGTAAATCTTTTTGATGATGGTAAAGGTCTAACTACATCTATATGCACGTTTGTAAAACGCGTATGATGAATTGTAAATATTCCTTATTGCATCTGTTTACCTTATACTTCCACCCTCATTGTCACTGTAAAGTTCATCTGCTTATTTCTGTATTTATTTTTGCCAAAATAAAATTGTTTCTAATTAATATTAAAGTTGAATGTTTGCTTTTGGTGCGATAGATTTATAGAAATGTTTTAAAAGTGCCATTTACCTGGGGGGCTCATACAACCTTGGTAGTTTATTTGAAACACCAAATTTTAGATGTGCTCAATGGAACATGAAATTCTTTGAATTGAAATGGTGTTTTACATTCAGGCAAAATTATAAGTCCTTTTTTCTGTTCGTTTTTTTTTTTTATAATATCATAGTGTGACGGAACATACAGCTTCAACTGGCACAGAAATGCAACAACCAGTTTCAACAATCAAGACACTTTAAAAATGTTACAATGAAATATGACAGAAAAGTCATTTGGCCTACCAATTTTAAAACATATTCTTCTTCTATATGCCTTGTCCCTTCAGGACGTAGGCGATCATGGCCTTCTACGTTTCCCTATCCCTGGTGGCTCTGAGCATGCCTTCTCCTGTTACACCATGCAATCCTCATTCCGTCATCCACCTGATTAGGTCCTTCAAATATGTTATTTATTGCTTTCCCCTGTCTCTTTTTCCCTCTATCTGGCCTGTTAGTATCAGATTCTCCAAGCCCTCCTTCCCCATTGCGTGTCCCAGGAACTTCAGCTGTCTCTTCCTGATGCTCAGTATTAATTTCCTTTTTGTTTCCATCATTTCCAACATCTCATCATTGCTCACATGCTTGTTCCATGATATTCACAGCATCCTTCTGTAGAACCACATTTCTGTTGCTTCAAGTTTTTCTTTCATCTTTGATGGTATTGTCCAGCATTCACTGCCATATTGAAGGACGGACATCACGTAGCAATCCAGTACTTTCTTCCTTGTTTCTTGCGAAATTGTCCTGTTTCTGAATACCTTTCTCAACTGCTGGAATGCTTCCTTCACCATGCCAATTCGACTTCGGATCTCTGTGTCGCACTTTCCGTCTTCTGTTATAACGCTTCCTAGGTATTTCAATTTTTGTACCTGCTTGATTCTGGTATCTCCGACCTGTATTTGGCATTTTGGGCTGCCCTTTTTACTGATGACCATGTATTCGTTTTTCGTGCAGTTTATTTCTAGTCCTTTCTTGTTACTTTCTTCTGCTACCTTCTGTAGGAGGTCTTGTAGTTTCTTTTCTGTGTCTGCTATCAGCACTGTATCATCTGCATACCTTAGGTTGTTTAAATTGATGCCTCTGATTACGAATCCAGGCATTACTTCTAGGGTCCTCAAAATATTCTCGCTGTACAAGTTGAACAGATCCGATGAAAAGACACATCCTTGTCTTACGCCCCTTTCTATCTTTGTATATTGTGGGGGATTTGGTATTTGCTGGGTTGTATGTGCTTCCGTATTTTACGGGTCTGACTCTCTAGATTATTTCCCCCACAAATACAACACTCTGTTTTACAATCGCGCAAAGTGAAAGGAATAATTCACAACGGACATTAAACAACAAACAATTTATTATGTGAAAAATAAAATGGTACGTGGAAACAAACAAAATACATGATGCGAAAATTGCCTTTTGGGAAATAAAACTTGGCAAGAAGTTAAATTTGTTCAAAGATGTGTATAAGTTTACATTAGCAGAGTCCGTAAATAAGTCTTTCCTACTTACATTTAGTTCATTTCAGTTGGCGACAGCGTGTCGCGTTGCTGAAAGAAAGTTCGTCGGTTTTTTCTTTTCAAGGTCCTCGGAGCTAGGTCATGAACTTTTACGTGGAAGAAATGACTTGGCCGGACAAAGTATCGGTGGCATGCGGACTTAATGGCTAGCTTGGTGACTGACCTTTTTTTCTCTAACTGTGTGTATTATATACATTAATAGGGGATCAAAGAATCTTTCTAACATTAGGGTGTGAAAACATTTATTGACCAATCAGATTTATTATTTTACTATTTTGTTTTGGGGCCTAAATATTTTTGTGTTAATTTACTTCCGATCCTATTTTTCTAGAATGTCCTTATTCTAAGTTTTTAGCTGATTGGTTGAGAAATATAAAAATGTAATCTAAATTCTACTGCCGTTTTGATCCAATTTTTCTAGAATGTTTTATTGTGATTTCCTGTTGCTTATTTTAATAGAAAAAAAAATGTATCCCATAATATCCACTCAATTCATTACTGTCCGTATGCAAGCGGTTTGCTGCCAGTAAAGATTCTTTATTACTCTCAAGTCTCTCCAAAATATGTCCAGGCTACCGAGCATCTCCATCAGTTCTTTGTGGCGTATTTTGTCAAACGCCTTCGCATAATCAATGAAGCACAGATAAAAATATTTTTCAATATTTATCCATTTGAAGTGGGATATTATGGGAAATAAACCCGATTTCCACCACAATTACATACCCATATATTAAAACACGTGCAAAGCAACCCAAAGTGCCAAATACAGGTGGGGAGTGTTAAAATCAAGCAGGTACGAAAATTCAAATATCTGGGAAGTGTTCTAACTGAAGACGGAAAGTGCGACACAGAGATCCAAAGGCGAATCGGCATGGCGAAAGACGCGTTCCAGAAGCTGAGTAAAGTATTAAGACACAGGAAACTTTCACTAGAAACAAAGAAGAGAGTGTGATGTCAGTTCTTCAATATGACAGCGAATGTTGGACAATATCAATATCAACAAAGATGAAGGGAAAACTTGAAACAGCTGAAATGTGGTTCTACAGAAGGATGCTGCGGATATCGTGGACCAAGCATGTGAGCAATGACGAGGTTTTGGAAATGATGGAAATGAAAAGGAAATTAATATTGAGCATCAGGAAGAGACAAAGTTCCTGGGACATGCAATGGGGAAGGAGGGCTTGAGAACCTGATACTAACAGGGCAGATAGAGGGAAAAAGAGACAGAGGAAAGCAGCGGATAACATATTTAAAAGGCCTGAGCAGGTGGATGACAGAACGGGGGGCTGAGAGACGTTACAGGAGAAGGCGTGCTAAGAGCCACCAGAGATAGGGAGACGTGGAAGGCCATGATCGCCTATGTCCTGAAGGGACGAGGTACATAAAAGAAGAAAGAAGAAACTTTATTTTCTACCCAGTAACAGAAAATATTATAAACTTTAAAACTAACATAAGAAAAAGATTAAAATACAACACACATCATTTAATTCAAAGTATCTATTGGTTAAAAATGAACATCACCGTGTGAATATTTGATCAGTCAGAGAAAACTAAAATTTCTTTTTCTCAAACAAAACTACTTTCGTGAAAAAAATTCTTATAAAAAAACCACAGATTTCGACTTTCAGCGAATAGAAGTGTGGCTGTCCCGAAGCTGGATAGAAGACGTGGCTACATCGCCTTTTCCTTCTTCCACAGCATATGCTGAAAGAAACGTGTCGGCAACATCAAATGAATCATCTCCATCAACCACGGCAGGCAAGGTTAGTCGGTAACTTCAAACGAACCATCTCCAATAACAACAACAAAAACGGGTAGTGAATCTTCACTAACAATAAGTAAGTATTTTTCAATCATATAACATGTTCTGTGAACCTATAAGATCTTTTCAAAATTATTGATTTTTCTTTGTACTGACTATCTAAAGACTTTTAAACTCAACTAAAGACTATTTTTATTCCTGTTTTTACTCATTTAAATGTACATAACATTTGTAAATAGAGTACAAAAATGATTTATGTAAGGAATACCTTACCTATGTTTTCTTTATTTTTATTTTATTGTTTGAATTCAGAAGTTCGGATTTTTAATATAGTAAAACCTGGACGACTGGAATTTCCTGCACAAATATGTGCTGTGTATCCGAGGTGGAAGACAACCAAAACAGCGAATGTTATTTGTCCGAAATTTGGCTTCACCGAAAGAAGCGAAACCAAATCTTCTCTTCGTCGAATGGTTTATTTCACCAAAATATTAAAAGAAAATTAAAAGGAGATAAAACTTTTACATTCGAATAAATACCTTTTCAACTGTATCACAAGATAATGAATCTCCATCAATTAATCACTGAAATTTTCTTTCACTTAATAAATTTTGATATTTAAAAAATATGACAAAAAATGACAACAAACAAACCCAATAAAATTTAAAATACTTCCTATCCAAAATACATGCGTAAAAAATTGTTCCCCATCAGAATAAAAAGTCAATCAATTTCCTGGTTTTAACTGATTTCAACATTAAATAATCCGAATCCTCTACAAACCAACAGTCATTCATTATCGTAAATTAGCAACATTCAAATTAACTATTGTAATTAATGTAATTTTTAAACGATACGTAGTTTTTAAAAAAGCACCATTCATATATAACAATTATCTCCATTAATTTTCTACGTTTTAATTTTTCGGTGAGGTGAACTCTTTCGAAGAAGTGTGAATTTGATTTCAGTTTTTGGTGAAGCCATTTTTCGGACAAATGACATTCACTTTTTATGAAACAAACCAACCCGAGGTACATTGTGACATCATCAAACCTAAATGTTATCCATTGGTATATATTTATCATTGCTAGTAATCAATGCATAGGTCAGTGGCTTAGTCTACGAATACAGTGACATGCCAGCTTTCCAATAATGTTTAAAGCATTTAACTGCCAAATGGCAGTTAAATGCTTTAAACATTATTGCGAGCAATTCCTGTGAGAATTTTCTATGTTTGCTTTGTGCATTGTTTGGGCGAGAGAAAAATGTTTCATTGTTGTGTCTCTTATTCTCTGATGTAGAATTGCGCAACAGTGTACTGTAATTTGATGCATCTGCATTCAGTAATAACTTGGCTTTTGGATCTTCTGTAATATAACTGGATTTAATGTAACATGTTCTTAACATAAAATCTTTTAGTGCCACAACTTAGTTTTCTGAATATTGGTTAAATAAATAGTATATAAGCATCTATAAAACCTTATGAAAGTTGTCATAAGGGCATTATTGCTAGGAAATAGCATATCACTTCTTTTCTTCTTCTTCTTTGTGTGGTGTCCCTTCAGGACGTAGGCGATCATGGTTCGCCACAATTTTCTATCCTTTGTAGCTCTTAGGAAACATTGTCTTTTTACTATCTCTCCTAACTCCTGTTCTGACAAGCAATTACACAAGATCGTTCGGTAGGTTATGCACTGTTTTCTATTGTCTCACTTGCCCTCAATATGTGGTCAAATACATAAGCCCTCTTTCCTCATTATGTGTCCGAGAACTTTTAACTGCCTCTTTCGAATAAGTATAATCGTCCTTTTTGTTTCCATTGTCTCTATAACTTTCTCATTGCTCACATGTTCAGTTCGTGGTATTCTCAGCATTCTTCTGTAGAACCACATTTTTGTTGTCTCAAGTCTCTTCTTCATCGGTGAGATCGGTATTTACTGCTCTATAGGAGGAGTGCTTCTTCTTTTTCAAAAATCGATGTTATTTCTGTTTTCTCAATTATATGTCCAAGGAACTGCATCTTGGGTACAAGAAATATACATTTGCCCATATTGATTTTAAGATCAAAGATCAAAGCTAGAAAAACATTGTAATATTTGTTTTAAATATATCTAATAATACTTTTTTGTTAGCATGTGTGGGTAATATATATAAATGAACATAGGTAACAACACTTTGTCTATCAACCTTTGAATTGACTGAGCTACATTATACAAATGAAAAAACCTTTGGTACATTCAAAATGTCCAAACGATGTTGTTACAGCATTAATTAAAATTCTGTTGAGTTTATAGTATAGACAAGGTTTAGATAATAAGTGAGTAAAGGCCAGGTTTTATTAACCATACCACCATTTTTATTTTTGACTCCAAAACGTTACATCTTTTATTATATATGAACGATTATCATTTCTGTCTTTTTTGTATTTTGTGTCTTTGATATATTTACTGTATAAGTCTTTGTGGTATCCATGTGAATGTTCATTATTAGATATGTATTGCTGATTTTAGGTTATAAAGAGTTTTTCTTCCGTGTATATGTATATTCATGTAAATATAGCACATTTGTTCCTACCTGTGTATATTAGGTGGAATGTAGTATCAGGTTTCTGTTTCTGCTATGTTATATTATGTTCTGGGTATTTGAGTGTGTAGATTGTACTCTTAAATTAATTTCTTGGTTTTCTGCATATTCTTTTCTTAAAGATTATCAAATCATACCTCTGGTTTGCACTGAGTTAGTCTTCTTTTGGCTGGTTGATCTGTTGATTCGCTGTGTTTTTTTTTTTTCATATTTATTTAACACCTACGCGTTTCTACTTTGATTTTGGCGGGAGTGTTAGTTTTTGGTTGACATCGTATTACGTCAGTTAACCACATAAGCTATGTCCAGGTTATATCTAGGTTACCAGAAATATGGAAGAATAGAAAGAGGGTTAGAATCTATGTGTTGAAAGAAATTGTTATAAAGAGGAAAGGGTATATTTCAATACGCTTTAACTACTACCTATCTACTCATCACAAGTCCAAAAACAATTATAATTATTGTCAACAAAAGTTTTACTTATTTTGATCATGAAAGAAGTTGAGAAGATTGACGATTCACAAACCTTGCTGGTTTATTTTAGGCAATGTTTCAGTTTTACAAATTGAGATAAGATAAATTTAGTATTTTCATAGAAAGTTCAAAATCAGCGTTAACACCTCTAATTTTGTTATAAACTTTCACGAACAATTATAGAAAGATAATTGCATTTTGCCAAATTTATAGAATTTTCCCATTTCGGTTTTGATTTATTATTCTATTACTTCATTTTCTTTTTCAGCTTCTTTTTTTCCGTCGTCATCATAGTCATCGGCTGTGTCAATGGTTTTTAGTTTTTCTTTTGTTTAGATTCTGGAACCAGCCGACGTCTTCCTTATAAACATTTTTTCTAAGTTCAGTAACCGCAAACGACTATGACTAGTTCTGTTGTCAGACAAACCAAACTTATTAAATGGCCACAAATCGGCTCCAAACTGAATCAGAAAGATGATACCAATGAGATGTAACTTACATTCCCCATTAATTAGAAAATCACAAAATGTATCTCTTTAAACCATGCCTGTTTGTAAACTTTATTTTAGCGAATTTTCAGAGCATAAAACTTGAGCCTCTTTACACACACACACACACACACACACACACACACACACACACATATATATATATATATATATTCGTAAACCAAATATTATACATGCATCATTTTTCTAAACCGCCAGGATTCATTTTGGTGGTTCTTTTACAACATCAATTTGAGCCTCACAGGTACAAAATTTTACACATATACTTTTATACCCTTTTATACAAGACATTTTTACTAACCGTCTGACTTTATTATAGCAGTGTTTTTTTTTAATTATTTAAAGAATAAATATTAATAACTTTTTTCTTTTAATGAATGTTTGTTAAACACTGCCCCCAAAAGAATGTATAATAAACAAACTTAGTCTATTGTAATATGTTTTTACTCTTTAATTATTTTTATATAATTTTACATTTATTTATTACATAAATTTTTATAATATATATATATTCTCAGATATTCATGTGACACGATAACTAGACATATATGTATTTTATTATAATAGATTAAAATAGAAAATAGATTAGAATAGAAAATAGTTTAAAAACATATTTAACAAAAGTGAAAAAGAAGAGGAAAAAAATATAAATAAACGCTTTTTCTTTTATGAGGAAAATTGTCCTCCGGTAAATAATTGACTCAGTGATGAAGTTCAGCAGGTAGGTTTTCGATGACCCGGTCAAAGGCTGTCCTTTACTGTATCTTGACCACACATTAAGCCTTTTCCGGCGGAAGCCTTATTAAGATAAAAAAAAAGATAACTGAAATTTCAGACTTACAGTCGCCGGTGTTTGTCACCGGTGGTCTAAAGCATTTCCGGATTTCCGGATTTCCGGATTCATATTAAATAAATAGAATCAGTTAACCAGTGAGCAAGTTAAGACAGTTAAGACAGTTAAGTTAGAGAGTTGAGAGTCTCGCCGGGCGCGAGCTTGAAGTAAGATTCTCCGTTCGTCTTGTTTCGTTCAGTTTGGGTTTGTTGATCTCCATTAATTAGAGTTAGAGCTGTGTGTCACATTCGCCTGCCCCAACCGACAAGGCTAACTCTAAATGAATAAAGCATCCTTTTCAACTCATCCAAGTTGTGGAAGTTCGTTCCTTATATGTCCGGCCGACATTTTCAACAAATTTCCGGCAACATCACAGCGTGGAGAACGGCCGCCGGAGAAAATTGTTAGGACGGACAATTGGGGTGTTACATTCATTTTGTCTCCTCTACAGAGGAGACAAAATGAATAAAA
This sequence comes from Ascarosepion bandense, assembly GCA_037127315.1. Classification (NCBI taxonomy): domain Eukaryota; kingdom Metazoa; phylum Mollusca; class Cephalopoda; order Sepiida; family Sepiidae; genus Ascarosepion; species Ascarosepion bandense. The sequence goes on along the minus strand of JBBBDQ010000958.1, from coordinate 1,559,991 downwards.
AGAAACAAGACGAAAAACTATTCTTAGCCGACGCATTTCTTTCTCTAAGAACTCTTCACGTCTTAGTGGCATTATCGCCTTGCTTGGAGTAAAATGATTAAAAAAATGTTATTACATGTTTTGTTTTCAAACATATCTTTCTAGTTGTCATTGTTCTGCTCTGCTCTTTCATGAAGTTGGACTTTTCACCTTTCAGTTTTGTAAACATCTTAGCACAATCTATCATTGTTACACCAAAGACACTGACACCCGGCGTCGTTAATGAAATTTACATAACTCTAGTACAGCAAAAAGTTGCAGATATTACAAACAAATAATCGTAAATACGTTTTTCATATATTCTTCTACAAATAATCGTAAATACGTTTTCCATATATTCTTCTTTTCTATGTGCCATGCTTCATCTGGATGTCGACGATCATGGCTACCCACAACTTCTTATTCTTTGTAGCTCTAAGTAACGTTTGTCTTTTTACTATCCCTCATACTCACTTTTCTGCCTTCCATTTACTCGTCCGTTAGGTAGGTTACTGGCTGTTTGCTTATCTCGCTTGCTTTCAATATATCGTGTGAGTGTAAAATTTTCCAAGTCCTTTTTTTCTTACTATGTATTCTAGTAATTTCAACTGTCTTTTTCTGATTCTATGTAGAAGTATCTTTTTGCTTCTACTTTCTTTCCAACTTCCTCGTTTTTCACGTGTTCATTCCATGGTATTCTTTGCATTCTTCTGTAGAAGCATATCACTGTTGCTTCATATGATCTGAAAGAAAGTTACCTAACCTTCACTACCATGTAAGAAACTTGATATTATATAGCACTTAAACATTCTCGTCTTTACATTGTTTCTAGCAAATTTGTCTATTTCTTAATACTTTATTTCGCTTTCGGAAGGCACTTTCGTTATTCTAATGCGCAAGCAAGTGAGTGGCGGAGAGGGGTTCAAGAAAGATACCAAGGGGAAAAATGTTAAGAGCAACAAAGGATAGGAGCAAGTGGAGATCCATGATCACCTACGTTCTGAAAGGACACAGAAGAAGAAGAAGAAGAAGAAGAAGAAGAAGAAGAAGAAGAAGAAGAAGAAGAAGATTGCTCATGGAATTGTTTACGCACTCTTATTGATCTTTGGGATGTACCAGTTGTGAGAATGCGTTCAGATAAGTAGTAATAGGACAAAGAACAGAAAGAATTAAATCCATACTATTTTCAAATGATATAAGTACAAATATCTTGAAAACCGCTGCAACAAATTTATAGTATAACGATATCAATAATTTGACTGTAACTAAGACATTTCCCACTGGGGCGTTTGTCAGTCTCAATGTCAATGCTTTATAAATGTTCTGCAATTATAAGAAATATATTTTTTTCTTAAATAAAGATGAAGATTTGTGAAGAGTTTTTTTCTCTAGAAAAGATTTGCAAAACAATATTCAAATGGAAAAAATCCTTGTGAAGATGATAGAAACACTTTAAATAAAGTTTAAAAAATACTCTTAAAAAATAACGCACCCACCTAATCAAAAGACGAAAAAGGAGAGGGCTTTAACAAGTCCATTTGCGTTACTGGGACTTTTAACAATTTTTTCTTCTTTAGAACACAATTCCTTTAAAAAGTTTTGAAATCGGAAGCTTGAGCGTGTTTATTAGATTGGCCTTGTGCCAAACATAACCGAAACCCCCACAACTTAAGATCATCATCATCATCATCATCATCATCAGAAGGTTGGAAAGAATAAAAGTGTTTCGTTTGCATGTTTAAATGGAAATTTATTCACAGAACAGAATAACATCAATTTCATAGGAAATGAAATTATTAAATGTGTAAATGTTCAAAGAGAAAGAGTAGTACGGAGTTAAATGAATTCAGAGTTTGTAGTTGTAGGTAGCGAAATGTGTTTATGCAGAAAAGATTACAGGGTAGTAATAAAGTCTGTGTTCCTTTCTTTCTTTTTGTGGACGGCGAAAAAATAAAAAGGATGGTAAAGAAATAAAGGAAAATTGTACTTAATTTTTAGGAGTCAGTTGAAGTGTCTTATTGCTGTTGTCTTTTTCTTCTTTTTGTTGACGGCGAGAATGGTGAGGACGAAGAAGAAAAGATAAAGGAGAATAGCACGCAAGAAAGAAAGGGATAACGAATGTGTGTCGACGGGACCTTATTTTCGGTTCAGCGGATTGACATTTTTTGTCACATCGTGACGGTGTCGTCTTTGATTTCTGCTCCTATCTGATTCCACTTTCTTTTTCTCTCTCTCTCCCTCCATCCCTCTCATTCTCTCTCTCTCTCTCTCTATATATATATATATATATATATATATATATATCAAAAGAATTTTTTATGTAGGCTTTTTAACTTCTCTCAGTTTTGTAAATCGCTCCCTTTCATTAGTTAAAAAATAATTAACACCGGATCGCAAAATTTTATATCGTCTTCAGTAAGGGGACAATCCTTTTTTCTATTGGTCAAAATTAGATTTTACACTGGATTGCGAAATTTGTAAACAGTGAAGAGAAGAGAGTTACTTTTAATTCCTTATTCACCACAGTTTCACTTGACTGCCTTCTTTTTTATGTTTGATTTTTCTGTGAGAAGCAGCCAAGTTCATCTTGAGGTGACAGCCAAAAATAACTTTTCTTTCTGAAAGCTTTTTTTTTTTTTTTTTGCCTTCAGGACGAAATTTTCATGTCTTTTGACTTATTCAAAATTTTCATTCCTTCCAGTATAAAATGATTATTATCTTCTGGTCTATAAGTGTGTTATCTTCTCCGTCGAAAATTTTCTTTACCTTCTGCGAAAATTTTTTATACCTTCTTCAATTATCTACTGACCCGTCCTCTTATATATTATTAGAGTGTCCAGTCGGATCTTAAATTTACGTAGGTGGAAACCACTCTTTTGGTTGAACAATAAATACAACGTCTATATACTTTTCAAATTTGAAAAATGAAATAACAAACAGTTCGCCTTGTCCGAATTATTATTGGTGGTTCTTTTAGAGCCAATTCTAAATTTAGAAACTTTAACAGACAAATGTAACACATCAAATTTATGTATTTTAAAGGTAAATATAAATGAGAAACCTGTAGTAGAATCGTTAGAGATAATTCGTATTGGCTTAAATGCAAGCTTTAATGAACTCTGAATACAAGCAGAGTTCTCTTGAATATATGTATTCATGACAGATCTTCTAATGGAGTAATGGATCATACCACATTTTCAACTGTCTTATTTCTACAGAGGAAAGAAGTTCTTGAACAGAGCAGGATTTCTTTGCTGGCTGCGAGGCCGTGGCGCAATACCAGACGCATGATGAGGTTCTTTGTCGTTCTAACTCGAATTGGATTGCTGCGTTTTCGTAGTCTATGAGTAATTTGCCCGTCCTCTGAAGTATCGGTAGATGGGTGTTCCCCCTTCTGAGAAATCCGTTTGTCACCACTCGAGGGATCAAAGCTCAAACTTTCCTCATAATCTTCAGAAGGAAACCTTTGGGTCTCAATTCATCCCCTGCTGGAGCCAAGTTTCTTCGTGAAACTGTGTATTCCCTTCCATCCGGGTAATGGACACGGGCATACTGGAGGTTTACATTTAGTATCTTCACTTGAGCCACCATTGGTTCGTTTTTATTCAGTTGTGTTTGTCTTTTTAGTAATATCATTTCCTGTTTCGAAAGCCAAGAAGGTAGAGACGCTCCAGACGAACTTATTCTTGGAAACAGGAGGAATTGTTCATGGTTTGTTGCGTTAGTGGCTGTGCACAGCGGCGTTCTAATAACATGCAGGGCCTCTAGGCGTATTTGTTCCCACTTTTCTACAGTTACCCCTTTATCAGAAGTTACTAATTCAACAGTTTTCCAGATTATTCTATTATATCTCTCGAACTGGTCGTTGCTTTGAGGGTTATATGGTGTTGTTCTACTTACGACTACTCCCTGCTCTTGTAGGAATACCTGTACGCGTTCGGACATAAATGAAGCCACACTGCTCGAATGAATATGCGCGAATGGACCAAAGACAACAAAAACTGAGCAAAGTGATTGTATGATCGCTGTAGATACATCTAGGCAGGGTATCGCCACAGGAAACCACGAATATTCATCAATTATTCTCAACATGTATTTGTTGCGAGTTTTTGTCGAAAGTGGACCTTTAAAATCCAATGCGATTCTTTCGTAAGAGTGCGTGGCTTTTATGACCTTGCTAGTGTTAGGACAGTAGAACCTGGGTTTATTTTCAGCGCAAGTCTTACATGAGTTAGTAATTTCTTTCACATTCTCTACTGAGTAAGGGCGTTTCTGATTTTCGTCATGTAGACTATGCGTATAACACATGGGTGGCACAACTTTCTATGTAATCTATTTAATTCTTCTTTGCTAACAGCCAAGCTACATGTACGATAGAGGGCATCCACAGCTACGTCTTCTTTACAGAAGCGGTATGTTACGTCGAACGAGTAACACGAGAGTTCCATCATCCAACTGGCTATTTTTTCATTTTATTGTCCGTTTTTGGATTAAACTCGAATGCGACTGATTTTTTATCTGTAATTAATTTAAAGTGTCGCTCAATTATAGAATGCCTCAATTTTCTCAGCAATTCGGCAAAAGCATAGGTTTCTTTATTGTAGAATGCTTACGTTCTGATTTAGACAGGGTTATGGAGAAAAAAGGCTATGGGCCTCTTTAAAACAGTCGGGGAGACTGTTTTAAAGAGGCGGCTATGACGTATTCTGAGGCACCTGGCTCTACTACCAGAGTTAGTGTATAAATTTCGTTCCTCTTTGTACTTATACAAACTTTAGCCCAATGTCCCTGCTTTCGCATAGATAACATTTATTCCTTCTAGCAAGTTTTATTGTATCTTGCATGTCTCTTGCCTCCACAGGGGGAAAAAAAACCAAAACAAAACAAAACAAAAAAACACGTGCGTTTAAATAAGACATTTTTTGAGAGCCTAGTTTTTCATACGAGGGGTGGGGCAAAATAGGTTACGAGATCTCTGGCGTTACTGCATTTGTATCGTACCTTTTAGCATTTTGTTTTGCTAAATCTAGTACTTTGCCTGGTCATAGGCTTACTGTAACGTTAACGTTAACGTGCTACTTTCGAGTATTCTTTGTCAAATATCCATGGACCAAGGCCCGTTTATGAAGACATCTCGTATCAATTCGGCTCGATATTGTTTCGCTGATACCGAAGAAAATGAACAGTCCTTAATTAGTTATACTAAGCAATGACAGAATCCGTTAATTGAATCTGAGGGCAGTTGACGCCTCGTAGCCAGTAAGTGTATAAAGTGCATTTCATTTCTATTTTATATGTAGATCCTATTCAGGGTTGTTAAAGCCTCTTTATAGGACGGCGTATCTGAGAAATATACGAAAATTTGTGCTGAGATATTTCGTGAGGCATTGCAGCTTATTAGAACTTTCGTTGCAGTAGACACTTAAGAAGTTTATGAAAGTTCTTCTCCAGTGATGATATTTTAGTTCGGTGTCAAACGCGTTGGTGTCAATAGTAAGTTTCTTTGGAAAGAGTAGATTAGCTATTATCAAAATATAGTTAACAACGAGAGTTCATTAAATTGTAGTAGCATTGTTAGAGACAATTCGTATTGGCTTTAGGTACCTCCAAAGATTCTGTACAAAATGAGCATACATGATATAAAAAAAAAGGCTTAAACCTAATAAAACTAAGTTTTAACGCCAAAATCTTTGTTAAATATTAAGAAGATGAAACATGAAAGGATTTATTATTATTTATTTATATCTTTTAATTGTTATTAGTCATTTCAACAGTTTGATTAAATTTTGTTTTTTGCGTTAACGAGTGATCATAAATTAGTATGGGAAATGTGAGTATATTTTTGTAGTGAAAAACATATTGATTTGGAAATTCTTGCAAAAATTAAATAATTGTCGGATTTTAATGAAACTTTCAGAATTTATTCACAAATTAATTAAATCATTTTAGAAACGTTTCTTTTTAGAAAACCTAAGTAAATATATACATATTTTTAAAATCTGTTACCACACTCAATTATTTAATTTTATAAAACTTCGTGAAATTCATTTTGGTCGAACTTAATATTTATATAATTATAAGAACAAGTCCGTGGAGAAATCATCTATTTTTTTTTTTTTTTTTGACTAACAGGACTTCCAGTTAGAGAAAAGCTGCTCGGAAACATAAAATAAAAAAAAATCAATAAAAGTAAGGTACCATTTTATTAGGAAAGCTTTTAATTGCATTCTACGAATACGATATCTTATAGACACTAGTGACTATTGTTTTATGAAAAAAGTTTCAAATTAATTTTTACAAATCTTTTTTTTATTTTATTAAAATGATTAATTATAATAACTTATAATGTTTTAAATCTTAAATTTCCGTATCAATTTGTAGCGATTAGGTAATATTGTTATTTAAATAAAATCTATAGTTACTAATCATAAATTGAAAACGTTACTACAATTCAGTGACCCCTAGTGTTTTAAAAAGAATTTTGAATGTTTTTGTTTTGTGTGTGTGTCTGTGTGTGTGTGTGTGTGTGTGTGTGTGTGTAAACGTACTCATTTTTGTAAATACGGACATCCATGCACGACATTATCACAAAATACGAGCGGTTAATATAATAAATTTAAAATTTATTGGTAATTTTCTAACATTTTTTCAACAAGCGTCTTCGTAAAGCCAAAGTACCTAAAATTCAATAAAATATTCGATTACTTAGAATATTTTTTTAAATTTTTAAGATTACTGGATAGTTAAAAATTATATGGTAAAAAACGTTCACATTGTATTCATCAAGTTATTTTTACAGTTATATGCAGTGGTGTGCATAGGTTTGGTGATGTTTGGTAATATCCGGGGCCAACTCCTTGATTGTATGCCCCTAAGACTCAAGTACTAGTACTGAGAAATGTGAGTAAAGGAAATATTTTAAATATGCAAAAACAGATGAAACATGAAATAAATACTTTATTCAAATTATATATAAACTAAAATTTTATTTCACTCTTTGATTACATGCCCTCCCAATATGGATACCCAGAGCCGTCACACCCTCTGTTCCCCCTTCTGCACACTACTGGTCATGTATTCTTTACTTAAAAATGCCAAATATTAAACTATCGATAAATTTATCAACATTTCATAAAAACAATCGCCTCCGTGTTAAGAAATGATTTTCGTTTTTATTTTAAAAGTAATATTTTTGTTTTAATTCTGATTACTTAGTTAATCTTCTTCAAATAAAGTTTTAGTAAAGTGCATTTTATTTTTGAAAGATTTTTCTAATAAAGAGAATTATACTGCGTTGACAGATTTATCAATATGGCCGATTTTAGCAATTTAGCGATTTAGGAAAACAATTCGGATCAATTTAAATTCGGCTTGAAACTATTTTGATTATTGGGAATATGAAATTTTATATATTAGCTTGCAATTAAAACTAAAATAAAAGCTTCAAGAAAGATTTTTAATTTTTTAAAATGCATTTTAAACCTTAGGATTTTTTGTAGGTAGCTTGATGAAGCATTGTTAACTATTATTAATATTGGATTAGTATTTCTTTCAAATTATTTCTATTTTAGTTGCGTTACATTACAATTATTTGGTTTACAATTGAGTGAACAGTGCAGCTCGAAAATAAAAATAAAATCCTGACATGAAGTCTTCCTGTAAGAGCTCAGCTGGAATGATCAGTCAGTCAGTTAAATGCCATATGTGATAAATGCTTAGGTGATCATGTCCCGAAAGAGACCTGACTGACAGAGCAGAAGATTTTCCCGAAGTAGGTTGACATTGCTTTCTGCGGTAGACTGGTTGCCAACCAAAGCTATAGAACCCAATTTTTCCTGCTATTTAACCCATAACTGGAGGAAGAATCAACGGATTTATACCTTTCCCTAGGCTATTTGCGCATATGTTAATGCAATGAATTCAACTGGAATTAGAACTTGGCTCTCCGATTTCTAGTTCCGAGCCGATATCCACTGCACCACAACGCTGGAATCATAGTTCTACCAATTAAATTAGAACAGTGGACGAAATAGGTTATTCGATCTAATAGAGTATAGTAAAGTTAAAACGTTGGGGGACCAGTATAATAGTTGTAATAATAAATGAGGGAAGGTCAAGTTTTATTAACTATACCATCATTTTTATTTTTGTTGCTGACTCCATTAGTTGACATATTTGGTTATATGGTGAATATTCATTATTTTATCTGTATTTCGGTGCTGAGGTTATAAAGAGATTCCCGGTGTAACGTAGTAGAAGTTGGCGTGTGTTATGTTCGTTCCGGTATTTGAGTGTGGAGATTGTCTCTTGAATTAATTTTTGGTTTTCTGTATATTCTTTTTTGTGTGAATATTATTTCAGCACATCTTTCTTTGGTTGGTTGGCATTAGATGAATCTCCGACGGCAATGTCGTGATGCTCCACAGACACGCACATAAGAAATATGCACGTTGTTCGTTGTTCTTTTATATTTTCCTAACGTCTACGCGTTTCTGCTTTGATTTTGGTGGGAGCATTAGTGATTGGTTAGTTTTCGCATGACGTCAGTTGATCAAGTAAGCTATGTCCGGGTTATAGAAAAGAAGGAAAGGTTATATGTGTAAAAAGAAAGAAAGAAAAAAAGAAAGAAAGCGAGAGAGAGAGAGAGAGAGAGAGAGAGAGAGAGAGAGAGAGAGAGTTTCTCTGTCATTCTATTCGTAAAGAGGAAAGGATATATTGCAATACGCTTTTACTACTATCGCCACAAAGGATTTGAGTTTGATTTTCGCGTGGAATTTAATCTATAACTCTAGCTTATATAATTTATTCAATGCTATAGACAAGCGTAGTAATGAACAGCAACTACATTTAAAATTATTATTATAGCACTTATACTGATTATAATGGATAGAAAAGCAAAACTTACAAAGTGTATGTGACCTTCGAAACTTGCTTATTATGAATAAATATGCCTATCAATATAAGAAAATATTAATAAAAATCAGATATCAAAATTAATAATGTATTCAATTTGATTTATTTTATTTTCAATTACAGCCTCAACACGATCTCAGAAAGCTACGCAACTTTTAAATACGAAGTCCTTAGATATCTAGACTTCTTTATCTACACCTCCTTGATGGCAGCATTGAGAGTATTTATGTTGGGGTGAGAGGATAAGTTGATGGCCTACCCCTAAAAGCTTCACACGGCGTAATCTAGCGAGTTCATGTCCGGGCTGGAAAAGAACTACAAATCAACTAACCATAAAGTTAGCTTTGTACATCTTCTACAACTTCCTGGATTTGTGCCTGGGAGCATCAGCCTCGGGCCATACATAGTTGTCCACTGGTTAGCAGGCCTTCAACCAGAGCAAAACATGGTACCTCAGGAAAGTGTAATAAGAACTAAATTACAATTCTTCAAGATTGTAGAAGAATGTGGACACCCTTTCTCGTCTGAAGTCACGGCATCTAAAATCTGGACCGGCGCTGGATATTTAGGCTTGAAGTGATCCCTTAACAGAAATTGCTGACATTGTGACTTATCGGTCGTTTTGGTGATTTAAAAGTGTTCACCATAAAAAAAATTGTCAGAGAATATTTTAACAGGAAACCTATGACTCTTCAGTTACCTAAGCACTTTCTTGCAATCTCACAGGCTCTTGAATTTCGTGGACTCCACGAGATGTTTCGACGTCCTGGTGTATGAGTTAAAACTCAAGTCGCTATGCACGTTCGTTGTAACAGTCTTGGGATCCACTTTTAGTTTAACAGTTATCTTACGCATGAATTTTATTTGGTTCTTTTCAGTTTTGGTCTTGAGATTGTTAATGAAGATCTGATTCAGTTTATTGTTGACCTCATTGCTATCCCTCTTCCCGCTGATCCCATTGTCCATATTAGACTTTTGATATGGTAAACAGTGCACAAAGACATAACAACTATCTTATGGATGCTTTCGTGTTGATTATTGCATGAAGCAAATTTGACAGTCTTGTCGTTTTCCTCCTATTAAATTAGGCGTATATTCATCACTGACAGTATATGTTTTATTCAATATTTGGTTTTAAGTCATGAGGCGTAGTGCTTGGTGGAAAATTTTAGTTTAAATTTTACTGTAAGTTTTGCTTTCTCACTTTTTTGCTTTCCCACATGAAATTTGAAAAATTATATTATTATTAAGAAAATTTCGTTAGAAACAAATAAAAGAGTATTAAACTGCCATTTACTATCAATCCACCTCTAAGGTAGTAAATGTCAGACAATCTCATCACAGATGAAGAAAAGGCTTGATGCAACACAAATGTGGTTCTTCAGAAAGATGTTGAGAATCGCATGAACTGAGTATATAAGAAATAAACCCTATTTCCAACACAATTACATAACCACATATATACCATATTAAAGCACACCCAAACTTTATTTTCTACCCAGTAACAGACAATATTTATAAACATGCCTAAAAGATTTCACAATACAACACACTGTTTAAATCAAAGAGCATATTGCACTATTTACATTGTTCGGACTATTGTCCTCATCTTTATTGTCATTTTTATGACTATTCGGCCGTTGTCCGCTCCGGCCTACTTTAGTTTATTGGAATTTCGAACCGAACCCTTTATTAGTTTGGTTTGGTTTGTTTTGTTTTACGACATATCAAACTCAACGGGTTATTTAACGCTGAAAAGTTTTTTTTTTTTCTTACAATAGATTTGTATGAATAGAATACATATTCTTTGTAAGAAATAAGTTTGTAGATCAGCTTTCTTTAACATTTTGTAAAGTGGTTTTGTATTGCAGGTATGTATTTTTTTCCCCAGAAATATGTTGCTGGTATGTATTTTCGGTGCTTACGTATTATCGGGAGGACCTTTAAAAAAACGACTAATTATTTATTGAAACGGTTAAAACAATAAAATAACATTACATTTGTAATTCCGGAGGCCAGAACGTCGCAATTGCTTCCAAAAGTGACTCAAAGACATCAGTACAGGCAACATGCTTCCGCCACATGAATTCGGCCAAATACGACTCCAAATGGTGACGTGCAGTGCCACAGTGCTTCTTGTTTCGCCACTTTGTCGATCCCCATAGGCGTTCCACTGTCTGCGTATGAGCCCCGGTGTTCGAATCCACAAAGTTGTACTTGTGGTTGACGTTGAGGTGATGAAAGCCTGATTTTTCCAGTTCCTTGGTGTTATAAGCGGGGAAAAAAAAAGAAAAAGTAAAAATCAAAGGTCCTCCCGATAATACGTAAGGACCGTATTTTCTTTTCTTTCAAAAATATATTACTGGGAATACTTTTTTCCCTTCAAACATATATTGCTGGTAATATTTAATTTCCTTCAAAAATGTATTACTGATTATATTTTTTACTATAAAAGTCTAGTTTTATACTTTCATAGTGTTTTGACCCTAGTTTGGGAATAAACTATTTGTCCATAGCTAGTACCCTAATAGGTTCTACCACCCTGGGTTAAGGTGGCCTGGGAACAACAGCAATTAAGAGATGGTTTCATGCTTCTCACAACCTCCCAATCAGTAGCCTTGCTGTCGGATGCAGTTTATTGTCATACCCCGGACCAGAATCCTTTATTACGATCACTGCGGAATATCCTTCTCATTTTACGTCTGATGTCACTTCTATTAGCCATGTAATTATCTTAAACTTAACTCTCACTACTGCTGTAACCTAGTATTAAACTTACAACTCTTTGGATCAAGTCACTGAATGTGATCGTAATAAAGGGTTTTAAATTCTTAGCACCTGAAGAAGGTAGGAGCGTACAACAGCCGAACCGTCGTAAACATGGCAAAAAATGAAGACAATAATCTGAACAATGTAAATAGTGTAAATACTACCTCATCTCAAAAGTACAGACAAATACCAAAGTATATTTGTTAGAAATTAACATCACCATGTGAAATATTTGATCAATCAGAGAAAACTAAAACCTTATTTTTCTTGAGCCTACTTCCGGGAAAAATCTTTTAAAAACTTACAGATTTCGACTTCCAGAGAGCAGAGAAATAGTTGTCTTCAAGCCATTCAAACGCTAGTGAAGAAGTGGCGCATGCTGAAAGAAATATGTGTCGACAACTTCAAACGAATCATCTCCAACAAGAGCAGAGACAGTCAGTAAATCTTCGCTGGCAATCAAAATCTTTTCTAAACCACATTTTTTCTGTGGACCAACTATTTTAATTCAGCAGCTAAAGACTATTTTACTTCTTTGAATTTATTTACATATGTTTGTAAATACAAATAATTTATTTAACAGGCACACCTATGAATCTTTTTATTATAGCTTGGAATTCGGACCTTTGAATTTTTCATATAAAAACAACCCTGGACGACACCTTTCCTGTGAGTAATTTGTAAGGAAAATGGAAACAAAAAGGACGTTTATAATTAGAATCAGAAAACGACAGTTGAAATTTCTATGACATATAATGAGAAAAGAAAACTTGAAAAATATTACACTCGCAGGATATATTGAAGATTGGAAAGACAGAGGAAAGGATCGAGTAACATACATAACGAGCTTGTTTAAAAACACGGTTGGTAGAACAGGTATTGTGGGAATGAAAAGACAAACCTTACTAAGAGCTACAAAAGACAGGAATTATAGATAGCCGTGACGACCCACGTCTTGAAGGGACACGGCACACAGAAGAAGGTTAATGTTAGGTTATCAGTAGCACTGGAAAAATAACTATTAGTGGTGGCACTAAAATGAATCGTGGCAAGTTATAAACAATTTGTAGTAGTTGCAGCAATAAATGGTAAAATAAAAATTTATTTTCAGGCGGTAACAAATTCTGATATAATTAATGTATATAATGTGTGTGTATAGATATGTGTGTGTGTGTGTGTGTGTGTGTGTGTGTGTGTGTGTGTGTGTGTGTGTGTGTGTGTACTAGTTCGGTACCCGACGGTACGTTGGTGGCAAGATGACCAAATTTTAAATCTAAATTGTTTGCCTGTTTTAAATACTATTGAGTTGTCCGGAAAGTTAATCTTATTTTCAAAGGAAATTAAAACACAATCCTTTCCAATCCTACCAGAGCATGACTTTCTCAGGATGAAGAATTGCTATTTGTGGTAGCTAAAGTTGACTAATATCGCTTACCTCAGGATCTGTTTCACTGAACATTGTTGTAAACGACTAATTTCTCATCACCTGTCACAATTTACTCAAAAAAGAGTGCATTTTCATTGCATTAATATAGCAAATCATATACAAAAATGCGAGCCAAAAGATTCTTTTTTTACTCAGATTATCTGGTACCTAAACATCGTAACGATTTAAGTACAAAAGCTTCAGTAAGAGCTCATAGCTGATGGATTTTGATAAACTGTTTCTGCCTATTTCTGCATTGTGTAAATGCGGATTATTCTCAATCGCAATCAATGTCTTGATTTGGTTGTTATCTGTAGTGGGGAGGGTTCTGTCTGAGCTTTCTTATTCCATACAATCACTAACTCTGAACTTATCAAACCACTTCCCTACAGTTCTGTCAGCTAAAACATCGTCACCGTACGTAGCACATACCTTTTTTGTTGCGTGCGAGGCATTTTTGCCTTTACGGTAATAAAAAAAAAAACATCAAGTTTCTAAATGCATTTTATAATCTTTCATTTTTATAGGAATGCAAAATTGCACAAATTAAGTAATTTTAATCTTTCTTTCTCAAAAGGTGTGCTGTGCTCTAATCGGAAATATAACCATATTGTATCTGTCGATAAATTTGACATGTTCTACGGGTTGGAATATGAACCACAACAAATCGGTAGGAACTTTCCGGACAACACATTGATTAGAAAGATATCCAGTTTAAATACAGGAGTCATAAAAATGAATTCAAAAGGCCGCGAATTTTCCTGTTATCCAAGGTTGTTTCGAGACAGAAAATGAAATTGACTTTCACGATACAGGTGTCCATTTCAAGTTCCTTCAAACTGTGTGTGTATGTGTTTACGTTTGCGTGTGCGCATTTATTCAATGACAGATCTAAAAAAAATTTCTACAAAATTTAAACCGCAAAAATAAAAAATAAAATCTATTTATAAAAAAATCGTTTCGTTTATCTCAAAATTTAATTTATGACTTTATTGCTCAGCCCAGAGTAGTGGTTGTCCAAACTGAGTAGGCGGGGATGGCATATTTCAACGTCTTATTTCAATCAAACTCAGTCAAATTGTGCTTGTTACCCGTGCTTTTGCGTACATTAAATAATACAAAAACACATAAGTCACACGCACACAACACTAACAGATATACGCATATAGACATAAATGTATGCAGTCACACGCAGTGTGTGACGGAACAGAGAATGAGCTCTTCTTTTAGTTTTAATAATATTGATAATGACAAAAAACCCACAATGTCCTATAGAGCGTTAAGGAACAAATGGTTATGATTTGTTTTGTTAAAATAAATTTCTTCTAAAATATTAAAGTAAATTATTTTAACATCTTAAATTTTTTTATTTGTAACTGTTTATTTGCAATGGCAACCTTATGCACTGTGTCCCCTCAGAACGTTGGCGATCATATCTCTCGACAACTTCCTATCTTTTTTTGCAATTCTTCATAGGTTTTTTGCCTTTTTTTCGCTATCCCTCCCACTATCTACTCTTTTAGGTAGACTCGCTTTCCTTCTGTCCTTCATTCTATCACCCCACCAAAAACTAAACCTATTTGAATGTAAAATAATAATAATAATAATAATAATAATAATAATAATAATAATAATAAATTTGAAAAATGATGAAAAACAGTTTTCATGTTATTTCTCATTTTATAAAGTGAAATTTACTCATGAATTGAACTTTTTTTTTAGTGAGAGGGACTTGTTCAGCATTTATCCCGTCTTTCAATTCAGTTATTGTACTGAAACTGAAGTGATGAAAGAAATTTAAAAATGATTGGTAATGGTACCAGGAGATGGGATGAATCAGCTCATCTCATACTTTTCACAAGAGGAGTTTATGCACAAAAAAGGGATATTTGCAGTAACCAGAATTTGACTGATTCAAACAAACAAAAAAAAAATCGAGTTTTGAAATTACAATAACTTGACAATTTGTTTAAAAACGAAAAATCCTTATTTTCTTCAATACAAGATGTTGACATGTTAGTTCTCTGGACTTTACCATACCAATGTTACACCTAGTATCATGTATTGTTTTGTAAACTAAACAATGTTGCAATATTTACAAATGTTAAATAAAGGTACGTGGTGGAGTTTAATTAAAAAATACTCCCTGGGAACATCCTGAAAATTTTCAAGGAAGGGTTTTATCGAAAAGAACAGTCATCTTTCTCAGGTAGTCACTTAATCCGTGATAATGTTGGTTGATAAGAGCACTGAAGGCATAACCGCAGTAGTACCGGTAGTATTAATGTACAAGAACTCTCTAGAGACTATATAGTAATATTGATATTTAGTATTAAAAATATTAAAAATTGTATTTAAAAAATACATTTTTATTAGTTGCTGTGTGTGTAGTAGTCACTAGTCCTAGTCATGGCAGATGAAGAATTTTTTATTTTTGTATGGAAAATAATTTTTTTACGGAACATTGTTGATGACAGGTATTTGCCAAGCTTAATTTCGTCACAACATATCTATGGATTTTACTGAAGATATATCATATTAATAGGGCCAGTTCGTTAACCACAAGGAATGTTGGAAAGTGATGTTTCTATATTGATGTTAGTAATGATGATATTGATAACAAGAAGCAGTGATAATAATGATCGTGGAAGTAGTAGTGGTGGTGGTGGTAGTAGTGTATGGTTAGCTTACGTCACATGTGTAGAGAGAGCAATCAGCAGCAGCAGCAACATTGGCGGCGTATTGACTGTTCCTCCTTCTCCGTCACTACGATCATTCCTCCTCCCACTCGAATTAAGAAAGAAGGAGAAAAAGAAGGCTTACAAAAGGAGGAGGCTTACATTAAAAAAGAAAGAAAGAAAAAGACTAAAGGAACGAAAGAGAGAGAAAGTAGAGAGTGTGAGAGGGAAAGAACGGCGGCCGCTTCAGTTGTACAAAGATGTGGAAAATGATGTAGGGGCCTAAAGCTTTATTTTCAAAAACAAAAACATAAAAATCCCAACTCTTCTTTCCTTTCTTGCTCCATTATGACAATAACTTCTCAATCTACCATGGAGTTTCATAAAGAAAATAATAAGATGAGAGAAATGGTTTTCTCTAAGGTAAGTTCAGGAAATAAATTAAAAAAACAAAACAAAACAAAACAAACTCCTTTTTTTTTTTTTTGAATTGATTTTTGGTAACAAAAACAACAAAACTGATACCTGTCTTTTTGATTGAGTAACATCAAGTAAAAATGGTTTTTGATTTTTGTTGTTAGAAAGAAAAAAAAACTGGATTTTTTTCTCCAAAAAACAAAGTAGTCTCAATTTTTAAAAAATTATTTTCTAAATAATAAAAAAAATCATTTACTTTTTACATTTCATTTATATATTTATAAATTTCATTTATTTATAAATGAAATGTAAAAAAGTACCCACCTCTGCATTTAAAAGAAAATTTTAAATACTAATGATTTTTTAAAGTTATTCATTTAATTTATTTTTTATTTCTATCATAAAAAATTTAGAATAACTTTATTTTTACAATTTTTTTTGTAAGTCTTGTCTTGATTTTCCATTAGGATATTCATTTAATAATACTTCTCTTTGAATTTGTTTAAGTTGTTTGCAAAATAAATGATTCTTCCTCATAGAGTTGCAAGTTCAGTTTTTCCACAAAAATTCGACAAAAAAAGATTATTCTTGTTCGCTACGAATTCATTGTTTACAGTGAGTTTACTGTCAACAAATATCTCTAAAAAAAACGTTTTTGTTTGATTTAATTTTTTATTTTATCATATCGAAACCATTTAATTTCTCTTGTTTTTCGTCGTCTGCAGCAACAGCACAAGAAAGTTTTTTTTCTATTTTTCATTTTATCACTGATTTTTCTGCCAAGAAAAATAAGTATTTTTTGTAATTAATATTTACAATTTCTACTGTTACGTACTAAAATACTTAAAGTAAATAGTAAGCAATCAAACTAAAAACTCATGATTAACTTAGATTGATATTTTTTTTAAAGATTCTATGAACAACAATAATAATCATTTTAAAAATGTTCATTCTTCCAATCCAATCCCAATCAATGTCTCAGCTTTTTTTTTTTTTTTGATTGTATTCCTTAAAATTTTGAAATTTCACGCCAGTTTTTTTTTGTTGCTGGGAATCAAGTTATGGCAAGTCTCCTCAATATTTCCAAATTCTCTTCAATATTATTTTTAATGATTTATTTTTTTTGGTAATCATCAATTTCAGTTGTTTATCGGATTTCCAAATCTCTTCTTTTTTTTCAATCTCTTCTTAATTCTTCCTTTTCTTCACTTCCCTCGTGTATCTGCAGTGCAATTCGTTTAATCGTAGTAAACTACAAACTACGGTTTTATTTTTGTTTAAAATTTAAAAATGTTTTATTTTAAATGTGATCTTTTTCTGACGATTATGCGCGTGCTTTTCTCATTTCAATTTAGAACATAAATATATAGCTTTAAATTTTGAACATAAATGCTAACCAACATTTTTTTCTTCTTTGAACTTGAATGAACAGATACTACACTTAGATGAATGAATCAATCTTATGCAAAAATGGAAAATAAAATTAAATAAGTTCTAACTTCAGGAAGTCCTTGTTCTCTTTTTTTTTTCTTTGACTTGACGTTTCATATCGTTTTACTTTTAAAACTGGCCAGTATTTGACAAAATGAAATCTACACAATAAGGTTAATGTGAGCCCCAAGTTTAACCTAGACGTCTCAGTTTCACCTTGCTGAAAATAAAAATTATTGTCAGTTGTCATAATCAACAACATTAACAATAACAATCATTAACATTATTTTATAATTTATTGTTAAAAAAAACACTACTTTTTTTTTTTAAATATGAAAGTCTGTTATTTTGGTTTTAAAAGTAGAGGACTTTCTTTCATTGTAGGGATAATAATGGTTACCACGATTCGATTCATTAATTAATCGGGTTTTTAACTTTAACTTTAAAAAGACTGAACCTCTCTAACTCATGCACGCCAATCTTTTTCTCTAGTTGCGTATGCTGAGTGTTATGTGCGTGTGTTATCATTGGTTCCAATAGAGTGGGTGTGTACGTAATTATGTTGTGTAGGTATGAGAATAATTGAATATATTATCATGAAGGGCTTTACTATTAGTTTAAAATTTAAACTTTGAATATTTAAAAAAAAATTAGATAGGAAATAAGCCTCATTTCTTTTTAAATTTTTCCTAACAACTCTACCACCTATTTTCTGAAAAAAGATTTTTCTTAGTTTGTTAATTCCCCCTTCTCTCAACCCTTAAATGTTTTGTTTGTTTATTTACTTACATTTTACTATTTATTTCATTGTACACATGTTCATATGTGTGTGTGAAATATCTCTTCTCTTAAATTGTGAAATACAAATCTTTCTTTGTGGACATATTCACTTTTAAATTCTTTTTTTTAACGTTGTTACATTGTTGCATTGCAGTTCCTCGTGTTTTCTACATGTGTTTCTGTCGTAGCGTGTGCCATTGTGTGTGTGTTAAGGACATCTGTATATAAAATTTATTTGTTGAATCAATTGATGTTCGTTTTCATTTCTTACTGAGAATTGTACTAAAAAACTAATTGTATGCATTTTTGTGTATCTCTTTTTGTGGTGGGGGTGCTATTTTGCAAATTTTACTACTGCAGATGTAGATGTCACTGAGCTATCTGTCATTATGCATCTATTCTATTTTATTTTTATTTTTATTTTTGCAAATAAAAATGTTATTTTTGTGGTGCTTGATTTTTTTAAAAATGCACTGATAAAATAACCGTTAAATAACCTCTGTAAATGAAAGTCACATTTGTTGACTTTGAGGGAGAACTAATTTTTGTGGGTAAATGCACCAAGAAACAGGCCTCCAAAATTAACTATGAATCTTGCATTTAGGGTATTTATTTACTAACAATAACATTAACAATATTTTCCTGTCTTAATTCAAATTGTAATGACAGTAAAGAGATAGCATGCAGACGATGAGACTCTCTCTACTAGGGCATTGAAAGACTAAAAAAAGTCTGTAACAAAAGTGAAAATAAAAAGTAACAACATATGATAAAAAATTCGAAAAAAATGAACTTAGAAACAGGTTATTATTGAATAGCAAATGAAGAGAATAAAAACTAAATTTTGATAATGATATATACACTTACAGTCAATTAACATCTGACAACAATAACATTTATTTTAATGGTATAACTAAAAATAAATAAATAGTAAATTTAAAAACCGCAGTAAAAAGCCTGGAAACCCTATAGAAGTAAATGAAAAATGTTTATTTTTTTTACTCATCATTTGCAATGAAATGATTCAATGAATGATGCATCATACTCATAGTCAGTGCGCGTTCTAAAAAATAAAAAAGGCTATTATTTTCTTTTCATTGTTTCAATATGCGTCTCTAAAAATAAAATTGATATTGCTCTCTAGTCTGTATTTGATGTCTCATTTCACTGGGTTTCAAATAAATTATGATGTATCTATCCATGTGTAACGGATATAAAAATCAAATTATGGAGTAGACAGGGATATTTATTTGTTATTTTTCCTCTATTCAAAAACAATAAAATAAAAGGTCTATCTATAATAATATTATTTAATAATACAAAAAAATTAAATTATTTTCTGTACTTCAGCTCTTAACTTTTTATTTATTTTATCTTTTTACTTTTTATTACTTTAAATCTTTTTTTCCATCTTTCCCAAGTCAAAGGGCCACAATAAAAAGAACATTAACAACGACTAGTAAAGTTAGTAGTTAGTATATCACTATCGCCATATTTCAGTTTCTTAGCATAAAAAATCAACGTAGGTCTCTCAAGTTTGTTTACATTACAATAGCAGTCAATAAGATAGCAGTAATAAAATTTACAAAATTCCAATCAATACAAATTTTGGAGAAAAAACAAAAACAAAAAAAAACGATGGGTCATTATTTGCAATGAGAACATAAAAGCATCAAATTGGCAAAAAATGTTGAACCCCTAAGTAACAAGTTACAAAAAAAAAAAAAACAACAAAAAAAAAAAACACACATAGCAATTGAATTTAGTAAATTTACTAACGAAAGATTTTAACTTCTTTAAATCAAATCTAAGTAGTAAGTAAAAGTACATACGAGGCATGCAAATTTAAAATTGGTAACTATTCATTTTAAGATAGATTTTTAATATTTATTTACCATTAATTATATATTTTTATTCACTTTTTAGAACACCAAAAAGTATTTCAAGAAAGTCAGAGATTGTATATTGTGAGAATGAAAAATGGTACTTTTACCTTAATTTTATTATAAATAAAATATTTCGGTGACTTTTCCCTTAGAATAGCGCAATAAATTGACTTTGACGCAAGATAAGCTAGGGAAAATTAACTTTCTATCGATAGCTGCTTTAAACTTAGCTTTTGTCCGGAGTTTATTTGATAGTCAACAGTCAACACACTACCAATCATATTCGTTTGAAATCTTGATTCTTGGAAGTCAATAGCAATAAACATCAAACAAGTCACTTCAAACATTGTCGGCGTCATAATTTATTACCCTATTTATTCCCAGTTCATTCGTCTTAGACCTTGAGCAATTTTAAAACTTACAAAAAAATATTTTACAATTTTTTAAAAAGATATTTTCCTCTGTTGTAATTCTTATGGCTTTTTGCTTTAATTTGAAATATTAAAAAAGTAAATTTATTTTTCTTGTATTTAAAACGAAAAAAGTGATAGGTAATCTTTTAGATAGGTTGAATGAACTAATGATTCAGCACCAAGTAAGGAAAGAAAATTGTCAACATTCTACTACTGTCGTAGGCCTTTTATGCTTTTAACAAACAATAATAATATTTCTGGTTTGGGAAGAAGTTGTATGGTGACGTGAAATTAGCCAAGTAATTATTTTTCAAAATCAGATTTTAGTTTACCCTTCCTTTTCCCCTCATTAAAAATGTGATAATTAGTATTTTTTTTATTGTTGCGGGTCTGCAAAGGGTTTCAAATTTTAACACTCCAACCAAACACTTAAAAATAGTAATAGCCTTGGTCTCTAAAAGTTTTTCGTTAATAAAATAATAACTGCAAATTTTCATAACTCAGTCATTTTTTTTTTAAATTCACATTTCTTAAACTGTCCTCTTTAAAGAAATGAGTTGTTAGTTTTTAATAAATTAAAAATTGCTTATTCTAAAAATCACTTGTGGGCATCTTTTATTTGCTGTAAACGTTTCTCTGACTCTCTCTAGAATGAGCTTTTTTTTTTGTCTTATCTCCAGTATCTTACCCCATCATAACTAGTATTCTTTTTACTTGTAGAAAACTGAAGGAAAATTTTGCTTTTTAAATAAAATTAACTCTCCTCGCTAACGGTTGTGAATTCATTTTTGGTAATTCGTAAAAATTTATGAAACCCACTGGCTAAATAATAATTCAATATGACTACTCAGACTGCTACTATGATGTTATGCTAGTATTGCTACTATTATTACTATACTAACAGTGACTGCTACAACTACTCAATAATAGTAATAATAATAATGATGATGATAATAATAATAAAAACAGACTAATTTTCAAATATTGGAAATAATATTTCCTGTCATTGTTCAATGTTAATATTGCATCTATTTTATTTTGTTATTATCCTTATGACAATTGATTCTGTATAATGTCTAATCATATGCCAAAAGAAAATATATTTATTTCATCTGTTTGCACGTGCCCTGCAATATGTTAGTAACTTGCAATTGCTTGATTTGTCTGGGAGAATGCTGCTTTAAAGGCAAATTTAAAAATGTATAAATGTGTCGCATACGTATGCATGTAAGGCGTTTTTGTGTATATGATTTTATTGGTAAATGCATACACCTAAAAAATGTATATCGTTTTTTGCGTGTTTCTATTTCGTGCATTTTTTTTCCTTTATGAGCTCAGACGTGATTTCTACTACTTAAATATGTCGTCTGCTAATCATGACTATTCTCACTTGTCAGTCAGTCAATAGCAGACGATAGAGAACCATAAATTATAACTTCGTTCTTTTTTTGCGTAACACCTGTTTGTTAGTTAGACATACAACGTCGTATAAAGGGATAAAAAAGGCTTCCATAGACATAAGATACTTGTAAGTCGTAAATTTAGTTATGCACGTTTTTCGTTCTCTTTTCTTTTTTTTCTCTTTGTGTGCGTGTGTTGTTGACACTTGCATTCGAATAATTTGGTTATATCGTGTTTAGTATAAATTCGTATTTTGTGTATGCGTGCACGTGCACGTATACACATCTGACGACACGTGCACTGTGTAGTGTATATACTAAAAAGCAAACCTATATACTTGTATGATATTTGTGAAGAAAAATACTCTCTCTTTCTACTCCTATTTTTATTTTATTTTTACTTACACACGTATGGTGTCTAACATTAGTCATTCATCATCATCACATTGATATTTAGGGGATAAGATTTGAACAAGGTGTCAAAATAAATGTCGACATTTCATTAGTGCAATCTTTGATCTTACCGACAAAAGTAAGAACAGGGGTGACATTTCTTCTCTTTGCATAAAAAAAAGATGATTAATTTGCATTTTATAAGTAAGTACTGGATAAATTTCGGGATGCTGTTGGCTTTCAATATGAGCGAAATACTCATCATGTAACACAATAATTTAATATTTTTAAGTAAACTTTCGTCCAGGCGACTTTTCTTGAGTTAGAAATCAGCGCACTTCAAATTTCTAATCATAAGGCATATATTTTGTTTCAGTTTCTAATTTTAGTATGCTTAGCAGTGTGTTCATGCCTGTGATGCGTATCTACGTGCACTGTCAGATTTTATTATGCAAGTTAATGTTTTCATAGTAGAACTGATAACCGATGTTGGTAAAATTTTTCCGGATATTTTTATCTTTGATTAAAATATACCATATGAATTTCAGCTTATCAGCTTCTGAGAAATATTTGCAATATCTTATTTGGTGGTGAGAGATTTTATTAGGCTATTCGGAAGTTATTTCATCATACTGTAAAGAAACAGGTATATAGTTATTTTATTGAGAGATTTTTAAAATTTCATGAATTGATTGATATGGGTCTTTAGAAAGATATATCTCAATAGAGAAAATATTGTATGTAAAGTTATTGAATGATGAGAACACACATTTGAACATTGGCAAGATAAGAAAAATTAAAGAACTGGTTTTAAAGACTGTCATAAAAAAAAGATATTTGAGAGATATTAAAAGGATAATGAATAAAAAAAAAAATAAAGGATTCATAATCAAGAACATTACTGAAAATATTGAAAAGATTATTAAAATTGGATAAAAACATAAAAGCAACTAAACATTCACCTTTAAGCAAACATCAAAATGACAAACAAAATTTATTTCTCAACAATAATTTTCAGTAATGAATATAGATGCTCATTGGATGGACATGATAACTGGGACAGAGGTTGGATCCTTTAGATAACTAGTCAGCCAATATGACTTTCAAGACAACAAGAGGTGGAATAATGTCTTGGGATCGTAATTATAGACAGTAAAATTATAGATCCCTTCAAAGTTAACAATGATGTCAAAATAAAGGCAGAGAATTATTCTAAATTCTTGGAAAAGAAGACCATTTTGAGTGGCACAGGTCGAAACCAAGAAGTTTTATGTTAAAGCATACAATACATTGTTCAGCAACGGATCGCTCCAAAACTGTGATGGTTACATGTACAACGAAACAACTCATGGTTGAAGGGGGGTAGTGAGCAGAGTTTTGAAGGTAGTTGTGGAAAAGGACGGCGTGGAAAAAAAAAAGACCCTGTGGCAGGAGGTTAGTTTTTCCGTTGAAGTTGAAAGAAGACATGGCTCTGGATAGTTGATTTTCTAAGTGGCGCTTAGATGTGGCACAAGGGTACCCAGTGAGGATCGAACTCACTACTCAGTTGTAATAGGTTTTAGCAACACAAGCTTGCTAACTATTACACCACGCCGAAGTGCACAACGTGGCTCTGGCTGGATAGAGTAGTTTGTAGAAGTGAAGTAAAGCGGGATTCCAAAACGTCTTCTAGTCCTTATATCAAAGAAAGAATATAAACCTGGCAGTGAATGTAACCCTACCCCTACATTCGACAAAGCTGACTATTGCCCACTTTGATAAAAACAGTTTCAACGACACTAAATTATAATGGAATGTACCTCAATCTTTTCTGATAATTAACCCAATAGAAAACACGTGGTTCTTCATTGAAATATAGACGATATATTGGAATCAATGAAAACTAATGCTAGTTAAGTAGAGTGACCAAATCAATTACTGAAATAATAATGAAGGTTCTAAAATGTCAAGGAACCCATATTAACATGTTAAATAAAAATAATTAATTCATATTTATCTAATATAGGTTTCTCTAGCTTTATCGTTTGAATTTAGTTTGAAAAAATGTTGTATTTGGTTTGCATAAGAAAACCTGACGCTAAAAGCAAATTGTTAATAAGTATAATAAAAAACTGAAATTCATAAATTTATTTATCTTATATCCTGAAATTTTCATCAACATTTGTTGGATGATACAAATTTTATTGTTTTAAACATTGACTTGCTTAATAAAATCTGCTACTGTAAATGTTTTTGTGTTGGTGCATGTGTAGTGTAATGCACAATGTGCTTGTATGTGTACATAAGTATGTTTACGTCTTTTCTGTTTGCATGTGAATGTACCCCCGTAAAATAAATATTTGTATCTTCTGGGCTGTGTTGTAAATGACATTCACATTATGCTTATGTATCTATGATCTATCTATAGACTTTTAGGATCTACTTCTGATGATTTGATTTGATTTTTTTGTTATTTGAGTCCGTGTGCGTGAGTCTTTCACTCGGATCTCACTGTCGTCCGTCACGTGTTCAAAATTACTCTCAAAATGACTACTATGATTGCGTGTCCAATTGTATACCAACGTGTGTGCAAAAGGATTTTTATCACCATATGTGCGTTTTCTTTGGAATATGTGTATGCATAAAAGTGTATCTTCCACCAATTTGCCACCAATAATGTTTTAATTGCCACTTATGAGATATGTAAAGAAAATCAAAAATAAAGGTAAATAAATATTTCTGAAGGTCTCTTAGGGAGTTTATAAAATATTTGTATTTTTTTTTTTTTTTTTTTTACTTTTCTTTCTCAATGAATAAAAAAAAAATTGTCACGGTCATTTCTTTTCTTCAGTCTCCTTGGTTGAGTAAAAAATTGGGGATAATTAAAGAAAATAAAAGAAACGCTTATTTAACAGGTGACAAGCACTTCTTGGAAGGTATTTTTTCAAGTAAAAATTAATTATAACAAATTAAATTGAATATATTTATCGTAAGTTATGAACTGCTTTGTAGAGAGTTTTTACATTTTTTTAAAACTATTGATATCTGTTTGTATATATCAAACTCTTTCTACCCACCTTCTTTGTCATACTCTTCTTGTCTGACTGTCTGCGCGGTTGAGTTTGTTCTTGTCTGATTGTCTGAGCGGTTGAATTTGCTCTTGTCTGACTGTCTGAGCGGTTGAATTTGCTTATGTAGCTGTAAAAACTCGGAAATTACGTGCACACTTCTCATTCTTTGCTTTAGACACGGCTATTTAGAAATGAGTTTTTTCACCATCCGTTGAGCATTTAAAACCCA
The DNA here is from genome assembly GCA_037127315.1 of Ascarosepion bandense. Classification (NCBI taxonomy): domain Eukaryota; kingdom Metazoa; phylum Mollusca; class Cephalopoda; order Sepiida; family Sepiidae; genus Ascarosepion; species Ascarosepion bandense. The sequence continues at coordinate 1,534,188 of JBBBDQ010000958.1, read as the reverse complement.
ATTGTTTTCTATTTGAAGTAGATAAAAGTAAGATCCAACCAAAAATGTCTTACACGCTTTTTATTGACAAAATAAATAAATAAATAAATAAATAAATAAATAAATAAATAAAAAGTAGGTATCGTTTTTGATGTGAAAAAAATGTTGGGGAAAATTTATCTGGTACAAGGGTAGATTCTTAAACAGACCTTTCGGTCGGTAGCATCTTGTCAAATTCAAAAGGTTATTTTTAAAATTTTTATGAACCTCTTCCTTTCAGTCCTTTGTCATAATTTTTAATGTACTGTACGTACTTCAATTTAAAACTGTCAAAATTTGTAAATTGCCTTTTTATTGGCTTAAACAAGTTATAATGCACAAACTCAAACATTTTGTTTTTGTGTCTGAAATGAAATAACATTTGAAACTTGACTAACAACAGCTATTTTATTGAAAAAATGATACAGGATGTAAATATTAAACGCGCAAACTTGTTCATTGCATTTTACTTTTAGGCGCGTTGCGTATGCTCATGGCTTTTAAATGCCTATGACGAAAACACACACACACACACACACACACACACACACACACACACACACACAAAAAAAAAACATAAAAAATAAGTTTTTTTTTTCCTGTGTCACGAAAAAAATATTTTTAATTTTAATTACATAGTCATCAAAGTGACAACGTAACAAAAACAAATTTTTTTGTCTTTAAACTTGTCTATGCGACAATAAAACTAATTTTAGTGGCGTTGGTCATTATTCCCAGTTAATTTAATCAATAAACTTCCAATGAATAATTATAGTAAAATTTAAAACTGAAGTTTATTTACAATAGTTTTTGTATTTAAAAGCTGATTTTTCTATGTATATTTCTATAAAGAGTTCTATAATGTTTGTAGAAATAGACATGTCTGATATTGAGAAAGTTAATACATTTAAATAAATGTCACGACTCACCGTTTACTGGAGAACAGGAAGTTCAAGCGTATTGATTGATTGATTTGAGTTTATTGTAGTTTCATTAGTTAGTGAGTCTGCGAAACGTTGTAATAACAACAACAAAGATGAGGATAATAGTCTTAGTGTTAAAAAAAGGGGGGGGGATAACTTCCCATTCCAGAAATTCAGACAGAAATTCTTTTTTTATATTTGGTGAATCTTTATTTTTTATACTACATCTGCAAATCTTTAGCTTTTATTTTAGATTTATTTTTGGTTGCTTTTTCCAGGAGACTGCTATTTTGTTATAAAAATGTATGTATATGTTATCTTTTTTTGTGTGGCTTTTTGATATACCTAAAAAATCTGTACACACTGACTATTTTAATAATTAGTGATTTTTTTGAATATCACGACAATAATTTCTACTCAATTTGTATAATGATTTCCATAGAATTTCTAATAGAAAAATTTAAAAAATAATATTCTTTGGATAATTTGAAAAATTGTGATCATGTATATCAGAAATAAATTAAGTATTGACAGGTGCATTTGCTAGCGATATGATTTTGCTAGGTTTAAACTGAAAAGTACTGGTTAGTGGTTATGGTCAGTCAGTAAAATCACATCGTGACCTTCAATGAGGTAGCAAAAATGAAGCACTGTGAAATAGGTTGACAAAAATAGACTATTTTTTTGAAAAGAAACCAATAGGAATGGATATCCCATCTGTCACTTAGTGTAATGCAGCACCAACTGCATACTGGCTACTTTCAGAGACCAACTGGTAAAGACTTCAGATTGCACTTGAGGTAGTGCAGGTCAGTCAGTCAGTTAAGTGCCATACATGATACACGCTTGGGCAATCATGTCTCGAAAGAGACATGACTGACTGGGCAGAAGATTATCCCGCAGTAGGTTGCCATTGCTTTCTGTGGTAGACTGGTTGCCGACCAAGGCTATAGAACCCAATCTGTCCTGTTATTTAACCCATAACTGGAAGGAGTAGATGGATTAATACCTTTTCCAAGGGTATTTGCGCGTAAGTGAATGCAATGAATTCAGCTGGAATTAGAACTCGGCTCCCCGATTTCTAGTTCCGAGCTGATATCCAATGCACACAATGCACATCCCGCAGGTATATTTGCAAATATATAGTGCAGGTACATTTGCAAATTTGTTATATGAAATTATTGTCTTTCTCTATTGAATATTAAAAAAAAAAAAAAAAAAAACAGTTAGGAAAATAATCTCAAACATTCAGTAAGAGGTACTCTAGTTTTAGCATAACTGGAGATAAATTTGTGATGAAAACCCTTATTTAGAAACTTCTTTAAAAATCTGTTTATGTTCTCTTAGAATACTTTTGGTATGGAAAAGATTTCAATTGAACTTTATTATTGGAATAAAAGACCTTCTACACTCATGTGAAAACACAAAAATTCTAAATTAGAAACATAAAATGTACACTTTGAAGAAATTTTAAAGCTGTTTTCATTTAAAATTTTAACCAGTCTAAATCATTTTGTTATAAATTGAAGAATAGCATCTAAATACATAAATTCAGTCTTCATTAACAAATGTAAGCATAAGTTATATTATAATAGTTTCTTCTCTTGCACTGTGAAGATCTCTTCCAGTGTTTTGCTTTCTTGTTAACTATAATCGTCAAAAATTTAAATACACCATCAATCATCATCAGTTTACTTTAATTCTGCTCTTTTTATTGTCCTTTCTCCTTTGTATTGTTTTCTCAGTTTCCCTCACTTTCAATCACACTTTTGTGTGTTAGTGACTTTATTGCCTTGCTTGGGGTGAAATGATCAAAAACTAAAACAAACTTATTTTTTACATAAAATGTTGAAATGTTGCTGCTTGATTGTTTAATAGGAAAAGCATAAACTTATGTTCAAACAGTTCAAATATAGTTACTGTTTGTTCTCATATTTGTTTTCATGAGAAAAAAAAACTTCAAATTTTCTCAAATTAACAACAATTGGTTGAAAATCCTCTTTTTAGATCTTGTAATTTATCTTTTACTACATCTGCAAATTTTAAAATCTTATTTCAGATAATTTTTCCATTTTTCTTTTCTTTTTTTTTCTTTTTTGGAGTCTTCCATCTTATTGATGCTCTTTTTGTACAGCTTTTTGACATGCCTCTAAAATATTTTCATAAAAGTTACTTTAATTATAAAATTTTAATATTAATACAAATATGCCAGAAAGACCTTTTTTAGTTGTTAAAAAAAAGCTTGATGCAACCCCCCCCCCCTTTATTTTTTTATATAATTGTTTCACCCTAAGCAAGGCAGTACCACTACTCGTGTGCAGGGGATTACAGTGAGAGAAAAGGAAAGAAAAAAAAATAAGGGAACAACTTACAGGGGATGTCAAAGAAAGGATAAGAGGAAGATGAGAATCAAGGATATAGAAGATGGCAATTAAACTTTTGGAGATTGTAGCTATATATATTATATGTATATAAAAGAGAGTTCTACAGGCAGGAAGTGCAAGAAAAGAAACTGATAGTTGAAATGTAAGTTACATTTGACTATTTTGAGGGTAAAAAGGTGAGACCTTGATGCCAATCTAGTAGCACACAAAAATTCATGTGGCTAAGGCACCAGGAAAAGAAGCTTGTCAGAGCAGAAGCCATGAAAATATTTGTAGAAAAGACAGAGGGAAGCTACATTACATTCACGAGAAAGAGACCGAAGTCAAGCTGCTGAATCTGGATCAATTACATTGCAGATTCTTCATTCGATTTTGATGAAATAGCAGGAGTACCCAACCAGATATGGCCACAGTATTCAATGCATGGATGAATGGTAGGCTTAAAATATACAAGATAAATTTTTATAAAAAACCTCCTGACCCAACATAGTGACCCAATCTTTTTAGCAGTACATGTAGCTATTGCTTCAATATAGTTGTTCTACTTGAGGTTGGTTGAGAGAATGAGGCCAAGGAGGCACAGTGTGTTGCTTTCTGACAGACTAGCATTGTCCATACTGATAGAAGTTACAAAAGTTTCTCTATGGTGGTTAAAGGAGAGCAGCTTCATTTTGGAAGCATTAAAATTTACCAGCTGCTTCTTATCCCAATCAATCATAGACTGAGGATTCTTTTCAAGAACAGCAGTGAGGTTTACTATGTCAGCTTTAGCAGATTTCTTACTGAGATGGGAGTAAATGGTGGTGTCATCTGCATAGATGCTTACTTGGGAACTGATTACATCAGGAAGATCATTGATGAAGATCAAGAAAAGCATAGGACCTAGGATAGAGCCCTTAGTGACACTCACATTGGTATGAAAGGATCTATAAGCATGTCTATTCAAAAGCTGTAGCCTTGTAGCTTGCACAGAAGGCCAGCGTGTCAAACTTTGTCAAATGCTTTCAAGATAAGTGCAAAAGCTTGAGCTTTGTTGTTCTTATCAAGAGCCTAGTATATATCTTCAGTAATGGCCATTAACACATCAGTGGTAGACCTGGCAAAGCGGAAACTGTACTGCTTGTCAGAGAGAAGTTTGTGGAAGGTGAGATGATGAACCATTTCAGCATTGATAATAGCCTCAAACACTTTGCCAAAAATTTACTGATATGGTGATAATTAGAGGAGTCAGAGGGCTGCCCATAGTTATTAAAAACAGAAACTACAGGGGAGAATTTCTAACAAGCAGGAAAACAGGAAGCAGCAAGGCAATTGTTATAAAATTTGTAGAAGACAGGAGAGAGTTCAGGGGCACATTTTTTTTAGGACGATGACTGGAAGGTTTTAATTATACTTACTCTACTCAGCTCTGTCCATGACTATAATTTAGCAATTTGTTTCTAAAATTTGATTAAAAAAACATGTCTGTTAAAAAAATAAAGTAAAATTTTAATCTTACACGACCCATATGATAATATGTTGCATTATCACATGTATTAATATGCCACCCCTCCGTGATGTATATATAATATATAACCTTAGTTTTTCTAATACTGATGATTTCACATCAAGAAATACTCTTGGGAAAGGTATAAATCTGGTTTCTCCCTGCTTGTATCTGGAAAAATTATTTTTTATTTAAAACAAATTGTTAATTCACTTGCCAAAAAAATATAAATAAATTATTATTACAATCTGAAATATATTTTGGCTTAAAATTGATGAAATGAATAGCAGGAGCACCCGAACAAATATGGCAACAGTATTCAATGCACGGATGAATGATAGATCTATAAATGTGCAAGATAGATTCTGATGAGGAAAACTTTCTGGCCCAACACAGTGACCCAACCTTCCTAGCAGTAGATATGGGAATATTTGTTTGTACCTCAACTTCCTGCTTTTACTTTGTAATTAATAACTTGTGTATTTGTTCCTTTCTTTTTTTCTTCACAAACTTCTCTTTAGATTAAATGTATGAAAATGACTTATACTGTGTCTCATATTATATTTATATAAGAATTAACTTTTTTAATATTATAAATAAATTCAAAATACATTAAAAAATGTTTTAAGAAATTAACTTGATTATTTGTCTAACCAAAGGGAGAGTGAAAAACAAAAATAAAAAAAATAAGTCCTATTTTCTTTTTTCTTCACATTTTTTTTACATATAAACATGTACAACATTTCATTTGTTTCTTTGTTTTACTTTCAGTAGGGGGTCATCATTGGCAAATAGTATCAAATAAATTCAAATAGAATTTTATAAAATAAAAAAAAGGTAAATATATTTTCCAGTTTCACAGTCAGTTAGTGCCATGTGTGATACATGCTTGAACAATCATGTTTCTTTCAATCCATGACTGACTAGGCAGAAGATTTTTCTGCAGTAGGTTGCCATTCCTTTCTGTGGTAAACTGGTTGCCAACCAAGACTATAGAACCTCATCTGTCCCGCTATTCAACCCCTAGCTAGAAGGAGAAGAAATGTATTGATATACCCTTTCCCAAGGTTTTTTTCATGTAATTGAATGCGATGAATTCAAATGGAATTTGAACATTTCTCTCCAATTTCTCATTCTGAGCCAATATCCACTGAACCACATCCTTACGGAAGAACAAATTGTGCTAAAATGTAATTACATGATACTTGATTTCTCTCCACCTCTAATTTATACCAATTTTTGAACATTTTTCTTTTTATCTAATTTTTTTATTTTTAAAAATGCAAGGTAAATAAATTCTGGCTGTTATTCTCAAAATTATGAGAAGAAAAGGCCTCTATATGAAACCAGGTAATTACAAAAATACCGTTTCTTGCTTTTTACTAATGTATGAACAGTATTCTGATATTGCCAAACACATCATGCTTTTTGGTATTATCTTTCTGTTTTCATTTGCTAACATTATTTTCTCTCTCAGATTTTTGGTTAAAGTCATTAAAAATATTTGAACAGTAACAATTAATAGCAACATTTTAAAGTTGATATTAAAAGAAAATAGAGAAATATGCTCACTCAAAAATGTTTATAGAAATACTCAAACACAAACTAATTTTCCATGTCCACAAAGAAAGAAAATTTTGAAAACATTCACTTTATTTTTTTATTCCATTTAGTATTATCATATTTTATCTTGTAGACCCAAGTGTGTCATTATATCACCAAGAAAATAGGGAGCAAAAATATTTAGTTGGCTTAGTTTGGTACAAGTGTGAGACACCTAGTTGAGCTCACTACTAAGTAAACAATCATTCTGTCCCAGACATACTTACAATTTAACTTAGTTTAGCACACAATTGCAGATATGGAGCACCCAGATAAAATCAAAGTTACTCCTCAATAGTCAACTGATTAACTTTTTAACCATTAGTCTATCCTGATGTGCCCACATTATACAGGGTGCGATGGGTAAATTGTCACCGTTTTATATTTTTAATTTTGTGCATGCATATTGTTTATTTTTGATTTTGTCGATTTTGAGAAAAGAGTGCTATGATGCAATACACACTTATAAATTTGAAAACAGCATGCTTTACTAACATTTGTGCCAAAAGTTCCAATATGAACACTTCAGAGTGTTTGGGTGCCAATCTGAGGACAGTGCAGAGGATTCAGAAAGAGTTAGATCAGTTTAATGGTGATTATGAAGGTGCTTGGAGTGATTACTAGTGATGGCAACATTATGTCTCCGTTTATCTTTCCACAAGGCCTAAGACTCATCACAGAGGCTTACATCAAGTGTCTTGAGGAGATAATGCTGATCTGGGTCAAGAGAGTGGCTGCTGGAAAACCCTATGTTAGACAACAGAATTCTGCACCATGACTTATAAACTGTCATGGCTGTCAGACAATTTCTTTGACCACATCACCCTAACATCTGGCCACCTAACTCCCCAGACTGCAATCCCCTTGATTATTATAATATAAAGAACAGTTGAACCAGAGACCAACAAAACTTCTGGAACTAAAGCAAGGATTATGGGAGCATTCACCAACTTAAACAAGAGACTGTCCAGAAGCATTGCAAGAGCTTCTCAAGTTGTCTGGAGGCTGTGATTAAAGCCAATGGCAATTTTATTATATAAATCTACTCTTTAGTATCTAAAGATATTTTTGTGTAATTTTGGCAAATATATCTATCAAAATGAGATGTCAGTCTTATTTTCATTATTTTTATTTATTTATTTTTATTTTTATTTTTTATTTTTTTGCATAATTAGACGACAATTTATCCATCGCACATGTTGTGTGTTGTTGGTAGAAATCACATTTCATTTATTTTAATATTTTCTTCATGAAGTCAAAGGAAAAAAGTGCTGTCAAGTTTTTGAATAGTTACATTCCCAATATGCAGTACAGTAAAAAAGAAAAAAGAAAATCATGAGTTTTAAGCTGGAGATTAAGAAAGAATTTGGAAATTGAATGTGGAAACAAGAATTCATGGATTATTTCCATTCAGGAAAAATTGGCTTACTTTCTTTCCATTGAAAATGGAAGAATACAATAATAAATGAGTCAAAAAAAAAAAAATAAACACATTTATTCAATCATGTTTTCATTTATTTTATAAATTTCTTGTCATATTTTTAAAAATACCTGAGTACTGACTAACCTGTACTTTGTAAAACATGTAGTGATTCTCAATTAGCCTCTGTCCATTAATGGTTTAAAGGTGCTTTAAGCCTGTTCAAAGTTCATTGTGAACACTATTAATATATAACATTTCCAAGATAAAGCTGCACTTCTAATGTAAATTTTAGATACTACATTTTTATTTTCTTTATCTTCCATTCTTTTTTCATTTATTTTTTTTAGATTAGTTGTTGTCTTGCTTTTTCTTTAATCATTTTATTCTTTGTTTGTATTTTCTTTTCTTGTTCATTATTTCTTTTTTAAATTTTTGACTTTGTTTGAGAAAGTTACTAAGCTTAGCTTAATATTCCACAAGGTCAACTGTGAGTAGGAAGATTATGTTTTATAACTTTCCTAAGTGGGGATGGTCTGCTTTGAGTTTTTTCTTCCACTGATTTTCTTTAATTTTTTTTTCTTTGGAATTTTTCCTGTTATTCTTTTTCTTTTTTTTTCTTTGATTGTCTTCCTACATTCTTCACTTTATTAAAGTTTTTCATTAAATATTTCCATTTATTGTCTATTTTTCTTCATTTTTCACTTTCTTCAATTTTATTACAAACGAAATGTTGGTTTCTTCCTTTTTCCATCTGCTGACTAAAGCTATAATATATTGTAACCAATTATAATCTTTTTGGGACATACATAATATACAAATTACTGGTTTGTTTATGTGAATTCAAGCTCAGTATATAACTGCATCAAATTCCCTTGATCAAGAAGACTGCTTTTTGAAATCACTTTTTAATACAAAAGTTCACTGACCACAACAGACTTGACATTGAACATAATTTCACTTGAAGAAGGCTGAATAACCTCACCTGAACATTGAGAAAAAAATAAATAGAAAAAAAATACTAAAAGTCATATTAGTGGGAATGTATGAACATTTTTTAAGTTTAAAATTATATTGCCATTAAAAAAATGCACTTTGTCTCTTTGGGCAAAGAAGTTTCTCAAATTATTTTTTAAAATAATGTAGTATTTTACATTTTCCTTTTTCATAAAAGAATAAAAATGATTCAATAGTCTACAGTAAGGTTACTATATAATTAATAGTTTAAGAATATTAATAGGAATAGTATTATCAGATGAATCACAAAATACAGGAGACAACTATATTTTTACCTACATACTAGTAATTGGTATTTATATTACTCACTTCTTTGAGACAAGCAAGATGGTCAGATAGTCTCCATCTTTTCTACTAGCTTTCACCATTACCTAATTTTACTATTGTTCACCCAATAAAAGGCCCAATCGCCACTCAAAGTACAAGGTTATTGAATGAGGTTGTATAAGCTGTAAGAGAAGGATGAAAGAAGTACAGTGTATGATGGAAATGTAGAAAAGATAACCCTGAATTTGAAAAGGATAAGACTGTAGGGATTGGGAAAGCATTCTCTTGGGAGTCTGTTTCATAAAGTAGCAGCTGAGAAGAAACTGTCCAAATAGGACTTCCTTCTTACTAATAGAATCTAGAGGTAATGGGGATGGTTTTTCTCAGTGTATATGGTATGACAGGTTTAGCTGTGAAGGTCAGAATTGGTAGAACTAAGGAATATAATTTATTAGAACATTTGCTATAGAAATAGGGATAGAGTAGTGATAGATTTGCAGTGTTTCCTCTGTGGAAAAGGAGGAATAATTTTTCACCTGCAAGGCTGTATAGATGCTTTTGATCTCTATTAAGAATAGAAAGTAAGGACTGGACAGCTCTGGCCCAGATATGGCAATGGTACTTCATTTTTGGTTTGATCTGGCTCTTTTCCCTTGGCAATCTCTTTGATTAGTTGAAAATATTTTGATATTTTCTTAAAGTCGAAGGAAAAAAAAGTGCTGTCAAAAAGATAAGATACAACATAGCTGAAGGAGTCAGGTACAAGAATACAACCATTTTTCCATATATATATATATATATATATATATATATATATATATATATATTGATATTTTTCAAAACGACTGCTGATTTTGGGCGACCTGAGCATTCAGCATCATTTGTATCTGTACGACCATGTTTAAAGTCAGCATACTACCTCTTAACCATTGTTTCTAATGGAGCAGAGTCCAAATGACACTTATCAAGCCATTGCTTTTCTTGAACAGTATTTTTTCTCATCAGAAAGCAATGCTTTATCAACATATAAAATTCAGGTATTTTCCATTGTTTTGAAAATTTGCAACAGTAGCTTCACTTAAATAACTGTAATTTGTAAACTGATAATCTGATTGGGCCCAAATTTGAAGGTTAGTATTTCATAAAAATCATATGGATTTTTTTATTAGTGGCACCATCTATATGTTAGGCTCGGGGCTTATTGTGTGATGTGTTAAAAGTGATTGTTAGCAATAAATTAGTTATGAACAGTTTTTCTGTTTGTCTTTATCATAATGAATAAGTTACTTGACATTCTATATTATTTAAACAGCTTGGATCAAAAATAAAGAAATCCCAAAGATTTGGAATGCAAACTAGAATGTTATCAGAAATAATTCCTTTGTTCCCAGTCTGTGCTGCTTAATGATTATAGAATGTAAAACATGAATATTGCAATAAAAACAAATAAATATTGTCTTTATTTATGAAATAAAGAATTATCATTATTGTATACTAATTTAATCAAACTGATTTAGTTATATTGGTTGCCTGTTGTATTTTATGATCTTGGAATTTCAAACTGAACCCTTTATTCAATGCAATGGGGTAAATCATTCTCATTCTGCTGTCTGTTCTAGGAGAAATAACTCACGTTAATTCTGAATTTATCCTTGTAATGCAGCTTCTGCTCATTCCACTGAATCAGAGTAGATTTTGATTCCTTACTGAGGGACTGAACTCACAATCATCAGATAAATTGCATACAGTTATCTAAGGCTTATATCCACTAAAACAATCATGTGATGAAATTTTGGATCCTTAAAACCAATGTTTTTCTTTTACTGTTTAAAGTATTCAAAATCTATCCTTGGCTTACTGAGGAGATTATCAAAGTCTAGCATGTGTGCTGATTTAATCTTATTCTACAGTGCTGCTCTTTCTGTTAATCTGATTTTTTATAGTAATTTATAGTTTCATTTTGTTTACAGAAGCTGAACTTCTTTATATTCTATACTGCAACAGCATGAAAAGTGGTAGGAATTGAAATTCAAGTGTTGTGGTCAGTGAATTTTTGTATTAAAAAGTGATTTCCAAAAGTTTGAATAAGTATATAATAATATTAAAAATTAATTACAAAAGTGAATCATAAAAAAAATTCAGTAAAGTCTATAAATTATATATCCAACAAAATTTAAAATGTTGAGTAGTTTATAGGCATTTTCAACTATTAAGTGCTAAACAGGTCAAATTTTCTTTATCACTTGCTTAAGAAAACAAAAAACTGCAAGATTTTTTTTAAAACAAAATTAAGCATTTGAAAAAATAGATATATATTTTATTTTTAGTAATTTATTACAAAAAGTAAAAGAAATTGAGAGGCAAATAATTTTTTTCTTGTCAACTGAATTTTTTGCTCTGATGATATTACCTTGACAAGCAATGTCTCTTGCAAATAACAAGAATTACAAGAAATAATTTTAGAAAAAACAGTTTAAAATTATCTATAGTAGAAATAAACTATGACTGTTTTGATAATTGGCCCTGATCATATGCAAGAATATGCCTAGCAATGACCATACATTTGATAAGAAAAGAACAAGAAAAATGGTTGGACATCGAGATTTTTGGCATTAGTCGAAAAAGAAACTAGAAATTTTGCAAGACAGGTTGAAAGACTTAACCAGCTATAGGATATTGATCTCATGGAATCACTTTGCTTAATTGACTGTAAGAAAGTTGTATAAAATAGTTGCAATCTACAATAAATCAGCAATTCTTCATGAAAAAAAAATCTTTATCTTATGAATTGATTAGTGAAAGGATTTTCATATATAAATATGAAATGTCAATGCCTGTTTTGTTTCCTGTCTCCAATTCTATGAGATTTTTTTTTAACTGTATATTGGTACTGTATCTTATGAGTGGATGCATGGTTGGCCTAATGAAATTTGGTGAGCTTAGCTTGAATTCAAACTGAGGTAGTTTCTGTTTACTTTGTACTCTCAATAGATTAAGTTTAGAATGACTACCTGCTGCTGGTACCATGTAACTTAGTCTAACTTATTTAATGTTATTTGAAGTGAAGGTGACCACCATTAAATACCCCATCCCTCTACTGTTCTGAAAAATGCTATGGCCAGACCTAAATAAATTACAGCTTGCTGTCTACATGTGGCCCATGAGGCTACACAGTGTAGAATGCAATAGTAAATATTTTGGTTCATCAGAATAAATTTGGTGACCTATCACATACAAAAAATTCAGTTTTGTGATAGCATGATTTTATTCAGCTGATATTTGTTTTGATTAAGATATACCTTCTTTGGGACACATAATTCAGTGATTTATTCTAATTACTTACTCTTGTAACCCATGGCTAACTTTCTGCAATCAATTTTGCCCTTGATACTTTTTTTTTTACTTTTGTGCAGGCCTGCCATAAAGGATCCAGCATGATATCTTGACAATCTTAGTTTATGGGCTAAATTATTTTGTCTGTTTTAATATTTTAACAGCACAAATACTTTCAGAATCTTAGAAAAAAAATTAAGTACAATAAATGCTTTAACATCAATCTTCCCTATATAAAGAATGATATAAAATGGTTACATATTTAAATATTTAGCTGGGATTTTTTTTGTGTGTGTGTTCTGTTTACTATTTTTTGAAAATTAAATAACAATTTATTCTCAGTGTTTTTTTTTATGGGAGTTGTTCAAATTATTGTCATGATGAAAGTTAAATAAAAATCAAGGAATAATGAAAATACTTTCACAAAACCTCAGATAACATTTATGCAATTTTGATTTCACTCACAAAGATATCTACACACATATATACAGAATCCCAAAAGGGTCTTTAAGAGTCATAAAAATCTAATAACATTTGTTCTAAGAATTGTTAAAACTATTTAATCATTATTTCTGTTGTCAGACCAGTGTTTTTAACAATTTATTTTACAGCCTTCTGTAGATGGGTATTCCATAATAATTTTTTTTTGACTGGAAAATAAGAGGAGAACAGAAATGGTAGCTACTTTACCTGACTGGCTTGGTTCAGTAAAATGAATATGTACAACATTTTCAGAACCTGTATAACAGAGATGACTTCATATTTTCATCCCTTCTAACCAAAGGAATCTATACTGCTTTAGAATTCCCATTGGCTTAACTTATATTAATCTGTCAAACATATGTGTATGCTACTTCCAGTTTTTTAAAACATTTTTTGTTTTATGTTTTCTTTACAGATGTTATATTTGAAGAAGACAGTAGAATAGATTGACTGAAACATAAGAAAAATTAAAAGCAAAGGAGTTTTTAAATTTGACATTAATTCTTATTATAAATGTCATTTTCAGTGGGTACATATATTTGAGTAGACATTTCTCTTTTGATCTGTGAAATTATCAATAGGCTGAGAGATCAAGAAATCCTACTAAAGGAAATGTGATTCCTAATAGGAAACCTCTTTTAAGTCAAGTGTGACTTACCAATTATTTTCGTAGACATCTTAGTCAAATACATGTACCCACTAAAAATAACATTTGTAGTAAAATTCAGATGTTCTAAAAATTCTTGAAAGGATAAATCTAGTCAATTTCAAGTAGATTTATTTAATACTTTTAGAGTTAATAATCTTTATTTATTTTTCAATTAGAAACTTATAAATCAAGTCAAATTTTGATTGTTTAAATAAATTCATGCATCAGATATGTTTACTATTTCCATCTTGGAAAAGATCTTATTTTTTTTTATATATAGCATTTTCCATAACTGCTGTTAATAACTCTAGTTGGAGTAGTGGAATTTCTATTCTTTAAGCTACTGGATTGTCTATGGCTTGTTCGCATACATACAAACATACACATCTTTAAAGGAAAAAGCTGGTAGCTATTAAACTATTAAGCATGATGTTCTTTCATGACTTGCAGGATTTCTTGTACAAAACTTTATTGGTATCTTGATGATATATGATATAAACATGCAAAATGAACACACTGTAAAAATGAAACAGATCATTTGCATCATCATAATTTCCAAATTTTTTTCTTTTGATATCTGGCTGAAAGATCAACCTCATATACAGAAAACTGTTTCACTTTTGTCTTAATGCGAATTCTTTACTTGTGCTCTTTTAGTAACTGATTAAATTTTTTATGGTTTATCAACCCTTTTTTTTTTTTTTTGCAAGTAAATATTGTGTCAACAAGGATTTTTCCAGATACAAGTACTACTGCTTAACCTATAGCTGGTGGGAGAAGAAATAAATTCATCCCTTTTTCAAGAGTATTTGTGTGTATGTGAATGTAACAAACTCAACTGAAATTTGAACTACAACTCTCCAGTTTCTCATTCTGAGCCACTATCTATTGCACCACCTGCACATTTTCTCAATTTATACTTCAACTAATGCATTGAGTAATTTATTTTTCTTGTTTTGTAGTCATAAAAAGATTATTTGAATTATCTATTAATAAATGATTAAGATGTTTTTGCTACCACTCAAGATTTCTTGCATAAAATTTTCACAACTAAAAATCTCTCTCTCTCTCTCTCTATATATATATATATATAATTATTATTTTATTTATTTCTTTTTTAATCATTTCACCCCAAGCAAGGTAGGACCACCACTGGTGTGCAGGAGATTACAGTGAAAGAAAAAACAGTACAGGGGTTAAAAAAAGGATAAGAGATGGATGGGATTTGAGGAGATAGAAGATGGCAATTGATGTTGCATTTAAACTTTGGATATTGTAACTATCAGGGAAGCAAGTAAATGGAAGGGAGTTTCACAGAAGGGAAGTGCAAGAAAAGAAACTGATACAGATAATCTGCATCATCATAATTTCCAAATTTTTCTTTCTTTTGATATCTGACTTGAAGATCAACCTCTTATACTGTTTCACTTTTGTCTTAAAACAAATTCTTTACTTGAGATCTTTTAGGTAACTGTTTAAATTTTTACACAGTGTAGAAGTTTGATAATTAGCCCCGATCATATACAAGAATATGCCTAGCAATGACCATACATTTTCACAAATAAAAAAAAATATATATATATATATATATATATATATATATATATATAATCATTTCACCCCAAGCAAGGTAGGGCCACTACTGGCAGTTACATTTAACTATTTCAAATTTTAAAGGGTGGCATCATGATGCCAATCTAGTAGCACATGTAAATTCATGTGGTCAGGGCACCAGCCAGGGAAAGAAGCTTGTTAGAGCAGTTACCATGAAAATATTTATAAAAAAGACAGAGGGAAGCCACGTCATGTTGGTGAGAAAGTGACTGAAGTCAAGATGCCAAGTCAGGATTGATTATATTGCAGATCCTCTTTTGGATTTTGTTGAGAATCTCTAGGCGAATAGCAGGAGCACCCAACCAGATATAGCAACAGTATTGAATGCACAGATGAATGCTAGATTTATAAATGTGCAAAATGGATTCTAACAAGAAAAACTTTCTGGCCTGACACAGTGATCCAGCCTTTCTCACAGTAGATACAGCTGTAGATTCGATGTAGTTGTTTCACTTGAAATCAGTTGAGAGAGTGAGATCAAGGAGGCACAGTGTGTTACTTTCTAGGAGACTAGTGTCATCCATTCTGATGGCAGGTAGGAAAGTTTCTCTCTGGTGGTTAAAGAAGAGCAGTTTCAATTTGGAGGCATTAAAATTTGAGCCATTTTCTACCCCATTCCATTACAGATTGGAGGTCCTTTTCAAGAGCAGCAGCCAGTTTTACTTTATCAGCCTTAGCAGATTTACTATTGAGTTGAGACTAAATGGTGTTGTCATCTGCATAAATGCCTACTTCTAACTTCTTTAAGTTCAAAATATAGTGTTGGCAAGATATACACAATTGCAGGCCAAAATACCTGTCTTATGTAATCTTATAACCAGTTGGTTGAGCAAAGTTTGTGATAAGCAATTACAATATTGACTTAAAATCCATGTCAAACTGAAAGGCTATAATTTCGCCAAGTCCTCTATGAAAATCAAGAATGAACATTGCTTGCATTTAGTGTTCTACTTCAGCCAGTGCTTGAGCAAGCTGGCAAATTAGGCATTAATTTAACCTTCTCTTTTGCTCACTCATATGTTTTGTTTTTCCTCTTCACTAAAATCTGTTCACTGAGATGTAAGAAACAAAAATAATCATAATCATCACTAGTTTAAGCATTCAGTTATTCATTGTAGCAATTCAGCTAAAAGAAAAAAATGATGGTTTTCTTTTATCTCTTAGAAATTTTAAACCAACAAAAGCAGAGGGGCAACTATTAAGAATAAGAAACAAAATAATAAATGAACTGTAAAACTTTATTGGACTTGAATTATCATTTCTCATCCATTTTTTTCCTCTCCTAATTATTTTGTCTGTTTATTTTTTGAGGATCATTAATGTATTTTTCTTGTTAAGCTTGTGATGCATTCTTGATCAACCAAGCTGAGTTTTTCTTATAAAATGTACAATAAGTGCAATGCTATTATTGTATAAAGCTATCCTATTAGTCTTCAGTTACTTACTGATGCAGTCAATATCAGTGCACAGATGTTTCCATATAGGTGATGTGTATGCTATTATATTCATGGATACTCTTAACTGTGCTTGTGTGCAATTGTCTGTGCAAGAATCAATGATCCTAAGTTTATTCACTGTTTTCACACCCAAACAGCAGTGGGTATGATGAGATGACACCTTTTGCTTATTTAGGGTGAACCATGATAAAAACATTACAAAAGTTAATAGACCCCCACTCCCCTCAAAAAATCAGTGAGTAGGAAAGTGTATGGGGGGAAATCACATGTCAGTTGTGCTTTATTTGTAAAATATCTTAGTGAAACAAATCTCAAACCTGTCACTCATCAGCCAATTACACCCAGTATTGATTTAAACTAGTTGAATACATACAAAGTAAGAGGATATCTTATTTCGCTAAAACAGAAGAATTAAAGCATTCCCTGATGTATGCAGTTCTGCTGAGGTGTCAAAAACATTTTTGAATGTTTGCATTGAAAAAGCATCTCATGACAGAGGTAACCTACTTCATGCCCTTGACTTTATGCACTATGACAATATTATATAATTATAGTTATAATTAACTGCCTCTTTTGTTAGAACAGATAAGTATTGATAGTGAAAAACTTATGTCCTCATTCCTTTTTCTGTCTATCTATTTTCTCTTATGAAGAAATATTTTATAGTAACACTTACCTTTTTGAAACCTTTCAGTTTAAGACTATAATTTCTGTTTTGTTATTAATGTTCAGATAAATTTTTTTTTTTTTTTTTTTTTTTTAAATAAATTTCACCCCAAATATATTTTCTACTTTTCATAGTATTTCTTTATTGAAAACTTACCAATAACCAATGGAATTTTTTCCTTTTTCAAAATGAAATTTTAGGTGACCAAATTTTTCTTTACCTTGTAAGCAAAAAAACAAACAGTATCTATGCTTCTTATCCATCTTGATGCATATGAATGACAACAACAATCTTTTAAAAATTGTAAAATAGATATTTATTAGTTATACTAAAGTGAAATAAATGGAATGTATAAGAAGTTATGTGGAATTATTTTTCAGGATAAAGGAATCGGTTTGTCAAAATCAGCTGTATTCAAGTTTT
Organism: Ascarosepion bandense; assembly: GCA_037127315.1. Classification (NCBI taxonomy): domain Eukaryota; kingdom Metazoa; phylum Mollusca; class Cephalopoda; order Sepiida; family Sepiidae; genus Ascarosepion; species Ascarosepion bandense. The sequence goes on along the minus strand of JBBBDQ010000958.1, from coordinate 1,516,445 downwards.
GACTTGATTTGAAATTATAAAAAACTGTCTAAAGTTCATGTTTAAGTATTTTAAACTTTTAATTAACTTCAGTCATTGTCAAAAATTAAGGTTTTTTCATAAACAGGGACTTCAGCTAGTTTCCTGATATGTGTTTACTATTAGGTGTGCTGCTGGTATTAAGATCCTGTTATACAATGATGTGCCAGAAGTTATGGAATAGGTTTATAGTATTGTATAGGACTTGCATCTAGCCTTGCAAAGTGCAGTATCTCAACATGGCATTAACTTCACAAATGATCAGAAGACATCTGGAGAGATGTTGAACCATGCAAGCTCCATGATATTTGTCAGTGCAGGAGCTTGCATGTGAATATACCTCTCCACTACATGTCACAAAAGTTATACTATGTTGGGTGATTGTGATGGTCAAACTATTAATCAGAGGTCTACAGAATATTTATTGAACTAATTGTGGGCAACTTGCCTGTTGATATAATGCATTTTTCTGTTGGAATAATTCTTCATTAGGGCACATGGAATCCATGAATGGGTGAAAATGGTAACAATTGATCATGACCTTATGATATCTGTGCTATACTTGAACCCTACTGTGGTCATTATCATTAAAGACTCATGGTCATCCTCTGCATTGTTTATAGTGGCTGGTAATATCTTCTATCCAGCATTCCTCATACATATGACACTCTAGATTGGGGAATGTTGAATGTCTCCACATTTTTAGTTATGGAATGTTTCACCCATCTTGTATGCGTTATCTTGCCCCATTGAAATTTCAATAACTTATGTTGTCTTGCCATGAGCAGCCTAACCAGTGTTCACATTGAATCATCAGTTGTCAGAGAAATACTGATATAGTTGTTGGAATTTCCATAATGTCAAGGTATGGTGGTACCACCTATCATTACCTTTATATACTGCTATGCTATGATTTTTGCAATGTCAGTGTACATGACATTCTACAGGATGTTGTTAAATACTATATCAGGAGGACTGATAGTGAAAAGACTGTAGGAGAACTGAATTATTACTTCTCTAAAATTTAGTAGACTTGAGAATTTAAACTTGGTTTGCCAATTCTATATAATAAAATGAGTGGTAAACTAAAAATGCTAGGGGTCAGAGAAAATATATTTTTACCTTTGTATTGTGAGACTACTCATAACTGCTCAAGTGCCCATTGGATACTGATACCGACAAGCATTACTTACTAAAGAAATCAATAAAATAGGATAATTTTGATAGTTCTTACTCTTTCTATTGAATTAACTCCTTGTTTTCTTTGTTCCAGATAGATAGTTCAGGAACAAATCTTCTCACTTGCAATGAATGTAAAATTTTAGACTCCCAAATTATATTGAAGGACTAATGAAAGAAGTGGACATCTTGAATTAAAAAAACATTCTTTCTCTTTGTTTCTGATTGTGTTTCTATCTTTTAGTTAAAAAAAAAATCAATACTTTCCTTGGTTTGCTTCATTTCTCTTGGGCAGAAGAATGAGATCCAAAACATACATGTATAAATACTTTTAGATGATGTCATAAGAAACTTGTTCAGCACAAATTATTAAGCATATCCTTTGATGGCTGAATAGTCATGCAGTGTATATTTTCTAAGTTTTTGGTAACTCCTTTCATTTGATTGTTAATATGGATGTAAACTTTATAATATAGATTTGAGAAAACAATTCATTAGAAGAAGGAATAGTTGTCTAACAAGTTGGAAATAAGTAGATTTTCAACCAATATTTTCATGAAAATTATTTAATGACAATTCTAAAAGTTTTATAATGGTCCAATTAAGAAAGAAGTTTATTCCATCATTTATGGAATTCTTAAGAAATTTCTTCTTTTTTTAATTTTTTTTTTTTACTATTGTTTACTCAGTACAAGGACCAAGAGTCACTCAAAGTAGAGGGTTATTAAATAGAGGGTTGTTATAAAGGTATACAGTGGGAGGGGAGCAAGTGCATATTATGAGGATATATACAATAAACAACAGTTGAGAATTGTCTTGAAGAGGCTAAGGTTGTAGAGATCCGGGAAGCATCCTCATTGGAGTCTGTTCCACAATGCAATAGCTCTCTGGAAGAACTTAAATGAAACTTCCTTTTCACCAGTGGAATTGAAGTATATATGGCATAGTAGATCCTAGCTGTGAAGGTCAAGGAATGTAGTTCGCTCAAAACATCTGCCATGAAAATAGTGATAGGCCAGTAATGGTTTATCTGTGGAAAAGTGGTTGTAGGGTGGCAAACAATTCATCAAATACAAGGCCAGACAAATGCTTTTGAACTCTATCAAGACTGAAAATTCATTGAAAATTCATTTACCATTTTGTTCCACTCTCTTCTGCAGACTTTCAAACAGCTATGCAATCCACATTGAAATTTTTTTCCATAAGAGATAAACTCATGTTTTCTGTGCAGGGTTAGCACATACAATCCCAAAGCCCCTAAACTGGGATGGGGGAGCCTGATTGAGCACCCTGGGGAGTGTTTTTTATCTTTACTATATTATCAACATTTGCTTTTTTCTACCTACATTTATATATGTTGCAAATTAAACTAAGCACAACTGACCAATAAAGAATAAAAATTTTGTTTTGCTCATGCTAAGTCTTGAAAAAACACCACATAAGATTCAATATTTTTATCCATAAGTTGATTGTGTCAACTATTATTCCTAAAGTTGATTGTGTTTAATAAGAAAAATCTCAAGTTGATGTTAAAAATTACCAAAAGTCATAGTTACTTTAAGATGGAATGAACTGTTATGGCATATCTCTAATTTATATTTAGATACATTGTATTTATTTTCAATTTTTCTAGTTGAATTGTTCCCCTATATTGCATAGAATCCATTACTATATATAACTTCTTCTTTATGTGCCATGTCCCTTAAGAATGTAGGGGATCATGGACTTTCACTTGGCTCTGTCTCTTGTCGTTCTCAACTTTCTTCTTCTTGGTATCTCTTTCAAATCCCACTCTGCCTTCCATTTGCTCAGACTTATCAAGTAGGTCTCATAAAAATTTGCATTTTATATGAATAGAACTTTACGAGAATTGAGATGTAGTCGAGTGGGACCACTATATCATAGATTCAGGTGGGGGCATGAGAATTTTACATTAGTTTTGCATTTGTGTCTATCAGAATGATGATTATCAAACTAACTACAAAGACTATTACTTGTATAGTGAGTTTGAGATCTGTAAGTTTTTTTTATGTTTCTGTGTAAAACTTAACTAAGCTTTATATATTTTCATATTTTGTTAAGTAAAATAGAGTAATTCTGCTTATTATATTTTAAAATATTTTTTCTAAATAACAGATTAATTTCCATATTTTAAGATTGAAATTAGGAAGAAACTGATCACAATTCAAGTATTTTAAGCATTCAATTGACTTCAATCATTGTCAAGAATTAAAATTTGTGATAATTTTGTATTTATATTTAAATATTTTTCTCCACTTTTGAAGGCATTCAATATCATTATTTTTTAATTTGAATGTTTCAAATAAATGTCCTGTTGTATGGATTCTGAGAATTTAAATACATTTAAAATTGCATTTACTTAAAAAAAATTAACAAAATCACTTATAAGTAATTTTGTTAATTATAACAATAAAACAAAATATTTAAAAATATAATTTGGCACAAATTGTTTATTTTATTTCACCAAATATTTGTACTAACATTTACTGCGCAAATTCTCTCCCTCTTTCTTTCTCATATATATATATATATATATATATATATATATATATATATATATATATAAACTCATAACTAATAAAATCTGCAATGATATAAAATGAAAATAGTAGGCTTTGCATGTAGGTAGATATGTTGGTTTGTGGGGGTGTACAGTGTGCACAGATTGAGGATGATTCATGAACAGGAAATTGCCAGCAAATCTATGACATGTATGTAAACATTTGCTTAAATATTAGGAGTTAATATATTCTCATATACAAATAAATTTGAGAAGGAAAATAGATACAGGGTTTAGCAATGGTATGAAACTTTCAGAAATTCTTCAAAAATTATATTTATTTTCAAACAGAGAAATGATTTTATACATGTTGAATCGAATTTAAGAAAAAAAGCAGTAATTTCCATTGTCAATGTAAAATACATACCTTTTGTAAAGTCCTTCATTAGTTTAGGTCAGATACAAATCTTTTTTACAGTTGAAATAAATTAGGAAGGATTTGTTTTTTTTTTTCTGTTTCAGATAAGATTGTAAGAGGTTAATTTTTTAAATTATATTCACAATTGGATAATAGATATATGTCCTTAAATTCAAAACCATCTTTAGAATCTGTTCAGTGTTTTTTTTTAAAACTATATTAACCTGTGTAAAGAGAATATGCTTAATAAGTAAATAAAGGGCATGGGAATTGAATTTGCTTTCATTTGTATATTTATGTCATGCATAGAAGAGCAATTTTTAAATATTTTAAAGGCACAAGAAAATATTGGGTATGTGCAATTTATATACATAGATAAGCCAATAAGAATAAAGCTTAAATATAGGAAAATACATCACACAAAAAATATTTATATTTCAGTATAATTTTGACAATGCACTCAAGTCAGCTGTGATTATTAATAATATAGATGGAACAATTCAAAATTTTTGGATAAAAATTCAGTTATATACAGGCTTATAGTCTTATTTGAATATTAAATTAAGTTTTCTCAATGTGATTTATATATTCCAGCAAATTCAAAAGAAATGTACAAGACAGTGATAAATGTCTGAAGGTCAACAAAGGTGGAGGTTAAGAGATAAATGTCTGAGGAATCAATATGAAAATCCAAAAATTGACTTAGACTAAAATATCCAAAATCAGTGATAAGAGAATATTTTATCTGGACAACAAAAATTATTTCTTAGGATAACAGAATTTTATTTCTGTGAGAATTATTATGAGACAAGTGAAGTTTATTTGGAAAACAATTATTGATTCAAGCATTGAATGGGTAACTAGATAAAAATGATCTTACTTGGGGTACTTATAATACATTTCTTTTTTTACTGATATATATATATATATATATATATATATATATATATATAGAGAGAGAGAGAGAGAGAGAAATGGCTAAGATTTTCAGCATTCCTTCATTCATTTGATACTGAATTTGTAACATGTTCAACAAATTTAAACTTTCTAGTTAAGGTAATTTAGTAAGAAATGTCAATTATTCAACTTCAATGTTTAAACTCTAAACTTTGTGACCTCCATATTAATGTATTGCCATTGAGCTACTGCTACAGGACTTGGTTTGGTAGGAGCTATTACAGTGAAATGATTGCAGAAGAGTTTGAAGGTCAACCATTGTAAGGAAAATTGCTTTAGGGAATCAGCTCTATACAATGGTTGTGAGATTTTCAAAAGCTGCATTTACATCACAAGACATTATTTTTCTTAACAAAAATCATATGGCTCCTCATTTCAAACTTTTACCAGCAAAAAACACACTTTTCAAGGTTATTGAAATCACACAAAAATTTTTATGGAAACAGCCCAAAGCATTGAAATTTTAGGCTTTTGCCGAAAAGTTTGGTCATATGGTGCTCATCAAATATAACTTTTTTCAATACTAGATAATTAAAATGTTAAATTTTATTTATTTTTTTAAATTTGCTACTTGGTTATTAAAATTTCAATATTTTAGAATAAAGTATGTTTGCAATGTGACATATGTTTAATACGATGTTATTCTCAGGAATAGTTTTTGTAATTTCTTCAATTTTTTTTTACTGAATGAAAATAATTCAATTATTTGCATACATAAATGGTCTGATGATTGTTTTAAGCATAAAAATACCATTCACCAAACAATGTTAATTTCTATGTCCATATTTATATCTACAAATGCTGTATCCTTAATCTTTGTATATATATATATATATATATATATATATATATATATATGCATTGATATAATTCAATAAATCCAGTGATTAATTTTTTTTCCCCCCATAAATATTTATTTTTCAACAAAATCTTCTTCCTTGTTCATGCATTTAACCTAATACCTGTCTTTTAATTACATAGGTCAAATATTATACAGTAAAAATTTAATCTCAAAATCCACATGTGCAAATATTTCACGCATATATTTTCAGTTTTGATACAATAGCCACATTCAGACAGATTTGTATGAAGCTGTTTAGTCTCTTAAGAAAATGTTACTAAAAGTACACTAATTTCTAACTTATAAATCAGAAGAGAGCCTGTTAGTTTAAAATATACTTTTACTACTACTCAGTCTAAAATGGCTTTTCAAGATGAATATTTGTTACAGTATTTACAATCACTAGTCTTTTCTGCTTGAGGACCTAAAATAGATTGAATAATGATATTGTTTTTATATTTCTGTCTATTTTTCTTTATAGTTACTTTACTTCCCTATTTTTCTAGAAAGTATATTGTTGTATCACAATAACCTATTAATAGATTTAAAACAAAGGGCGTTTTGTTGTTTTTAACAAATGAGATGGTATATTATACTAAGATGTTTTATAATATTCTTGTGATATTTTTCAATATTTAATTTCTCTTTCAACTTAGGGATACATACATACATACATACATACATACACAACTGCTGGCCACTTGTATCAAAGGATGCCTGTCTACCAGGGCGGTTAGCTAATCCTCCTTGCAGATGCTTACCCAGGCACGTATTTGTTCAACACCCACAAAAACCACTTGTTGTTTACACTGCAACTATCTTGAGTAGATCTAGTTACAGTTTCTGGGAGAGAGCACATTAACTGGTGTGATCAACAGTCTCAACAAGGCCAGCACACTCAAACCCTTGGTCATGATGACTTGTGACTTCATGCTAGCACAGCCATCAGCAGCTCTCAAAGGGTTCAGTCTACCCAATTTCACTCACAAGGCTTGGGTCAACCCATGGTATGGTTTATAGGTACTTCTCAAAGTTGCTGCATGCTGGGATCACCTTTTCCAGATCGATAACTGCAAGGTCACCTTCCTGACAAATTGACCCTGGTGAGATTTGAACTCCAGGCTCATGGTCAGAAAGTGAATGTTCTAACCACATGGCCATATGTACATAAATACATACATTTATCTGTATACATATTATTCTTTAATCATTATCAACTTCAGTAATTATATGTGTAAGGTTTTTTACAGGAATATTTTATAGTACATGAAATAATGGTGATGAGAAAGAGTTAGTCAATTAAGTGCCATATGAGATACATACTTGTGTAATCATGTCTCTTTTGATCAGTAACTAAGCAGATGATTTTTCCGCAGTAGGTTGCCATTTCTATCTGCATTAGATTGGTTGCCAACCAAGGCTACAGAACCTAATCTGTCCTGCTATTCAACCCATAGCTGGAGGAAGAAGAGATGGATTACTACTTTTCCTAAGGGTATTTGCACATAAGAGAATGCAATGAATTCAACTGGAATTTGAACTCAACTCTTTCATTTCTCATTCCGAGCCGATATCCATTGCAGCACAATACACATCCTGACTGAGAAAGAGTACATTCACAAAATAACTGACCAACTGATTTGCAATGCAAGATAACATTTAGTAAAATAAAATTAATAAAAGGCAAGTTTAAAACAGCTTTCTTTTGCTAGAAGTAAATTGCATACACAATGAAACGTTCATAAATGTTTGAGTGGGGCTTACTGTGTTGGTATGTTTTTAGTGTGAAACATTTACAGCTCTTTTGGTTTCAATGTGGAATGTTCTTGTCACCAGCTAGAAAACCCAGAAGAGAGAGTTACCTTTGCGTTCATGTGTTTTTATATTCAAGAGCTGCTACTGCTACTGATATTAAAGAGCACTACAATTGGATGCTTTTGTGTATATGTACATTGAAGTACTGAAATATTCTTAGCTGAGCAAGAAGCCCTAAAAAATCTGTTTGATCATTTGGTCAAATTTTGTGAAGTTGGTCAGGCTAAGAATTTATCTGCACCATTTCATATACCCACATAGATGTATATGTGAGTGAGTATGTGTGAATCAAGTATTATTTGAAAAGTAAACTTCAAACAAAAAGATTGGCATTTATTTTCTCTTTAGCACTTTTCCCCACCACTTAATTTGGTTGTCTGTCACTCTTTGAATTTCTTTCATATCTGTTATCAAATGTGTGAAATAAGTTGTAAATGTTAGTACATTCTTTTATAGATTTTATTTAGTCTAACACTGTGTCTGTGTCTGTGTATATATATATATATATATATATATATAATCTAATCAATGACATGAAAATCATAACTGAAATGTTTGTTTGTCAGTTATGAATTCTGGGGTGATCTTCCTTGTTATAGGTTGACTTCTATCATATATATATATATATATATATATATGTCTCTTAATGTTGCCTGAGGATCAAAGCGCTCTATTTGATTAAGACTAAGAGGAAAATAATTTCAAAAGACACTTCATAGTAATTGTACCTAAATTCTTCTTCTTGCAGACAAAATATTTTCTTTGTAAGAGAATAGATAGACAGTTCAAAGAAACTTTTGTTGACAATGTAATCATTTGAACATTTCATAGTTGAGGGCTTTTTGATAAAAAAACCCAAAAAACTTTTTGCCAATTTAAGATACAATTGTCTGGGATATTTCTTCATATTTTTCCGTGTGTAGAGACATTGAGTTTAAAAGCTCTCATATGATTCACTTTTTTTTTTTTTTTTTTATGCAGAAAGTTAAAAGAAAGTAATTGTAAATAGGGTTATGAAATATATTTGAAATTGGTTTTCATATTATTTTCACTAATTTTTGAAAATAAATATAATTTTCTCCAGTTTTTGTTTCCCCTATGGTTACACCATTGAAATGTAATGTGTTCATGACATTAAGAGTTTGGGTTAATAAATCTATTTTGACATTTGTAGAGTGCCCATATTGATTTGTATTGGGAATGAAAGATACACTCACCAATACATAATAAATATAATTCTAAGTATGAATGTTTATGTATTGAAATTGCAAAAGTATGGCTGTTTTTATTTCTTTTCTTTTTAAATATCATAAATATATGATATTGATATTGATATGTTGGTATGAGATTTAAAAGTTAATAATCCAAACATAAAAAGGCATTCATTTTTAATATGATTGGTGTAAAGAAAGCCATTTTCTGGACAAACATTTTTTTTTTTATTTAATCTCTTGTTAAAAAGCCCTAAAAAAACTTTAGAAAAAAAGTTTTTCATCTGAATCCATGTTTACTATATTTTATTGTCGAAGATAAGTTTTATATTAAGACTTAACTTCAAATGGATATTTTTTATGAAGAGATTCAGAGATAAAGTTGGTTGGATGATAAAAATAAGACATTTTGACAACTCACTTTGTGTGCTGTGGATTTTTAAAATTTTTGTTTTGTAGGAAATTAAATAAAAAAAAATATTGATGAAAATATGATCAAATAACCTGGATAGAAAAATATTCTTTGCTAATTAGCTAGAGGGGGAAAAAAGGACCTGATACTAGAGGTCTTGCTATTTTTGCATGCAATCTATGAAACTAATTTTTTAATTCTAATCTTTCTCTCTCTCTCTCTCTCTCTCTCTCTCTCTCTCTCTCTCTCTCTCTCCATTCACTGAGTCATCAATTATATAGGGATGATAAAATTACCTCACTTCATATCTTTTATCAGTTTTGCTGTCAGTGTCAAGTAGAAGCTTGATTCTTGATTTTTGGGATGTATTCTAGTGTTGTTTATGAACAAACAACTTATGTACAGGGAAATATCCTTTATCTCTTCATTATACAATATTCACTTTCACATCTATACTCTCACACATATACAAGAGCAACCAGAGATAAATCTTCATTAGAAGAGAATATGAGGTGATTTGGAAAAGTTCTTGGCCTGACCCACTTTCTAGAATAACTATTCTGATATTTGGTCATTGAAATACATGTAAGATTAGCTCACACCAGTTGCATTTAAAACTATTCTGTTAAAGATATGTTCTTACACATTCTCATGAGTATTTTAAAAAAGATAAATAAATGTTATGATCTTGAGTAAGAATTTTTCTATTTTTGTTAATATCTCTGCATACTTTAAAAAAATATTTTCTGAATTATTACAAAAAATGTTTTAATTACTCAATTTCTTTCATTAGTTTTGATTACTTTGCAATTTGTTTTTTTACTAATCTGTTCTTTTGCTTTTTCATTTGAATATATCCAATTTAGTTTTCTTGTTGGTTGTTTTCTGCTTAATGTATTGATGATGCCAGTTCACACTCCTTCACAGTCTTTTGAATGGGAGTAACGGTTTATTTGTTGTTTCCTGTTTAGGATTGGGTTTTCAGCACCTTCTAAAGTCTTTGCCTTCTCTTTCACTCTGAGTAATCTCTCGTATCTTAGTGGTGTTACTGGTTTGCTTGGGGTGAATTGATTAAAAGACAAGCTATTTTTGTGTGTGTGTATAGTAGTGGGAAGTCATAGAAAAATATTTTTTTAGTTAGAAAATTCTTATTGAATATTAATGACCCAAAACTTAAAAATTTAAGAATGTTTTAGAAATGTAAGTCTAAGGAAATAGTGATAATATTCTGCTTATACAAAAATAAACCTGTTGAGAAAAAAATATTAAGTCACAAACAATACATATCAAAATTGATGGGATTATTTATATATGTGCACTTTGGCCTGAGATCAGACTCTGTCTGCACTGCCTAAAGTGTCATTTTTCAGTCACTTCTTTCAAGATTTAGAAAACCCTGTAATATTTGTGTGCTCTGGGAAATGTGATTCCGTGCACATACACACAAACTATATATAGTCATCAAATGTGTACCTGTTCATTTCCATATAACAAAATTTGGGAAAGCAAAAGAAAGGAGAAAGAGGGAAATATGCAGAGCAAGAGAAGTAGTGGTAAGTAAGAAAGCCAGAGGAAAATGAAAACAAAAACTTATGAACAAGAAGAAATATAGATGAAAGAAAAGCATAAGCACATATTTAATGCTTTGGTTTTTATTATTCCTTTACATCTTTGATCCCTAAAAATTAAAAAATTGGATATTTTTCTTTTAGAGTATTAAACACTATGTAGAAAGTTTGGTAGATATTACACACACGCACACACACACATATATATATATGTATATATGTTTGTTTTGGTATTTATACAAGTTATGAAGTATTGTTCATGATTTGCACTACACGTGTTTCGAGTCTAAAATTGACTCTCTTCAGGCAAACAAATTCTTGGTTTTATGTTTGGGTTTCTCTGAATATCCGGAGATATCTCCAGATATTCAGAGAAACCCAAACATAAAACCAAGAATTTGTTTGCCTGAAGAGAGTCAATTTTAGACTCGAAACACGTGTAGTGCAAATCATGAACAATTAATACTTCGTAACTTGTATAAATACCAAAACAATAAACATATATTTTAAAGAAAATGTTCACGGTTTCTCACACTTTTTATTTTATACTAATTACTCTCGTTGGAACAACCCTATTCCTTTATTCGATATATATATATATATATATATATATATATGATACATCTATTTTTTCATAAATTTGGGATTTAAGTTGTTGATAACATGGGTAAGTATACACTCATGTTAACTAAATCAAAAATATATGAAAGGAGTATATAAATCTGTTTATTTAATTTTTTTAAAATTAATTTGCATGCCTAATATTACAATAGGTACTTTTTTAAATGTTTTTACTGCTGTAGTTCTTTCATGGAACACACAATTTTTAACTTTACTTATTTCATGAATAAAAAATATATAATTGACAAAAAAATAATTTTTTGAATTAGAAAAATTTATTTTTAAAATATACTTTTTAAATTACTTACAAATCCTCATAAAATGTTTCATGTTGCTCATACATATTGACAAATAGTCAGTAGCAGAGAATATATAAGGAAGATATTCTATCCAATAAAGTTTGAACAAATAACTGTTTTTCTTTTTGTTTTTTTTTTGCTTTTTCTTAAAATAAAGACCATGTTGTGTATTTGGAAATGGTAACTGTGGAGGGTTAAGAGAGACAAAATAATATTGAAATGGCAAGTGCAAATTATTATGCCACTCGCAATACTTTTTTTAAAAATTTCCATAAAACAGATTCATTTGTATTAATATCTGGTAAATAGAAGAGGAGGTTATTCTAACTTTAAATTGAGATGTAATTCTCAACAATGTCTGACAATTAAGAAATTCATTTCTGAATAAAAAGTAATTACAGCAAACAATAAGAGGAAGAAATAGCATTATTCATTCATTACACCAGTCACACTAACCTAGCCAATTAATTTTTTTTTATCTATATAAAGGATTATCACATATACATTAATTTATTATTAATCATAGTAGTCACCATACTTTAAAATGGAATTATTTTTCATTTATAGTTGAATAAACCCACACCATTTTTTTGTGGTGAAGCACAAAATAATCTAAGTTCAGTACCACTGATATTGTACTTAAAGAGGTTGGGTCATGCTCAATCCATGATACCTGTAGTACCCTCCCCACTCCTAAAATATCAAGGAAAATGGTCAGTTTTTCACACTACTCTCATATTTAAATCTAGGGCTCAATGCTAACTGGGATCTTGTGTCAAGCCTGCCATCATGTGTTTGTGGAATAGGTAGGTAACTCTTATAGTTAAAACTTTTTCAGGTTATATTCATTTGTTTCATCTATTTTAAAATCCTGTGTTATTGAAAGGTTTCAAAAGCACTACAGTCTGTATAATATACTAAGTGTATTTCTAAGTTTTGTTTTTTCTGTAATTTCTAACTTTTTAATAAACGAGTTATTTTTCTTACACTGGTAACACCATGTGATAATGTCTTTGTTATGAGACTAGCAGACAATTTAAACATGTGTACAAAGACAGGAAATGAAAAGAACCACTCTGTAAAAAGAACAGTATACAATAATAGTAAAACAGAGAAAAAATATTTACACTCAAATATGGCAATTATAGTAAGAAAGACACATTGTACTTTTTTTGCAATGAGTAAATTTGTGCATATGTAAGTGTTGTTGTTTGAAATTGTACAAAAGAAAAATTATAACTTAGTTGATCAATTATAAATTTATTATTTTATAAAAATTGAAAAGATATAACTAATTTATGGATAAAAATATAATTAATGGGATTCAGCATTTTAAATTCAACTCCTATGTTATATTCAACTAAAATAAAATGTTAATTGTTCAGAATATTAATAATACTATCCCCTGACAAAAAAAAAAAAAAAAAATTTCAAATAATGTAAAACAATTTATTAATTCTGCACTAAATTATCTTAAATTTGCATTATCCACAACCACCATTACTCCAAGGTTACATAGGTTACTTATATCTGAAGGGAAACATAAAGCCTTCTTTTTCCCATTTTTGGAGAATTATATGCAAACAAAATAGAAGGAATAATCTTAATGTTTTTCATATTATTTGGTTATATTTTTAAAACTTTTATTACTCTGTATGTGACTTCATTTGTTGAACAGAAAGTTTATTCTGCCACTGAAGGTGACTGATCCCTGAATAATAGTGTGGTTTAATTGTGTTGTTATATCCTGCTATGGCAGCAGAAACAAATTTGAGTGAAATTAACATTAAGGATGCTGTAATTGAGAAACCTTGAAAAAGAATGCAGTTGAAAGGGAAGTAATATTAATAATATGGATTGCTAAAGGTTAGATTCATAAGACTCTTGTATAAGTTCAGGTGTACACATTGTACTTATGAAAGTCTATTTTTACATTTGGCTAATGAAAGAATGGTTGACCTAATTCATTCACAGCACATATTTGTTCTGGTGAAAAACTTTGGCAAACAGAAGAAGCAAAATGGTTTACTTTAAAATGGGTTACTCAAAATTTTGTAGAACATGTTCATTTTGCCAAACGATGATGAATTAACATTTTTCTCAAAGAGCACTAGCATGAATGCTACATAGTTTCATTTACTATTTTTTTAAAAATTCTTTGACCTATGCCGATTTTTAGCAAAGTGTGTGGGTTTTTAAACCCCTTAGAATTTTAGTAACCAGCTAATTTGTCCACTGTAGAAAATAAGGGTAAAAGAGCATTGACGTGACACGGTAAGAGAAAACAGGACAACACCAAACTTGAGTGGAAGAAGGAAAGGCTTTATAACAGAAAGAGGAAGGAAGAGAGGGAAGATACAAAATAGGGCTTAAGAAAATGGTTGCAAAAACAGTGGTTTTGTGTAGACTTAACTGGAAGCAGTATAGTTCATTCTGTTACCAGTTCTACTCATTTTCTGTTGCGATGTCAGACTATATTCGTCTTCTGGTTGAAGAGGGATTCCGTTTTCTGATGCTTTGCTGCAACTGTTGGGACATCCTCCATAATATATTGTCTTCTTGGTCACTCCATTTTTGGACACCATGTGGCTGCTGGTTGAGTTTCACGAAGCTAAAATTAGTCTGTGTTGACTTGTTAGAATTTCAGGAAAAAGGAGCAAGATATGGGCACCTGTGAGCCCAAACCAGGGGCCGGTAATCATAAGCCCCTACAAAGAGACAATTCATTCATCTATAAAATATTTTCAATAGAATTTATTCATTTATGTCAACCTACAAATGTCTTTCAATGATCCTTTGTAAAATCACACAACCTAATGATTAAAAGTCTGTAATGGAGGTTTTACCATTAACAAAAAATAGTTGAAATGACAAAACAACAAATTGTGATAGAACATAATTGAGATAAGTAATAGCTTTATTTCTCATGATTTACGAAGTTCAATCATTTGTTTGTCCTGGGATATTTTATATGAGTCCTGGAAGACTGAGAGTTCATTTAGAGTATAACACAAAGTTGTAATCAAGATAGATACATATGAAAAATCAACACATATATAGTTGAGCGAACTAGACTTGTGGGAGAATTATTGCATTGTAGTAGTAGTTGAAAGTTAGTCTCTGCTGCTACTGATTTTGTCAATGGCTGAAGGCATTACTGCTGATGGAAGCACCTTGCTGTCACTCCTGATGGTCTAGTTAAGCTTGCCTACCATGGGATCCATACACTAATGTCAACCTGATCAGATCTGCCATCATGCCTGGAATCAGCATTGGCTTTATAGTGAGTCAGTTACTCAGAAATGGCTGCTGTGAAAACTGAATTGGCCTTTTTCTGATTGGTGAGAAAAGATGTTCTATGACCATAATATTTGTGGGTACTATTCAGAAGTGGGTACATGGAGCCAGACAAAATTTATGTCTACTTTTTGTCATATGAGCTGTGGATGTTGAAGTGAGCACTTCTGTTTGAATTAAAGAATTGGAGTTCTAACAGGGTATGATGTTAATTAAACTGCACTTTTCAAATGCATTACAATGTTACTATAAACTTTCAATCAATTTAGGTGAATATTGTGAATGAAACTTTACTTTTTCAATTAATGCCTTGTTTTTCAATTTAAAAATTTTTTTAAATCACTTTACTTTGTTCATTGTTTGGTTCGATTTCTTGATTTGATTTCAGCACTTTATATATTAAAAATATTAAATATTTAATAATATTAAAAATATAAGTGAAAAAAGTGTACATTGAGGTTAACACTCAGTGGTGTTGATAGTCTGTTTCATATTTAAATGCAATTATTGTCAGGACATGACAATTGCTTTTAAGCATGAAACAGACTTCTGATGCCACTGGGTGTTGACCTCAATGTACACTTTTATATTTACATGTGCTCTATCCTTGATACTTAGCACTTTAATCCATAAATGTACCATACCTGAAAACTATATTTTTATCACATGCACGCACACACACACACACACACACACACACACACACACATCTAGTTTGACTATGATGACAACAGCATTCTGTTGCTACTGCCTGGTAGGTAGGGTAATTTGTGGAGTGGTGAGTGGTTTAAGCATGTGTTTACCCACCCACACTCTTTTCTCATACCAGTCACTGAACATTTTTCAAAGGAATCTGACGAGGAGACAAAGCACAAAGACAAGTGGATTCATGCCTTTTCTAAGAGTCTTAATGTGAAGTAAACATAAGCTTAGTCTGTCAGCATTTAGTCATAATTGTAAAAGATTTAAATGCCTTGCATGATCTCTTAATTTGTATGCATATTATATATAATATAATATACAGTGTTCGGTGGATAAATTGTCATCTAAATTACACAAAAATGAAAATAACAATGGCATCTCAGTTTAACAGATATATTTAACAAAATGACACAAACATATCTTGAAATGCTAAAGAGTAAATTTATTCAATAAAATTACCATTGGCTTCAATCACAGCCTCCAGATGACTTCAGAATCTCCTGCATCTCTACTAGATGATCTCCTTCTTTAAGTTGGTGAATGCTGCCATAATCCTTGCCTTCAGTTCATCTTTGTTGTTACAAGGAGTTTTGTTAGTCTCTTGCTCAACTGTGCATACATAATAATCAAGGGGATTGCAGTCTGGAGAGTTAGGTAGCAGGATGTAAGGTGTGATGTGGTCAGAGGAATTGTCCAACAGCCATGACAGGGTTCTCCAGCTTGTGTGGCATGGTGCAGAATCCTGTTGCCAGACATGGGGTCTTCCAGCAGCCACTCTCTGAAATTAGGGTAGTAATACCTCTTCAAAGCACTTGATGTTGACCTCTGTGTTGAGTTTGAGGCCCTGTGGAAAGATTAATGGAGACATAATGTTGCCATCACTAGTGATCACTTCAAACACCATGATGTTGATTGGACATTTGGTTTTCATTGCTCTTGGTACATCTCTTAGGGATATAGCAATCCTCTGCACTGTCCTCAGATTGGCACCCAAACATACTGAAATGTTCTTGTTGAAGCTTCTGGTGCAAATGCCAAGCAGTACAGCATGCCATTTTCAGATTTCTGGTGAAGTGAATAGCATCATGGTGCTCTTTTTCTCACAAATGGTGCCCAGCTGTGCAGATGACAAAATAAAAAATAAACAATGTGCATATGCAAAATTAAAAATATAAAATGGTGAGAATTTACCCATTGCACCCTGTATGTTTATACACAAACAAAAATCAACAAGTCATTATGACATAATGGTGAGCAAACTGGTTATGCAGATTATTACAACAAGGTAGTGAATTTGCATCTCAGCAGGTGCTTCACACTTATGAACTTGTGCCAAAACTATCAACAAAAAGGCTGAGAATAATACTTTTGTTTGGGTAGATCAGAAATTATTATGTTGAATATTAAAAAATATTTGGGATATATTTTAAAATTGGTGGTTAACCTTTTGACTTTCACAAATAGTTGATAAAAACATTTCTTTTCTGAAATGCTGTAATGATGGAATGATCAATCTTGTGTTAAATATTTCTTACTATAAAATTTATTGGCTTGTCTTTAAAACCAGTTTGGGATTTAAGCCAAATCTCTGGTCATTCATGGAATTATTATAGAAAGAAGAAACCTTGTTCTTGAAGACCTTTCTCTCTTTGTATTAAAAGTGATAAGTCATGGTTATTTCTTGATATGTACAGCAATATGCTGATAAAACCAGGCAGTTTTTGTACTTATCCATATATATTTATGCATGGTGGTTTTATGAGAAAAAAAAACATGTTCCATTCCAATGGGAGAATATATGAAAACTTACTTTAGAATTGATTTCTTGGACACTTTATTCTCTGTATTTAAAACCAATTCTTTCAAAAATCTTTTATATGCTCTGGATGAGTCTTATAGCCAATCTCTCTCTGATTATTATTGATACTACTTAACTTGGAACATAAAATAATTGAAAGAAAGATAAAAAAATCCAAAATAATTCAATTGTAATTTACATTTTGATGATACTTAATTTTACTACTTGCCCCAGTCTCTGAACAAATGGAACAAGTATTTCATAAAGTCAATAAGATGGATAATGTGTCCAATACTGAGCTGATTATATATATATATATATATATATATATATATATATATATATAAATCCAGGTGAGTAGGACTCAAGGTTTTATTATTTTGAGTACCCCGGCATTTATTTCATTATAAACAGTGCTCAATATAATAGATATTATAGAGCTTAATATAATTATGAATTAATTGTGCATTGCAACATGGAAATTTTTATGTTTTGATTTAGATTCTCTTCATTGATGAAGAGAATCTATCTCGAAACATAGAAATTTCCATGTTGCAATGCACAATTAATTCATAATTATGATTATATAATTTCCATTATCATTATTATACCCATATACTTAAGGTCAAATTCAAGACAAATAATTGAACAAGAAAGATTCTCCATCAATACTAAAATCAAAATAGTTCCTGTGATCATCATTAACATGCATTTTTCACCCCATCATTATCATTTTTTTCATTTACTCATCTTTCTTCTATTTTGTATTTTTTCTTTGTTCTTCTCTTTGGTATAACTGTTGGACTTTTACTTTGAAGTGACAACAACACTCATCAAATTTCTCTTACAGTTTTAGTAATATTGTCATTGGACAGTTTCAATTCTTCCTTGGATTTCCAATTCTTTCAATCTCTTGGCAAAGCTGTTTAGGACTGTTCCATGTGCAACAATAATGATAGGTACAATTGTCATCTTTATCTTCCATAATTTTTACAATTCTCTGCCAAAGTTCAGGTATTTTTCTAACTTTTCTTATTCTTTCAATTTTATTATGTGGTATAATGGAATAATGATAAAATTCCTTGTTTATAATTACTATCTACCATTCTGGTCTTTATTAGGTGACCTTGCTGAATTTCAAGAAATTTTCCTTAGAAATTTGTTTTATTCTTTATTCTTGAGGACACCATTTAAATGTACATTGAGTTGTGTGTTCAATTCCCAGTCATTTGCACAATTCAGTGGATCACCTTTCCTACACAGTCATATCTATTTTTCTCTCTTTCTGACATAAGTTGCTTCATTCATTGTATTTTTTTTATAATCATTTCACTCCAAACAAGGCAGGACTGCTACTATTGTACAGGGGGTTACAGTGAGAGAAAAAACAAGGTACAGGGGATGTCGAAGAAATGATATGAGAAGGATGGGAATCAAAGAGATAGAAGATGAAAATTGGCACTGCATCTAAACTTTTGGAGAGTGTAGCTATCAGGGAAGCAAGTAAACAGAAGGGAGTTCCACAAATGGAAAGTGTGAGAAAAGAAACTGTTAGAATAGAAGAGGCAGTTACATTTAACTAATTAGACAGCAAAGATGTGATTGAGGCACCAAGGAAAGAAGCTTGTCATAGCAGTATCCATGAAAATACTTGTAGAAAAGACAGAGGGAAGCTACATTGTTGGTGAGAAAAGGGACTGAAGGTAGGTTGCCAAGTATGGTTTTGCTTCTATTATACAAGCAACAGTGATTTTATAATATCTTGTCTGTTTTGAGCTTAATATATTTTGTGCTTATTTAATTCTTCAGGGCCATTTTCTCTCTTCATATGTCCTCTTTATGGTATCTTGTCTTTAATTCTTTTTGTTTTGAATAATATTGATTTTATTTTCAATTTTTGCCTTTTGTTTTGGAGATTTCTCATCCAACAGTTTTCTTGTCATTTCTGTAACTTTTGGCTGTTATAACCAGTCATTCATTACTTTATTTTGTCTATTTTGGAAGTTGTTTGATAACAAAATTCATACAATCTTCAATGTTATCAAGTCTTTTTCTTCTTGCTTTGCTTTTCACATAGTCTCTCAATATCTTTCTTAAAGTGTTATTATTAGAATCATTTTAAAGTGAGCAATTATACATTTTTCTTTTAGAAATAAATTTGATTCTCAACTAAAAGTGTTGAGAATTGGGTCAATAAGTCCATTTGGTTGGAGTAATGATTCTGATGCAGATCAATAATTCTTTAAACAAAATGGTGAATATTTGCCAAAAAATATCAGGCAATTTGTTTCTATATTATAGTAATAGAAAACACAGAATAGCATATGTATGTAACTGCACATACAGATGTGTATATGTTTTATATAATATATATAATCTTCTACTGTTTACTTCTGGAGAATATCAATCTCATTCTTAGCTAATATCGCTGGATACTAAATCCATCACTTGATGCATCTCTGTATTACAGAATAAGATAGGCTGACGTCATTTGATTAATATTGTCCAGAAAGCATAATCAGTTCTTTGTCTGTGATGATATTTTTTTTTAATAAACATATAAAAGATTGTGCAAAGTCAGTTTAAAGCAGTTTATAGGCTAAAGAAAAACTATCAGTTCATTCATTCCTTATTTTAGTAATGAGAAAAATCTTTCAGGCTTATGTCTCCTTTTAAACAGTAGATTTTACAAACAATTTTTGTTTCTATTTCTAGACCAATAAGATTTTATTATTTATGGTCTTTTTAAGGTGACCTTGCTGAATTTCAAGTTCAACAGTGTTCTTTGATTTACAGATTGCATATAATCATGTTTGTATATTTACCCTGCCTCCCCACCATGGTTGAATGTGACACAAGGTCGATTTTACATGTTTATATATCAGTAATTACCTTATCTTCAAATGTTATAGTTAGATATACAGGGTGAGAACTATCAATTTAGCTTCTATTATTTACAGTCTGAACATTATCATGAAACCACTTAACCATGATGTTCTTGGACATGTTGGCCCACTCTTCTTTGATGTCATCCTTGATGGTATTGATACTGTCATTTTTGTTGGTTAGTTGCTCTAAAATGCTGCACAAAGCATAATTTAGTGTGTTCAGGTCCAAGCTGGAGGAAGACCAGGAATCTGCTGGCCCTAAATCATCAAAGTTAGCTTTGTAAAATTTTTGCATATTCTTGGCTGTGTTGCTGGGCTTGCATATAATTGGTTTTTCAGAATATTTTAACCATGGATCCATGAGTCTTAAGATCACTGAACACTTCTTTGCATCTTTTCAGCCTGTTATGGACTCTGTAAGAAGGTAACTTGGCATTCTGGTGTATGTTCTGTTGATGTTGGGGTCCATTTTCAGCTTAGTAGCCATTTTAAAAATTAATACTGTTTTTGCAGTTTTGAACATGAATAAAGCCCCAATTTCACTTCCTGTTGATGCTGTTTCTACCTGGTTTCATTTGGATGCTATCATCCATGTCAATATTCTTGACATTATAAGCAGCACACAAGAACATACTAATTATGTTGGGGGTTGCTTTTAAGGTCAGTTAGTACACAAAGAAAATCTGACACACTTTGCTACTTGTCCTTCTGTGAAACTATTTTCCACAATATTCCTGAAAAATATATGTGTACTAATTGCTTGCAGTATACTCTTTGTTCTGTATTTGGTTTCACATCATTTGTTGTTGTGGTTGGTGGAGAATTTCAGCTTAATTTTTATATCAAGTGTTGCTTTTCAGACTCTGTAAATCAAAGAACACTGTTGAACTTGATTAAGCAAGTTTATTTTATACATGAGCTTTTACTTTTAATCCAGAGCTAAATGACTTAAAATTTCATACTAAAAATCTGTAGTTTCCTTTTGCAGCAAACTAGTAGTGTATAGATAGGAATATTGTGTTTTCTATTATACACTGATTGATTTGAACTTGTGTTATCATCATAGTTATTAGTCATAATACTTTTAGTCATTGTACCCTCTGACTCTGTTAAGGTGTCTATTATATTTGCTAACCTGAGAATTTTGAACTAAAATCATTATTTAATATCTTGGGATTGTTTTCATTTCAAAGTTCATGCCAGATGATATCTTGAATCAATTATGGCTTTCCAGTTAATTAATCTTTGTCTTTGTTATGTTGCTAATCTGCTTCTTCAAATTAAAAAAAAATGTTGCTAACATTCTTAAATAAGAAGGATGTTTTGGCAAATATTTATTTTTTCAATCATCATTTTCTGCAAGTAGCTAATAAAATTAACAACTTGATTCTGATACCTTGTTGAATCTCAAGTGAAAAATGAAACAAATGGTGCCAATATAAATGGCAGCAAGGATAAAAATAAATATATTTATTAAATCAAAATGATAACCATTAGTAATAAGAGTTGTTGATACTCACATTGGTTAGATATTGTATTCATAGAGCACCCAGTTAGTAGTTAATGAATTATCAATGAATATTGAGTCTATTATACTAATATTATATATGTTCAGATAAGATATGTACTTGAGTGTTTATGTATGTATACATGCATATATCTTTGTGTGCACATATGTATTTGTGATTATATATATATATATATATATATATATATATGTACTTGTAATGTATAAAGTTTGTGAAATTTAACCATTAAAAATAGTAATTCTGTTAGTTTTCAGACTTCATATTTGTTTCTTTGGGTATATATATGCTGACCCAGAAGCAGATACGAGTATGAAAGTAGAGGTTTATTTTTTCTGCTAATAACATACAAATGTTTTAGTTTTTCTCTTATTACAAATAGCAGCTGAGCAGCAATCTGGTAAAATGGCATCTGACAAAGTGTGTTCAAAGTGAATTACTCCACATTGAAAACATTTTACCTATTGATATTGTATGAATATTTATGGATGGCAAACAGTGGATACTAGCTTAGTTGGACAGTGGTTAATGATTTTTCTCAGTGGTGACTGTAATGTGTGTAACAAGACATATTCTGGGCAACTCTGGAAATATTCTTGCTTATTGGTTGTAAAAATACATAACCAGTTGTGATAACTATAGAACGATAATGTATCCGAGATACACGTACAGAGAGTACAAGTACATCACTTGATAGAGCAGGTGCTTTGTCAAATGATGCTGTACACTTTATCTGTTGTAATCTTCCATGGAAACAAATAGGAGGCATTCCATTTCCTTTATATATATATATATATATATATATATATATATATATATATATATATGAACTCTGTTGCATAATTTTTTTTTACATCTAATCCTCAGTAGATTCTTTTGTTTCTAGTGAGCTAAATTTACAGGTCCTTTTTTTCTTACTTTAAATTTAGATCTGTAAATTTACCTCACCAGAAACAAAAGAATCTGCTGAGGATTAGATGTAAAAAACATATATGTAAATCTGAGTACAGATTAATATGTGGACTTATCTCTCTCTCTCTCTCTCTCTATCTATCTATATATATATATATATGTACATCTGAGTACAGATTAATATGTGGACTTATCTCTCTCTCTCTATCTATATATATATATATATATATATATGTAAATCTGAGTACAGATTAATATGTGGACTTATCTCTCTCTCTCTCTCTATATATATATATAGAGAGAGAGAGAGAGAGAGAGATAAGTCCACATATTAATCTGTACTCAGATTTACATATATGTTTTTTACATCTAATCCTCAGTAGATTCTTTTGTTTCTAGTGAGCTAAATTTACAGGTCCTTTTTTCTTACTTTAAATTTAGATCTGTAAATTTACCTCACCAGAAACAAAAGAATCTGCTGAGGATTAGATGTAAAAACATATATGTAAATCTGAGTACAGATTAATATGTGGACTTATCTCTCTCTATCTATCTATATATATATATATATAGTAAGGTTCACCCGGTAGGGGAAGGACTTGAGGTAAAGGGTTACATTAGGAGACAGTTTGTATGGATCAGAGAAAAAGAGAACAGTTAACCCTAGACTTGAGTAGGATTAAGATTATAGTAATTGGGCAAAAATCACCTTGTGAGTATGTTTCACAGAACAGTAGTTCTCAGGAAGAATTTTTTTGTGGAACTTCTCACTAATGAAATACAGAGGAAATGTGGCAATTTGCTACAATGTAAGTGGCATAGTGGGTCCTTGCTGTGAAGTAGAACCAAAGAATGGAGTTAATTCAAGCACTTTCTGTGAAAGTGAATAAATATATATATATATATATATATATATATATATATATATATATATAAGGAGAAATTTGCTTGAAATTAGGTAAAATACAAGCCTTGAGCATCTATACAACTCTGCCATCAGTCAATGAGATTTTTTATTCCTTGTTGTTAAAAAGTTATTGCCAGTGATGTAACAAAATTATTGAAAGCTGATTCCACCTCAGCTTTAGACCTAAAAGTATTACCACTTAAAAATGTGCTGAAGTGCTTAAAAAATGGTTATTAGTGGGTGAAAGATAAGGGAAATATGGAAGATATGACAAACTCTTATATCTCAAATCTGAGTTTTTGCAGCGTCATTCTTGCAACATATAGCAGTGCATTATTGTGGAGCAGAATTGGATCACCTCTATTCCCTAATGCAGGTCTCATTTTTTTCAGGCATGCATGCATTTCATTTCAGCAAGTTGACTGCAGTAAAGCTCTGCATTAATGCTCTGATTGGCTTCCAGAAAGCTGTAGTAGATAACACTAATTTCAGACCACCAGACAGTCACCATAATCTTTTACTGATGTAACTTCTATTTTGGGAAATGTTTGGAGGACTCATCACAATCAAGCTTTGGACCTGATCATTTACATTTATCATAAAGAATCCACTTTTTATCACAAGTGACTATTCAGCCAAGATAGGGATCATTGGTGTTATGCAGAAAGAGCATCAAGCACATTTAAAATACTTAGATTTTTGATTTCCATTAAGATCATGAGGAAAACCATTTATCGAGCTTTTTCACCTTGCCAATACTCTGCAAATGGCATGAGACTGTTGCAGTACTGACACCAAGCATCTGAGATATTTTTCTGATACTTTGACATGGGTTTTGCTCAACAACTACTGCAATTGTTCATTTTCAAGACTGCATGACTGTCCTCTAACTTCTACATCTTCAAAGCACTTATCACCAGAATTTCTGGAACCACCTTTGTACTGTTCAATCATTTGTGGACCCATCTTCCCATGCTCTGTTGATACTGGCAGAAGTTTGGGAGGCACTGTGCCCAATTTTGAACTCATGCAAGAAAAGTAAATAAAGATAATGTTTTGTCATGTTCCTATTTAAGGACTTCTATTCTTCAAGAATATTTCTGTCTGAAAATAAGTTTGTGCATTGTAGTGCAGTGGACATTGGCCTGGAATGAGAAATTGGGGAGCTGAGTTCAAATTCCAGTTGAATTCCTTGCATTCACTTACATGCAAATACCTTTGGGAAAAGTATTAATCCATCTCTTCCCTCCAGTTATGGATTAAATAACAGGACAGATTGGGTTCTATAGCCTTGGCTGGCAACCAGTCTACTGCAGAAAGTAATGGCAACCTACTGCAGGATAATTTTCTGCCCAGTCAGTCATGTTTTTTTTTTAAACATAAACACCCAAGTATGTATCACAAAAGGTACTTGACTGACTGACTGACCAAAATTCATGTAATGTATACCGTGAATACTATGTTAAAATAGCTTTTCAAAATACAACACTTCAAGCACACATACATACACATTCATTATACATATAACTATACAAAATTTATATGCATGCTAAATAAATGTAAATAGATACATATTGTAAGTACATATATAAATGCATGTATAATAATTATGAATACATATATACATATCTATAAATACATGTCTGTCAACTGTATGTCAAAAGACAGACTGCTTAATGGCTCGAGAAGGTTTGAGGATAGTATCATGCAGTTAACTGATTTTCAGTAATAAAAGAAAAGCCTAGTTTTCAGTAGACAAGATATGATCTTCACATTTGATTAAGTATTTGACAGAAATCAACCCTTAACACATCACTCAATAAGTCCCAGGCCTGACATATAGTTGGCACCATCTATGAAAAATCCATATGACGAAATTTGGGCCCAATCAGATTATTAGTTTACAAATTAACAGTTATTTAAGTGAAGCTACTGTTGCAAATTTTCAAAACAATGGAAAAATCTGTATTTTATGTGTTGATAAAGCATTGCTTTCTGATGGAAAAAAATGCTCTTCAAGCAACGCAATGGATTGATAAGTGTTATTCAGACTCTGTTTCATTGGAAACAATAGTTAAAAAGTGGTCTGCTGACTTTAAACGCTGTCATACAAACACAAATAATGCTGAGTGCTCAGGTTGCCCGAAATTGGCAGTTATCTCGGAAAACACCAAAAAAGTCCACAAACTCGTTTTGGCCAGTCATAAGTTGAAGTTGCATGAGATAGCAGAGGAGTTGAACATATCAGAATGCAGTGTATTCATAATTTTGCATAAACATTTGTCAATGAAAAAGCTATGTTCACTGGGTGCCACGTTTACTCATAGTTGATAAAAAATAACATGTCAACGATTCAGAGCGTTGTTTGTAACTGTTTCAACACAACAATGAGTTTTTACATAAATATGTGACAATGGATGAAACATGGATCCACCACTTCACTCTGGAGTCAAATTGGCAGTCAGCTGAGTAGACAGCAGCAAGAGTAAGCCATTCAATGCGACCAAAGATGCAAACATCAGCAGGCAAGGTTTTGGCCTCCATATTTTGGGATGTGCAATGTATTTTGTTTATTTATTACCTTGAAAAATAAAGAACCATCAATAGCGAATATTATATAGCATTAGTGGTGCATTTGAAGGAAGAAATCACCAAAAAAATGATCACAAATGAAGAAAGTTATTTTTTTACAAAGACAACGCACCATGTTACAAGTTAATTGCAATGATGGCAAAACTACTTGAATCACACTTCAAATTTCTTCCACCTTCACCCTATTCTTCAGATCTGGCCTCCAGTTACTACTGTCTGTTTGCAGACCTCAAAAGAATGCTCCGGGGAAAGAGATTTGGCTTCAATGAAGAAGTAATATTCAAAACTGAGGTGTATTTTGAGGCCAAAGACAAATTGTTTTACAAAAAAGGCATCAAATTATTAGAGAAGCATTGGAATCAGTGTATCACCCTAGAAGGCAACTATGTTGATGAATAAAGTTGAATTTTGCTTAAAAGTTGTTTTTTATTAGTTAGGCCCAGGATTTATTGAGTGATATGTTACTTAGCATCATGGCTCAAATTCATTGTTCATATTGTTCTTGTAATATGCTAAAAGCTGTCTTATTTTAGCTCTGAGGAAGAATTTTTGTCTTTGAACTTAGTGAAATTAGTTCTAAATTCTAAACTAATTGTCTGACAGAGCCGATAACACACTATTGATTACTGAAATCTGAAATGGAATACTACTATTACTACTACAACTACTCCCAATCTAAGATATAGTTGTCATTTTTAAACATTCACTTGATTAAAGACACAGTTGAATGATTTCCCTTATCAGTAATCATTATTCAAATAGATATAAATAAAGCAAAACTTTTGCACAAACTCACAGTTGTAGAGCATCTTGGACTGAAGTCACAAGTAAGCACTTGCAAGAGTAGCATGCTTACAATCACTTTATAATTGGTACTCTAGCTGATTGATTCTTTGAATAGATTGAAATAATGAAACAAATTGTATGAATTCATTACAATGCTCTAATTAACAATTTTTACTTCTCTTCTGTATTTTCATGGTCTATAAAATGTATAAAAAAGATCCAAACATTACTCTCCATTGATTTGTGAAGACTTCAACTTTACAACAAGGAGATCAGATAAATTGTGATAACCAGTTATCTTAAAATGTCTTGTAATACATATATTTTATAGATCCTCAAATAGAGGGCTTAATTTTCTATTTTTGACATGTCTCTGAATATAGTTTAACATTTTTATTAGTTTATAATTTACTTTTATATTCTGGCCACAAGCAAATGTTAAGGTAAATTAATAAGGCTCTATGTAGTGATTTATTAAATTTTGATCTAAAATGTTCATAATGTAATGTTAATCTATATGATTAATGGGGATGCATTGAGTTAAATGTATTAAGAAAAGAGATTGTAAAATATTTATGGAAAAAAAAACAATTTTTTTCACCATTAGATTATGAATTTATTGATTTACCTCTGTATATTGCTTGGTTTAATAACATATTCTTTCTCAATAATTTAATAAGCCAATCTCCGTAAAGATTTAGGAGAGATTTTAAGTGACAGATGTGATTTTATTGATGATTAAGAATACCATGAACAGCATGTATGTTATGAGGAAGTTTGAAGGAGAATAGGATTGCAAGAAAACTGATGCTAACAGAGACAATTAAACTTTCTGGGTCATATCATTTAGGAGAAAAGAAAACTTAGAGAATGTAACACACTGAATACATAGTAAAGGCAAAAGAAACAAGAGGGAATAAGCTATTTATTTTTATGAGTTAGAGGGAATAGATAAAAAGACAATGATAAAGGGATAGGATTAACTTTGAGAAACAAAAAACAGGAAATTGTAGAGTCATGATTGGCCATGTTCTGAAAGAACATGGTAAATAAAAAATCTAATAAGTGACTTATTATTAAACTACAAAGAAATCATATTAGTAACTTAATTGTTAAAGTTTGGATAATACTAATGAAGATGAAACTTTTTATTTTCTTTAGAATATATATATATATATATATATATATATATATATATATATATAAATCTAATCTATCTAATCTATCTAAACTTATTTATAAATGGAACTTTGTGTGTGTGTGTCCATTACCTATAGACTCCAAAACGGCTGAACCGATTTTCTTGAAAATTTACACAGTTGTACTAAAAGCATCTGTGAATGTTCTCAGCTAGGTTTTGTGTCGAGGTACCCCCAATAAATATCAAATCAATAATCGAAAAAATCGGGCTTTAGAAGGAGTGATCTGATTTTAATCAAATTTGATACACTCATAGACAAAGACATAAGAAATGATATTCAGAAGTTTCAAGGTTGTAGTTCTTACAATAGTGCAGAAAATAATATATTTATATATATATATATAAAAAAGGCAAGATGTTTGTGTGTGTATCTGTTTATCTGTGCTGCATGTCCTTTATACAAATCCACAATTTTTATTCGATTCTCACCAAATTTCACACAAATATTCTTTAGGCTGAGTCTGAGCTCCAGGACCATGGATTAGTTTTAAAGCTTTCATTACACTCAAGCAAAGCCGGGCAATACTGCTAGTATATATATATATATATATATAATTTTCAATCCCCCTTCTCTTTCAAAAGTATTGAAAGCATTGACATAGAAATTTCCAGTCTGATATAAGAAATGCAAAGTTATAACATACTCCAAACACTAGCTGCCAACTGCAATGAGTCTGTGAAAACCTGTTTCTTGAAAATGACTGGGAACAGAAGGAATAACAGATGGCTCAAATGGAGCCCTCATGGAGAACTATAGTGATGCATACTAATTTCATGTCAATTGTGCAAGTCCAGGGTATTATAATCAACAAGGGCAATGTTGCCCTCTTTCTCTCAGTAGGGTTTCAGGATCAGTATCAATGCCTAAATTGATTAAATCCTGAATTAAGTGGTTGGCTGGCTATACATGTTCCAGCAGAACTCTACTCTTGCCCACATGATTCATGTAATCTATGTTTGGCTGACCAGGATTTTTTATAAACATTCCCATCATGTGACTTTCTAGCTCTCCAGATTTAAACACCTTGAATGTCTTGACAAAAATTGTGTTTCTGAAGCAGAATATTTGTTCCTGATTCCTTTTATGCTACACATTACACAATTCTCATGTTCAGTTGCAGAACCTGGCCCAATTATTCTTTTGTATCAAATACAAGTTCTGTCTGGATTAGTCAGGCCAGTGGGAATTTATCAACTTATAAAATAAGCATACCAGTGCCACCTAAAAATTTAGATAAGTTTAATAAACAGGAACAAATAATTGTGCTACAGAGAAAATTATTTGAAAAATAAATAGCATTCTGTATCAAATAAGCACCAGGGTGAAAATTGAACGAAATAAGTTAATTTGCCAATACTTGTATTTGGTACACAAGAGTACTAAAAATGGTACTTTGGTTTATTGCAAAAAAATTATCGTATGGTTTATGCAATATATAAGACCAAAATAACTTTTTCAGTTTTCCACACTTAATTTGCTTAACATTTGGTGGTCCACAGGTAACTCACTATTATCGATGAATTTACCTAGTATTTTTTAAGTCATAAACACATATGATGTATAAATTTCTTCCCATTTTATGCATGGGATATGAACTGATTTGTTCTCTTTATAGAAACTGAATACATTTTCTGTATAGCTGAAAGAGCAATGTGATGGTTTTAGACAAATAAGTTTAACCAATTGTTTGAAACTTCCTTACACCAGGAGGAG
This sequence comes from Ascarosepion bandense, assembly GCA_037127315.1. Classification (NCBI taxonomy): domain Eukaryota; kingdom Metazoa; phylum Mollusca; class Cephalopoda; order Sepiida; family Sepiidae; genus Ascarosepion; species Ascarosepion bandense. The sequence continues at coordinate 1,486,262 of JBBBDQ010000958.1, read as the reverse complement.
TGAATGACAGGCAATTGGGGAATATTCTTTGCTCACAAGTAAATTGAATGTATCTCTAGGAAGATTGCTGTTGGAAAAAATATTTATTGACTTTAACATGAAGTAGTCATAGATTTTACATAATGTAAGAGACTCCTTTTTCAAGGCTAATTTTAGATATTATGTAAAAGTCCATCTTTAATTTAGTATATAGCTGTTGCAGTTCCATGAAGTTGACACTTGGTATCAGGTGTGACAATTGCTAAATCAAAATTGTCTATGTTAAAGTAAACTGGCATATCTTGTTATTGAATTATTTTTTATGGTTTATCTACCATTTGTAAATTATTTAAAACCAAAAACCTTTTTTATGGTAAGAATTATTTTTTTGCAAGTGAATATTGCAGTAATGATTTTTGGGGATAACATCAATGATTTTTCCAGATAAAAATCCTACTAACCAATAACTGGATTTATACCTTTCCTAACATTGTGAAGTGAATATAACAAATTCAACTAGAATTTGAACTTGGCTCTCTTATTTCTCATTTCAATACACTATCCATTACACCACCCACACATCTGGCATATTCTATTAAGTAAGAGAAGGCATGTGCATTCCATCATACTTGACAACTTTTGATTTTACTTTTTGCACAATATCTAGTTTATTACTTAAAGGTTTTCAAATGGTATTGATATGTTTATGTTTAACAAAAGTTTTACAAGAGCTTTGCTTAGAGTTTTTAGTGTAACAGCCATGCCAAACTGACTGACAATATTGTTTCTATCATTTAATACAGCCCTCATTTGTTATTGACATTGAGTTGTTAATGAACTTGGATAGATAAATTTAAAGACGGAAGCAACAAGTGTATTATCATTGATACTATTCAGTCTGTTGATGTATGTCTGGTCTTGTATTCATTTGTTTGACCTGAACCAATTATAATCCATTTAATCAGGGGGGAAAAAGTGGTGGCTCATTGAAGTTGGAAAAAGTCCTGCTAAATGTTCATTTTTCATCATTTAAAAGCTCATTCAGAATGGTTTTAGACTTGATATTTCAGCAGGGCTATCAGCTTTAGTATTATCACTAACAATATTAAGTGCCAACCTCATGCAATTTTATTACTGACTTGCTCTTGTTTAGATGTATTAATGTTTTTGGCACATTTAACAGTATATATATTGTTAGCAGTCAAGATTTTTAAGTATCTTTTGTAAGTTGCCTGAATATAATAGTTTTCAAAGATCAGGTTCTTTAATGCTGTTTATATGGAAAATCTTATCTTATATAACTTACTGATGCAGTCTTATTTTTAGTAATGAATGATATATACTAATTTTTTATTTATAATCATTTCATCCCAAGAAAGGTAGGATGCAAGATGTTACCAAGAGGGAAAGAAATAGAGAGGACAATAAAAGACCAAGTTTCATGAAGACAGATGACAGTATTGCATTGGTATAAAACTTATAGTCACAACTAGTAATTTCAATAGTAAAATTATTAGACATAGATGCAAGTCTAGTACTGCACTTAAATTTGTGAGGTCAATATACTAAAGAGGAAAGTTCATCAAAACAATTACTGCAAAAATATTTATAGAAAAGCCACAGGGAAACAATGTTACAATGGTGAGAAAGGGACTAAAGTCAAGAATTTTTAGAAACATCAGACCAGATGTGGCAGCAATACTCAATGTATAGACAAATGGTAGACTCATGGAGGTGCAAGAGATTCTTGTGAGAAAAACTGTCTAGCACAACAACAGTTTACACATGCATAGCATTTTCAACAGTAAAATAATGTGACCTAGCAGTCAATTTAGCACTCTACTTAAATTTGTAAAATCACTGTATCAAAGAGGAAAGTTCATCAGAACAATTACTATGAAAATATTTATAGAAAAAGCTCAGGGAAGTTATGTTAAAGCAGTGGGAAAGTGATTAAAGCTGAGCTGCCATTATCAGTATTGAAGTTTCTTCTTGGATTTTGTTGAGAATCTCTAGATATATTGCAGAAAAACCAGATCAGTTGTGGCAACCATATTTGATGCATAGACAAATAGTAGACATAAATATGCAAAATAAATCTTGATGAAAAATTCTCTAGCAGAATATAATGCACTAAACAAATGATTCAATAAAATAATACCACTTCATATCAGTGAAAACGTGAAACCGAGAAAGTGCAGTGAGTGGCTCTCCCAGAAGTTAGCATCAGTCATGCTGATGGTGTGAACATGAAAGGGCGACTAGCGGCGGCTCTGGAAAAAAGAGAGTTCGTTTGTGTCTGGCGTGTAGAGCAGTAATCTGTTCCAAAGAAAGAAAATAATAATACTCACCGCGGTCTTAATAATCCACCTTCAGCTCATTCTAAAGGAAAAAAGAGAGGAGGCCCTCGAGTGGAATTTTTATAGACTGAGGAAATGGATTATGGGTAGAGAAATGGATTATAAAACTGACCGACCAAGTTCACTCGAAAAATTAGTGGCGTCAATTTCTTGGCGAGAGGCTGACGCAGAGAGACGCAGTAAAAAGGTGGAAGGAGGAAAGTAGGAAGAGGAAGAGGCGTAGCAAGAAGCCAGCTGGGAGAGCGTTGAATTGAAATCCAACGGTCTGCGGTTAGATCCCTGGTTCTGCACTCACTAGAAGAAAGTGTGCAACAGATGGAAAGCAAAAAAGGTTCTTTAAGATGTTTAATAGAGAGCAGTTTTGTTTTGGAGGTGCTAAAATTAACAGGCCACTTACTCCAGTTAACAATAAATTAAAGGCCATTCCTATGATCAGCTGCCAATTTGATTTTATTGCACTTAACAGATTTTCTATTAAGACAGGAGTAAATAGTTGTCATCAGCATAGATACTGAGTTGTAGACTTATGATTTTTAAGATGTTTAGCCAAGATTTAATGATAAATAAAAAATGATTTCTTTTGAATTTTAGTGGTGTATTTCCTCTTATTTGGCCAAAATGGCCAAAATGAATTTTCTTAAAAGTTTGGTTCTGTCACTTTTTTGTTTTTACAGACTCTCAACATGTTGTAAAGAATTAAAAAAAAACATTAAGCAGATTCCTATAAAAGTACTTTACAGACAAACTAAGAGACTAAGGAACTAAACAAAGTAACTGACAGGTCTAAAAACTGGAATAAATGTCAATTTAAAAATATTTACAAACCAAGTCAAATGAGATTATATTAAAGTTATAGACAATGAGAGAAAAAAACAAAACAGAAGAACTGAGAAAAATCATAGAGAAAAGTCAGGTAAAGAAACTCTGATAGAACAGAGGTGGGCAAGGACAGATATAGTAAAAGACTAATAGAGGGAAATGAAGGAAAATAAAAGCAGATGAAGGAAAAGATTGAGAAATAGATAGGGAGAGAAAGAAATGCAGAAAAATATAAAGTCAAAAGGAATAGAAAGACAAAAGAATGGATAGAAATAGATCAAGAAAAATTGAGAGAGGATTATTTTCTTATTTGTCTCCAGCTTAGGTAAACAAGGAACAGATTAAGAAAATGCATTGTTTCTTGGCAATTCCATCAGATGGTGTGATTGGGTCTCTTTGAGTCTCCCAGGAATAAGATGTAGCTTTGAGTCTAAGAAACAGGATTCTGATCTAAAGGAAATTGTACTTCAGTATTCTCAGTTTTCTTAGTGGATTCTTCAACTGTTGCATTTTACTTTCCAGTCATGTCTTTGTAACATTAGTTTTGTTGATATAGTTGGGATGTTTCAAAACTTGAGTTAGAGAACGTAGGTTTTAGATAATCTCGTGACTTGTGTGATATTTTGATTTCATATATCTAATCTTCTTAGAATGTGTGGGGTGATGTAATGGTTACCAACTCAGAAAAGAGAATCTGTAAATTGAGTTTGTGTTTTGGATGACACTATTTATTTTGCACTAATGTTCTTTGGAAACTTGAATTCACTTATCATTGTATAAAAAATATGTAGTGCCTTATCCCCAAAGAGGCTTGGCAGTATGTACTAACAAGAGTACTTGAAGTAGACTACCATTTTTGTAATAGTAGTAATAGAAGAGGGTTTTGAAGAAAGCTTGTTTTATTCAATGGTTTAACAAAATCAATTTAGAAAATTTTATTTAGTAAATAATGCTAGCATTTGAAAACTGTTGGTTTTGAAATAACTAAGGAAAAGCTCATTGAAAACAAGTAATATTTTACCACTAAACTCAAGGAGTTAATAGACTTGGGATCAGTCAGTGTGTTTGGTTGAAGAATTAATTTATCCAAGCAAAAATGCTAAATTCAGAATACTATGCAATAAATTTTGAATTTTTTAGGTCATTGAGAATTGCAATTCTTCTAAATTAGGTTTTAAAACACTCAAAATAGATCCCTAAGAAATCATGGTCAAACTGTGCATGTTTGAGTCATATTATTAAGTATCAGTGTGAAATATGATTCTTGAATAATTTCATAACAGCAAGTAGAGTTGTTATCAGTGGGTGTGCATGTCATTCCTTTCTCTCAGGATAGGGCAAAAATGTATAACCAAAGACCTAAGAATTTGGAAATTCCAATTGTTAATTACTTTTCCTTTTAACTTCTATTTATATTCTCACTTCTAAGATGCTCTTATAAAAGATAAAAAAAAAACTTTAAAAATACCAAAACAGTTTTCAGGTTCAGTTTGTATCCAGTTTCTATACATTTGGAATTCTGATTGAAAAGATGCCATGATTAGCCACCAGTCATCATGCTCATAGTCACATTTCTGCTTTGTCTCTTTGTTAAATATCTTGATAAAATATTTTGACAGTTGCATAAGACAATTATTGTTTCCTTTTATTTGTCAGAAAATATTTACCTCCAATATGATTTTCCTGATTTTAATCCTGCTCTATTATATTTTTTGGTATTATTAACCAGTGTCCTTACAATACCAAGGATTCTTTGAAGGCTGCTATCATGGATCTGATGGTTAATATGAACAAATGTCACTTTATCTAAGCATGCAGACACTTTTGAGGCTGTATTGAAGCTGATTGTAATGAATAACTTTAAAAAAAAAGAAACAAATTTGTTTTTTCTTTTATAATATGTTCTTGATTAACTAGTTACCATTTTATATATAGTAAGTATCTTACAGAAAAACAAAGTTATTTATAAATATGTCTACAATAAGTAAATTCTACACTATTTACATTATTCAAACTATTGTCCTCATCTTGGTTTCAACCAAGATGAGGACATATAGTCTGAATAATGTAAATAGTGTAAATATTACCTCATCTCAGAAATATAGATAAATACAGAAGGATTGGTATGAACCTGATATACCGAAAATATGGAGATGAATAGAAAAGTCCTACCTGAAGCTGGCACAAATCTACACCGATGCAGGGAACTATGAGTCATCCCTTCAGGTTTGGCACCAAGACTTACTGTCAATTCAAGGAGAGCCCGTCTGGTTGCAGAAAAATTGGGACACACCCTGATCCAAGAACATATCCAGTACAATTGATAGATAAAACAAAAATTACATTCTGATATCTCCCAGAGGCTCAAGGCATTCCTCAGCAAGATTACTACTGAAGAAGAACAAAAAAGGATCTGGCATGAGTTGGACAAATCCTTCAGGCAAGAATTCGATGCAGTCAAGGACCACCAAGTACGGAACTAAATAGATTAAAAGATCTGAAGGTAACACATGAGGTCCATCACCCGCTGTGAAGGCAGTTGTCAACATCAGTCAATATCAGCTGAGTGCCTCTGAAGAGTCAGTGTTTAACAAGGTTATCAAATTTGCAACAACCATCAGGTGGATACCATACTTAGACATCACTGTCCATATCAAGGAAATAGCCTTGATCATCCCTTAGGCTCAGGCAATGAGTTAAGATGGAAAGTGAGACAGAAATTGGAGAAAGCCAAGCCAGTCAAACCAAACATCACAAAAGAGGAGTGGCTGGCAATCAGGACCCTACAGAGGAATGAGAACATATGGTAACCAAGAATCTGGACCATAGTCCGAATAATGTAAATAGTGTAAATACTACCTCATCTCAGAAATATTGACAAATACTGAAGTAAATTCTAATTTTGTGTAAAGCATATAACAATAGCTTTTTCTGCAGCAGACATAATCACAAATTTATAACACAAAGACATGTTTGTGATATTTATTAATTTTTTCAACCTCATATGACTTCTACCAGATCAAGTTTTCAAAACAAATCTAGTTGCCCAAGCCTTTGAAAGAAAGTTAATTGCTTATTAGATACTTTTTAAACTGTATCATTGTGTCAGATAATATTCTTCTATGTGTTTTTTTCCCTTCAGGATATGAGCGATCATATCTCCTAACTACATTTATTCTTTGTACCTCTTAGTAAGTTTTGTCTTCACCATCCTTTTCAGTCCTCTTCTACTATCCACTTGTACAAGCTTGTTTGGTAGGTTTCAGCATAGTAAAAAATTCCTCTTTTTGTTATCTGCATGCTCTCCTATATGTATGCAAGTGTATATATATATATATATGTATACACATGTGTGAATTTTCATTGGTCCAAGTTTGATTAAGTATATCAAACAAATTATATTTATTTATTTATTTTTTTTTGCTTGAAAGTTACCCTATGCATAGCATCTGAATAATGCCAACACTGAGTTTAAAGTATTTGACTATGTGAAGGTTGGACACATTTACAGAACATCTGCCCATCAGATCTTGATAATGCTTGATAATGACTAGAAATATGGATTAAATAGTAGGAATTATACCCGGAAGATTGTTGTTATTCTCAAATAATTATTGGTGAAATATTCACTAAAATGAATTACTCTTACAATCTACATTTTTTTTTTGGCTTTAAATAACCTACATGTTTATAATCATGATATTACATTCTATATTTTCTACTGATTATGCTTGCACTGGTCAAACAGTAACCAATGATTGCCTTTATCAGGATCAATGTTCTTTAGTGGAGCAGATTTTCCTTAGCCCTCCATATCGCATTTATCATGAACACCAGTTTAATAAATAGGGAAATTTGCAATGATTATGGCCAACCTCATGATGACTATTGTAAAGCAATCATGTCCATCACACTTCCAACCAACTTGATTTGCTTATTGCATTTTAATATGGCCATTTATTCTTAGGCATGAATCATCATGAGTCAGTGAATAAATACTTTCTTTTTGTCCTCAATACCTTGAAAAAAAATAGTGAACTATTAAAAAGCAGACAATCTTACAATCTAATGAATATACACAGCAACATCTTAGTTATAGAGCTATGGTCATTTAATGTTTTTCTCTGGTGCTTTTTCATTTGTTGTTTTGTTCAATTAATTTGCTTATCAGATAAATGGACTTTGAATATGAATCCGTCTCCAATTGTAAATGTAGGTGCAATGTCTACTAAATGTGGCTGATGGAATTGATTGCATGATAATAAACTAATCCTGTTTCTTGGCAAAGTAAATTTTCTCTTCAAGTAGGAGAAAATGCATACATAATAAATGTTTTGTCAGTTTTTATATATATATATATAATGTTTCATGAAGCCATCACATTAATGCCTTCATGAAACTTTGAAGTCAGCATAACAGGTCATTTAAGTGACAAACTTCTCTACATTAATGCTATTAACACTGTATCTCTATCTTGACATCAAACACTTTGACAAAAAACCTGTTTGCCAAAATGCCTTTCTACAAATAAACCACAGAAAGAACAATCTTGGAATTAACCACCATCACAACTTAATGCTATACACACACACATTTGTATTTGACCATTGTTAGGTCATCCTGGCTTTGTGCACACATGGATTGGAGCCTGCTATAGGTGCATGACCAAATGTGGCCTTTGTGAATTTATTTAGGAGTAGATATTTGAAAAATGTAAAACACAATTCATACATATTAAATACCTTGCTTTGTAAAATGTAGTATTTTTATATATGTATGTATGTGCATTACAAATATCTGTATCATATTACCTTGTGCTTAAGCTTTGTAAAATCTACTCTTCAGGAAAATTAAATCCTTGTGGGGTAAATTGTTCATGCTGGTGTGCCTATGCATAAACATCTGATAAAATATCTATTTGTAGTGAAAAAAAAAAATTAAAAATATAACAAAATATGGAATCAGTGAAAGTGTTTTGATTTTGGCTACTGATCACTACATTCAAGGCCAACCCTCTTAAAAAAAGTGGTATATATAAATGTGTGTGTGTGTGTATATATATATATATATATATATATATATATATAGGTGTTTACATTGATGTATACCACAGATGAAAACAGTTCTAACGTTAATTTTATTGAACAATAATTTCATGTTCCCACAACTTTTAGCTTAGCAAAGAATTATTCTGGGCGTCTTTTGAAGTCTTCCAGAGAATTGAATTTTTTCATTAAGATAATTCTTTAAAGACTTGAATAAACATTGATCTATAGGTGAAATATTCACTGAATACAGTAAATGTTTTAAAATTGCTCAGTCAAGCTGAAAAATCTTTGCCTGTGTTATGATGAGTAGCAGTTAATTGGCTCATAATCTTTTTTTTTCATTTTATTGTCTAAATATCTTTATTTTCATTGCTCATCACAATTTTGAAAAACTGTACATGGAAGTAGCATTTAGTTTGTTTTTTTGTGAAAATCATGCATCAAAACAACTAACAACAAAAAACTGGTGCAAATGATGTTCATGGCTTGATATGGATATTGTATCTCCTCATATATACAGTATTGATTATTCTTAGGTAATATTTTGCATTGTCGCATGTATACTGGGAATGTTTTGTTAATTCCCCATTAACATGTCCTTGTTAATGCCACATCAGCAGAGACAGTGAATTACCTGGACTCATGACATTATAAATTGGACCCTGGCAAACTAGTCACATGTGATGTGGCCCAATTAGTCCTAAAATTAGTTATTTTTGTTTTGATGGTAGTGTTCAGGTATGATGCAGGCTACATAAAACCATGGACCTATTTGACAAAAAATCATCTTTCATGGTTCCATAATAGTGTGGAGTGTATTTATATACAATGGGTTTGGTTAGGTAGTCTGCTGAAAGACACATCATTGACCAGTGACTGCTAAATTGCACTTCATGATCATTTGCATCCATTCATTGACCCCATGTGCCTAAACAATGATGAGATATTACAGCAGATTAATATACCATGCCATTGGACCCAAGTTACCCATAGTTAGTTTGAGGGATATTCTTGAGATTTCTGACACTGGTGTGGCTACCACGTTTGCCCAACAAGAGCTCAATTAAGCAGTACAAAACATGGTAGAGAGATCTATTTGTATACAATATTCTGCACTGACGAATATCAGAAAGCAATTAACATAGCAAAATGCAACATCTCTTCAGAATTGGGTTCAAATCAGGAAATTGACTAGGTCACTGAAATACCTTTACATTGTTCAGAACAAATAATTTATGGATTACTTTAACTGTATCTCATAATTCCAACTCTTGTGATACAGAAAACAAAGTAATTTCCAAAATACCCTGTTATACCATTTCATTCATAATCCCTTCAGTCACATGAAATGTCCTCATATCAGTGAAATAGAAGCACCTCCAAATTATTATATTTCAAATGATATGCTTTTCTGTGAGGATGATATTTTTCCAATCATAGGCACATTTTGTTTTCTATCCACAAGTAATTACATGACCAAACTATTTTCTTTTAAAAATTATTAGGCTTTCTAAATGCTTATGAGTAAACTTTATCTGAAAACTGCATCCAATGCACCAGCTTTTCTTAAATCCTTTTGGACTTTCTTTAAAGTTAAAAGTTGACTTGCATTGACTATTCTTAGTATTTTATGAGATGCTCATGAAGATATTTTCCATGAAAAGCTATTTCAAGAAGATTTTCAGTGATACCAACCTTCCATTTCACAATAATGAATCTAGTAATGCTAACCAATATTTAACATTGTAGCAATGATCACGTAGCTCAAACCTTCATTATGCTATTGTTTAATCACATCATTCTTTTGTTTGGTTTAGATCTCCTTTACTTAACTGTGACAGCCTCATTGCAAATAGGAAAAATAGTAAATGACAGCTGTGATAACTTTATAACCGAATGAAATATTGCTGGAAAATTCTAGTAGTTTTTATGCAGGTGCAACAAAGATCTAGAACTACATTCTTTCTTTAACATCTGTTTTATAATACATTTATTATTAATGACCAACTACATTTTTTTCACCATTACTTATGTTTATATTTTATTTTGCATTGTATATTTGAAAATATATTTTTGTTAGTAGTTATTGATGTGATATTGAAATACATTCTTCTTGTATGTGCCATGTCCTTTCTGGATCTAGGTGAGAATGTCTCTCCAAAATTTCTTATCTTTTGTAACTCTTAGTAAAGTCTTTTGCTATCTCTGAATCTCTGTTCTGCCAACCATTTAAAAAAAGTTATCTAGGTATATTATGCACTGCTTTCTTCTGTGCCTCTTGCCTTTAGTATATCCTGTGAGTGTCAAATATTCCAAGCCATCTTTTTTCATTATTTGCACTAGAAATTTCAAGTTACTCTTTCAGAGGTTAAGTATAAGTGTTCTTTTTGTTTTCATTTTCTCTAAAACTTTGTTGTTTCTCATATATTCAGTCCATAGTATTCTCAGCATACTTCTGGAGAAACACATTTCTGTTGTCTCCAGTCTCTTCTTCATCTGTGAGATTGTCCAGAATTCACTGTCATATAGGAGTACAAATATTACATAACAGTTCACTACTCTTTTCTTTGTTTCTAGCAAAATTTTCCTGTTAATACTTTGCTTAGCTTTTGGAAAGCCTCTTTCACTATCCCAGTGTCTGTCAGGTTATGGTGCCACATTTTCCATCCACTCTCAAAACATTTCAAACATATTTACATATACTTACTTAGTTTTGGCATTTCCAATTTGTAATTTTGCATTTTTTTTTATTGATAATCATACATTCTGCTTTCTTGCAATTAATGTTTAGTCTTTTCCTCTCATTTTGTCTTTACTACCTTCTCTAAGAGTTCTTGTAGTTTCCTTTCCATGTCTGCTATCAATATTATGTCATCTATATATCTTATGTTAAGATTGTGGTTGTCAATAATGAATCCAGGTAGGATCTCTAATTCTCTCAGAATTGCTTCATTGTGTTGGTTGAATAAGCCTGGTAAGAAGACACATCCTTGTCCTATACTCCTTTCTATTTTTGTGTATTAAATGAATTCATTTTCCATCTGCATGCAGATGGTTTACTCAGGGTATACTTTTTGTATTATTCTAATATGCTTCTTAAATAAATCCAGCTTACTTAGTAGTTCTAACACTTTTTTGTGAAGTAATTTATCAAACATTTTTGCATAATCTATAAAACATATGCATACAATTTTTGCAAATGTATTAAACTTTTTTATATCATTCTGAAACTGAGCATTATCTGTGTAAATTTAAAGTAAATATTAATATTGGAAATATATTAAATATTTTGAAAGTGTCCAAATGATTATTTTTCCAAACATCAGTGTATCATTGATTATAAACAAATTTGAAACAAATTTCAGACTCTAAATAGTGAATACTGAATATTTCTTTACCTAGCTTAATATTTTGATCACATATTTTTAATGTATGAAAGCAAAGTAGTATTTGCCAAAAATTATTCCTATCTTATATGAAGAAATGCATGTTTTTTCTACAAATATTTTCATGGTAACTGCTTTGATGAAGTTTTTTGCCTTGTGCCTCAACCACATGAATTTAAGCTTGCTACTAGATTAGAATCTAAGTTTGGATTCTATTTTTAGTTTGTCTTTGAAGGGTTTTTTAAATCCATATTTGGTAAGTCTGACATTGTCATTTTATTTTTGTTTTACAAATTCTAAGTTTTATTGGTGACAGATGATGAATTTGATTTTTTTATTTCTGGAAAAAAATTGTGTTCAGTATATGAATCTAGGTAATTTAACATTTGGAATGCAAAAATTATTTTCACTATTTACATTGTTTGAACTATTGTCCTCATCTTTAGTGTCATGTTTATGGTGTTTTGGCCGTTGTACACTCCAGCTTTCTTCAGGTGCTAGGAATTTTTAACCAAAGTTTTTATTCCTAGCACTTGAAGAAGATTGGAGCATATAATGGCCAAAATGTTATAAACATGGCAGTAAAGATGAAGAAAATAGTTTGAACAATGTAAATAGTATAAATACTACCTCATTTCAGAAGTATAGACAAAAATTATTTTGAACATCAAAATTGATACTATTTTCTGTCTTCTGTGTGACTAGCACTACTTAATCCAGAATGATTATTTTTCTTTTTGTTTTTTTTATAGAATAAAATTTTCTTTGTGAATGATACAAATATGCACCTGCCATTAGCTGTTAAGCACTGTTTGTGACAATCAAGTCTTGTATTTGAAAGCTTGTCTACTATTAATCAATTATTGGGGACATGATTTTGTTCATGTCACTTTTTAAAATTTTTTATTTCACCTGAATTATTCTTTATACTGTGTGCATGTGAAATGATACTCTAAATTTCAATCGTATGTGAATGAACTATGAGAATGGATAAAAAAAACTAGTAAATTCTTGATTCCTGTACCAGAACTAGTTATGTTATTTACATTGTCCTTTGTTTGTAAAGATTTTACAAGTCCATAAGTTGATTCCTTGCAGTGAATATATGATGTAAAAATTCAACTAAAGTATATATCCTGGCTTTTGATCAAAACCCAACCATTTATGCTAATATCTACTCAGTAAAAATCAGGATACTGTTGTTCAAAAGGATTGGCATACTTAATAAACAGCATATTTACAAATGAAAAGTAGGCACATTTTATGTTAAACAAAAGTTAACCAACAATAAATTTAAAGTAGGTTTCTATAGGTACAAAGTTGGTTAGAGCAGAATTATTCTCTCATAGAAAGTTCATATCATTTCTTTTTGGGTGTTCATAGCATAGGTTTTAATGAGAAAAGTTTTTTTCTCCTTATTAAAGTATTCACAGCAGAGGTTAGTTGGTAGAAATGTATATGAAGTGATTCATGTTAAAAGAAAGAGATGAAAAGGAAATGTATTTTTTCTCAATATGTAAGTAATATATAATTTACTATTGCATTAACTTCACAAAGTTTGTTCATTTGTTGTACATTAGGGAGGGTATTTCTTTGAAATCTGATGTTTATATATTGTAGTTTCATAGTGACATTTATGAAAGAGGAAGCTTGTTTTCTTTTTCTCCTCTAAGATTTAAAAGGAGCACCAGGAATTATGGAATATAACAAATGACCTGTTCTCCCTTATGTCTGAACTTAGCAGCATTATTCAAATCTAAAAAGAGGAACAAAGCAAATGATACAGTGGACTATATTTAGTTTGAAAAACAAAACTTTACTTCTGATGGCCTCTAGTCAAAAATTCACTTGTAAACATTCTTTTTAATCTGACTTGTTTTAATTTTTCTTTTTAAACACATTTTCTTTTATTCACTAATTTTTTTCACCCATAATTATAAAAATCTGTATATAAGACCTCTCTTGGAGTGCAAACTGTTCGTAGATCAAGTTATTATTACTAAGTATAATCCTCATTCAATGTTCTTGAATGAAGCCTTGTACTAAAGCTGGCCTAACATAACAAGCATCAATATAACATGATATGCATCCCCTGTACTTACCATTATTTGATCCAATAAATACATAGATAAAAACATGCCTCTGTCTAATATTGATTGCTAGTCTAAAAGCTTCTGTTCTTAAACAATGTTTTTTAAAGTATGTCAATGCTAAAAGTTTGGTTGTCAATCACAATCTTGATATTTGTTATATTATTAAGTAAAAATGTAGTGATAAGTATCTGCAACTAGAAATCAAAATTAGTTTGTGAATTATCTTTACAAAACCATTATTTTTTAGGTAATTTAATAAAATCCCTCAAGACTATGAATATATATTTAAAGATCCATAAAATAAGCAAATTGAAATACAAATAATGTGAAAGGTTTTTAACGAACTATTCAAGACGAATGACACATGTAATAAAATTATTGCAGCTAGCATTATTACAACAGACAAAACATAAATTCAATCAATAAGTAAATCAAAGAGCAATAAAAAAACATTTGAGCACTTCTTTTATCCCCTAAAATATACTCAAAAATTAAAGATATAAATAAAATAACTCTAATGTTAATAAATATACCATACCGATCAATAAATGTTTGATATCTTCAGTGATAAGACATTGTTTTCAGTGGTGATTCTATGGGGGTGAGAGGCAAAGTTGGTCTTGGTTGGCATCCCCATTTTTATAAGCTTCAAAAATTTATGAAACTGAGCAGTCTCTGATTTTAATAAGATTTGGTCTTCAGCACTTTTCCCTCTGCATTTAGCTTTTTAAGGATATATACAGAGACTAGTTTGAAAGAAAAACAAATAAAAAACATATAGAAACAGACATAATGGTCATATTTTCAAATCTGAAGGAAGATGTTAATTAGAAATAATGTCCCCAACTTGATATGTAGATACATAGCAGTCAGTGATTTATGGCCAAGTGAAAGAATTGGTCAGAAATTATACTGCTTGAGTTGCCCCCTCCTCAAAAAAATCTTGGCCTCTAATCCCTCCATCACCACTTTCAGAGTTCCACAATCACCATTGATTGTTTTCACTGCCTGCTAAGTGCTGAATGACATTAATTTTATAACATCTACCTCTTTCAAATTTGCACCTTGTCTTCATTTTTCCTCCACTCACTCTTGTGACTTATACTTACTTTCCAGGAAGCTATTTAGACAATGGAATCCCCATTGGTTTATTTATAACTATTAAAAATGTTGGTGCTAAAGCATTAGCAAAAAGAAAATGAAGGTAGGAAAACAACACAAAAAGGTAAAAGTAAAAAAGGAAATAAATTAATGACACAATTAGAATTTTAAAATTAAGATTAAAAGAAGAAGCAGATAGCATGTGACATAAGTTTTTTTTTTTTGTTTATTTTAGTCTGTATTATGAAATTATTACAACATTAATTCTTATGTCATCATCAAAATCATGTACACTTAGAGTTAACACATCACTCAATAAGTCCTAGGCCTGATATATAGATGGCACCACTAATAAAAAAATCTATGATTTTTATGAAGTACTAACCATTCAAAAGACATGTGACAAAATTTGGGCCCAATCAGATTATTAGTTTACAAATTATAGTTATTTCAGTGAAGCTACTGTTGGAAATTTTCAAAACAATGGAAAAATCTGAATTTTGTGTGTTGATAAAGCATTCCTTTCTGATAGAAAAAAATACTGTTCAAGCAACGTAATGGCTTCATAAGTGTTATTTGGACTCTGCTTAATCAAAAAAAATAATTAAGAGGTGGTATGCTGACCTTAAATGCTTTCATGCAGATACAAATGATGTTGAATGCTCAGGTTGCCCAAAATTGGCAGCTGTCCTAGAAAACACAAAAAAATATCCACAAACTCATTTTGGCTGATCAGAAATTGAAGTTGCATGAGATAGCATAGGAGTTGAACATGTCAGAAGGCAGTGTATTCATCATTTTGCATGAACATTTGTCAATGAGAAAGCTGTGTTCAAAGTGGGTACCGTGTTTGCTCACAATCGATCAAAAACAACAACACATTGACAATGGATGAAACATGGATCCACCACTTCACTCCAGAGTCAAATCAACAGTTAGCCGAGTGGACAGCAGCAGGTGAAAGCCATTTAAAGTGACCAAAGACATAAGCATCAGCAGGCAAGTTTTTGGCCCTGGTATTTTGTTCATCGATTACCTTGGGAAAGGAAGAACCATCAATAGCAAATATTCTATAGCATTATTGGTGTGTTTGAAGGAAGAAATCACCAAAAAATGGCCACAAATAAAGCAGAAAAAGTGATTTTTCACCAAGACAATGCACTGTCAGAAGTTGATCACAACAATGGCAAAACTACATGAATTGCTCTTTGAATGGCTTCTGCATCCAGCCTATTCTCCAGATCTGGCCCCCAGTGACTACTGGTAGGCCTCAAAAAGAATGCTCCAGGGAAAGAGATTTGGCTCCAATGAAGGAGTGTTATGGGAAACTGAGGTGTATTTTGAGGCCAAAGACAAATTGTTCTACAAAAAAACATTGAATTGTTAGAGAAGTGTTGGAACCAGTCTCCTTCTAAGGTGCTACACTATGTTGATGAATAAAGTTGAATTTTGCTTAAAAGTTGTTTTTATTAGTTAGGCCTAGGATTTATTGAGTAATGTGTTAGTCTTATGATGAAGGAATAATAATAATAATAATTATATATATATATATATATATATATATATATATATATGAGAGAGAGAGAGAATTAATACAAGTAAAATGTTTTCCACTTAGCTAACTGATGTTACTTTTAGCATCCCAACTAAAGAATTTCATAGAGGGATATATATAAACACAGTTTAAAAATTTTGACATTTTTTGTTGATGAACTGGTGTTATGAGGAAATACATGTATGTATTAGGATAATTATCTGTATATAGTTCTCACCCTGACCACAAACAGATTTGTGTTTAGTCAGATTTGAGGAAGTGAGTTAGATTGTTAACTTTTCAGTATCCCTGTTATATATAAAGTAATTGTAAAATAAGTCAAGATGGAAATGATAGTATTTCTAGCAGAACTTGACTATATAACTTAATAGAATTCAATGTAATTCATTTGTAATAAGAAAGGAAAATCTATGTACGCTTTTAAATAATTACTTCTCTATTGATATATTACAATATACTTTATTTAAAAAATCTACTCTAATTTGCAATTTTCAAGAACTTAAGGAAAAATCAATTATAATAACTTTTTGGCTTTGCTTCTATTTAATATCTCACCACAATAACTAAAGATGAAAGCCTTCACTTATTTTCCATAATTTGTTTTGGACATATATGAACAAGTTTTACCCACCAAAATCTAACCAAATGACACAATATATATGAAGATGAGGATGCTGAGAACTCCATGAAACTCTTTCAAAACATTCTGATATTTTGGAGTGTAGGTCAAGAAGAGAACTTTTTAGCACTTTTCCTTGTGTGTGTGTTCACACTAATATTTTTAGGAAATGAATCTGATTTTTCATACACTCTCATTGGCAGATATATTGACAAAATATATCATCAATAAAATGCTATGATGATGGACAAAAGGCAATAGGTGAGCAAGCATTTGGCAAACTACTCTTCAATAATGACCTTAGTTATCCAGGTGGTTACAAAAATGTGTAATCTATATAGTCAGGCTTGACAAGAGCCAGTCATGCATCTGTATTGAATTGATTGAAGAGATAGAAATATACAGATTGCTACATACTGCTAATTGATAAAGAACAATAAACTTGTAGAAAAAATGGTTTTCTTGACTTTGTTTTGTGTTGAGTTATGCTATTTAATTCTTACATTTTGCAATGTTCTGGTTGTAGATGAAGCAATATAATTATTGGTTCTGTCAAGCATATTCTAATCTTGTCAATAACTGGGCATCTAGTATAGTCATTTATTATAATGGAATGGTGAACATAGTGTTTTTTTCTACCTCAACAGAATCAAAATAGAATGAAATAAAGTAGTGGGATCATTGGACTATTAAATTTTTATTATGCATGTCAATTATTTGGCAATAAAATTAGTATTAACCAACTAATGTTTTTAAATTTTCAGGATATACTTATTAGCATTATATCATGTGATTTAAAACTACCCTTATTAAAAAAATATTGATAAATTGTTTTTGAGCTATATGCTTTTGATATGAAAAAAAAAAAAGTGCAAAATAACATTTTGTTGATAAAGTTAAAAAATATCAGCCATTGAAATATATTTGCTTAATAAAATCTGTTATACTTGGATAAGTGATTATTTTATTGTTTTGCACATTAATAATGGCTACTTGATATCATATAACCATCATCAGTCTTTATACCATTGATTTTTGTTAAATTTCCACTGCTTCAACTTTAATATAGTAGTTTTGATACCCAGATATTTCTTTGAAAATTGTTTACCATTCTCTTATATACCTCTTTTAATGATAGATCATCAGTTTTCTATTGGATTAACTTAATTTGCTAAATGGAGTGTGGTAATAAAATAAGCACATACCATCTTTCCTTGCATGTGTAACCATTCACTATAATAAAATAAATGTTTTCAGCATTGAAGCTGAATTAGTCAAATAAAACCTCATAAGTTTCTACTTAGTATTGTTGCTATATTACATAGAGAATAGTTAGCATTATAGAATGTGAAGGAGCATTGACTTTTGTTTTTTACCTATACTATTCAAAATATCCTTTCCAAGAGCAATCCTCAAGTTATATCATAAAATCTTAGACTATCAAGTATGTTATTGTAAATATTTCTAATAAAAATAGATATTATATATTAGAATTCATATGATCTAGTCATTGTAGTGAGTTATGTGAAAAAGATTTACTCTATTTTGTATAGTCATAGTTGTCAGTCAACATAGGAGACAATTACTACTATGTTAAAGCCTGGAAGAGAACACAACAACATGGCATTGCTGAAAGGATTTCTAACACTGTTAGGTGAATAGAATTTTGTAGAAATGTGGATTCATTGTTTTGTGACCCAGGTAAGGGCCAAGAAGTTAAAAAACAACAAAGTTGCAGGAGGGAGGAATGAGATTTTAGATCTCTTTTTGGCTTCAGCAGGCTGAGAGGCTATTAAAAAGATTTCTATTATGGTGTATCTCAAAGAAATAGAAGATTTAACATTTTCAGAAATTTTGGACATTATAAAAAAAAAATGGCTACCAAAAACAAAAAAAAAAAGTTATCACAGAGAAGACAGACTTTCTTGGGTGCAAACAAGAACCAAATGAAATAATACAATATATACAAAATTACAAGAGGCCTCCAGATTCTGTGAGTTTGAAAAACTTTGTACAAGAGAAATGGCCATAGAAGATGAGTTAATAACATTTAGATTAATAGAAAATGTTTTATAATTTGTATAAGCACAAAATTTTAGAACAATTACAATTGAGTAAAATGTCCTTAGATACATGTGTAGATTTTCTGCAATAATTAAAACTAATTGATAAATTCAATACATCTAAGAGGAATCTAGAAATATACAGAATATCAAACTACCTTATGTGATGCAAGTACTGCAACAAAGAGCATGAACAAAACAAGAAAAATTAGCGAGTTTTATGACAAATATAGTGGGATTGTGAGAAGAAAGATCATTTCCAGTTTATTTACAAATATAGAAAGAAAATAAAGAAGAAAAAAAGATAAGTGCTTCTGATGGCAAAAACAGAAGGAAAGAAACTATGGAGGATAGTATGCATAAATCCAACATTGAGTCAAGAGATCAGAATGAAGACGAGTTCAGACCTAAATCCCCAATAAAAAGAATCGGGTACAGACTTAAAAAGAGAGAGGGATAAGATCACCTACTACAGATAGAAGTCAAAGATCAATGAAAGGCATAAAACCTTTTAATTTCCAGGAGGTGTCATGAGATGAAACTTACTCTATTCTGCATAAAGTCAAATAACTACAAATAAGTTTGTCATCAATTGATACAAGGAGACAGTTACTACTACATCACAGACTGGAAGATAGCACAACAGTTATCATATAAATTTATCCTAAAAATGTTACCACTATCAGTTGAATGATATCAATTTTATTGTGAAAACATTGAGTTGCATAAAAAAATCCATACTAATATTGCAAAAGTCATAATATAGTAGTATGTAAAATTAAAGTTAGGTGCTGTCATCATATTCTGACACTAAGGAAATAACAAAACTTACAACAGTTTTGATCTTACATCCAGTGAATTAGTCTGAACACTGACTAGACAAATCATAGCAAGACTATATGAATTATTGGCATTCAAACAGATCATGATAACAGGTGACAAGCATCAATCTCCAGTGTCATGTGTGTGTACAAAAATCCTTGATGGATCACCATAAATAACAGAGTAGTAGACCATAGATCATTACTGATCAGAGGCATCTGGTTAAAATTGTTTTTAGTAACAGATAACTGGCTCAAATCAAATTGATGTTCAATGCAGGAAGTACCAGATGCATCTCTAGTAGGTCAATTCAGCATTCTTTAGCTTCCATAGCATATGGGAGCTGAAGATGCACTAGGGTATACCTGTTCACATCAAATACAGACTCATCTGGGCTTGTAACATTACTAACTGGCTGTTTATAGACTGATAATCTTTAACCTTTCAGCACTCTACATTATTTATTTTCACTATTTCCTCTTCTACTGCATTCTTTTTCAAGGCCCCTAAACTGCAATTACCCTATTGTTTGTTTCACTGAAGGTTATGTTCTTTTGCCATAGTCAAACATTATAACACACTTGCATCCAGAAGTTAGTTTTTTGCATTGGCAAGACAATCTTTTGTTCCACATCATGTCATGAGTCAATAACACATTAAAATCATAGTGGCACCACATGTACTACAGCTGTAGAATCACTGGTGTGTCTAAAGCAAGATAAGCTGGCAGAGCCCATCTTTTTCAAGCTGGTATTAAATTCAGTTTTCCTCCTCTTAGACTGGTTGCCTCCCAAGACTAGAGAGCCTAGTCTGTCCTGCTATTGATTTCAAACTGGTAGGTAGAATATATGGATTCCAAGTGAATGCAGTGGCTTCAGTTAGAATTTGAACTTGGCATACCAAGGTTAAATTTGAATTGTTTGGTTGAAGTATTTTCATTATTAATTTTTGAGTAATTTTTCTTTTATCTTTTATTGTTGTTTTTATCACAATATTGATTATTTAACTCTTTACTGGATCTTTCTGTACTTTTTAGTTTCTAATTCAATGTCTATTTAACAATAAACATTGAAGTCCATGCACTCTTAAATTCAAATAGAAAGATATGTTTCTGTTAAATATCAAGTACTTAAGTCATGTAAATCATTTACATGACTGATAATAAAAAATGCAAAACCTTTTTCTTGTTGATGCAGATTTTAGTACTTTTTTCTCTCTCTACATTTGTAAGTTGTCTATAGAACTGAATAAGAGATCTCAGCATTTGTTACACATCAACATTTGTGTGGATAAAACTCTTGTATGTTGAGTGTTTTAATACTTTAACCTTTTTGTAACATTTAAAAATTCACTTACACACACATTCTAAAAATTAATCTTTCAAAGAACACCAACATTACTTGTTGATCTGTGTTATTTATTATTACATTCATAATCATATTTTGAATAATTGCTTTTTCAATGTTTGAACTTTTTAAGTAGTTGCATCGTATTCTTCTACAGAAAAGCAAACATGAAAGTCAAATACTTGACTATGATCATCGACTCTTACATATTCCTATTACAAAAGAATTTTGCCTGAAAATTAATTACTTGCTCTTTTACTTTCATTATTATTTTTGCATTACAGTTCATTTTAGTTAATAAATAAGTGCTTTATTTACATTGTTTGGACTGTTGCCCTTGTCTTTACTCCCATATTCACAACATTTCAACCATTGTACACTCTGGCCTTCTTCAGGTGAATATGGCAGTAAAGATAAGATCAACAGTCTGAACAATGTAAATGATGTAAATACTACCTCATCTCAGAAATATTGACAATAATTACTTGTTGATTTGAATACTATACTGTTGTATACTTATTTAATTTCTATAGAAAGAAAAACTAAAATTTCAGTCAAGATAATACTACTTGCATAATTCCTAGATTAAATTTTGCATAGTGAAGTCTTACATATCCAACACAAATCTTTAGTGAATTATGATTGTCTCTTATGAGTTAAATTGAAATGAAAAGTTAAATAATCACTTTTTATAACTCTTAGTGACTTTTGTTTAACCTCAAATAAACCCTTGCAAATTATTTCTGTACTAATCTCTTGTAAACTTCTGAGCCATAATGATGCTTTCTCAGGACATCAGTAAAATTACTTTTACCCCTTATTACTTAGTTGTAGACTTCCCCCTTGCTACATCAATTTTATCCCATCCATTTTTATCCAACTCTTATCCTGCACATATATATATTTTCAATTCAGATCCCTGAAAAACCAGAACTGATGTAATTTTGTTACAAAATCATGTTATGCTCTACTTCAAATTTTATCTCTTTCTGATTCAACTTATATATTGGCTGAATGTGAATACTAAGAAAGCAAAGGCAAAAATAAAAAAGTTGTCCTCTGTGCAGAGGCTCTGTGCAGAGGCTCTGTGCAGAGGCTCTGAGCCTCACATCTAGCTTACAAAATAAATCACCTCAAAAAATATGAAATAAAATATAAAAGAAGCCAGTCATAAATGTTGCTGCCAAAGAAAAGATATAAAAAAAAGATATAAAAAAAAGAGTTCATGAACCACCACATTTGCTTTTAAGAATGTCACTCATAATGACTGAAAAAGAATCATGTTAAACAGGCACATTTCAACCAATCCACCACTGGCAACTTCTTAACATCATTACCACTGACCTTAGTCAATTGAGCTAACAAGCACATCAACTCCAGGCCCTGTTAAATCTACAATTCCACCATGTCATTTCACTTGCCCACAAAGAGACATTCCACTTACATCCTCTGTATTGTCAATACAAAGAATTTTATATTAACAATTCTTGTCTTCTTTTCCTTTCATCTCACCAGCAGTACTTGTTTTGTTTTTTCTCTTGTGCTATTATATGTGTGTTTATAACAATCATAGAATCTAATAAACTGACTTGTGTGATAAGAATTAACAAAAATGAAAAAAAATGACTAAAAGAATTAATGAAACCTCTATATTTTGATATTTAAGTTGTCCTATCATGCATGTTGTAGCTAGATAGATAAGTAAAATCCAGTAATTGATCCATAGTTAAATAACTTTCTCATAATAGAGCCAATGATTCGTTAGTTTACAAAGTTCTATATCTGATAGTTGATTTACTAAGCGCCACTTAGATGTGGCACAAGACCAAAGATACGGGGTACCCAGTGAGGATCAAACTCACTATTCAGTTGTAATAGGTTCTGGTGAGACAAGCTTTCTAACCATTACACCATGTTGGGGTGCCCAAGTGCTATATCTGATAGGTAGGAATAAGTATATTAAAACAAAAAGATTGACACACTTAAATGGAAACATGCTTTTTGTTGAAGTTGATTGCATGGTATGAAATTATTTGGTTGGGATACATCTGTTTTATCATTTAAGGAATAATTCCCTATTTGTGTTAAAGAAAACTACAAATACAACTGCCTTTTTTTTCACTTAAATAATTTTCTCTCTGTGATGATCTTCTTTTCAATGAATTGGTCACATATGTAAATGACAAAATGTAGGTGAATGTGAAAATGGACTGTAACTGAAAGAGCGAGTCTGTTTGTTGTAGAGATCTTATCTTCTGAATACATATGGTTCTAATTATAGTTTGGCTTTATTCATATTGTGTGTCTTATCAAAGAAAACTATTTGTGTAGATGTAAGACCTATATCTACATTTCTACATGTATTAGAATAAAAAGGTTAAATATGAATGTGTCCATATTTGGATATATGTGTATGCATGTATTTGATTATATATATATATATATATATATATATATATATATATATATATATATGTGTGTGTGTGTATATATATATGTATATATATATATATGTTTTGCATCAATATATAGTATATCCTTTTGTGTATGTATAGATGATATATAATGAATACATGTATATGAATATATTTGTGTTTGATTATTTCCCTAAATTCATTATGAAGGTGGATAAATTGATTTGCTTTTTTTTTTTTTTTTTTTTTTTTTTGACTTATTACCACTTAGTTGATTATTTAAAGTCAAAATATATTTTGGATTGTAAGAGGTTTTTTACAATACCCAATGTTCCCAAGCAGTCCATTCATCTAAGTACTGACAAGGTTCTATGCTGTTTAACTTTGGTTTAGCTTATATTCATACTGATTAAAATATTTTTGCAGGGTTTAAGATTTTTTTGTTCAAAGTGGAATATTCTTTATAAATAAATATAAAAGAAAAAACCAATAAAAACATATATTTGATTAACAAGATAGATAGCTTATATACTTAAAACATTTATTTTACTGTTAATATGGGCTTCTTTACATTCTTTCAAATTTTGTAAAACTTTCTACTGTTTAACTTAAAAGTAATGTTAGCCACTTCTGAAGGATTTTCTTTGCTTGGATATTTTCCATTCTCACAGATATCTCTTTTAATAATGGATCAAGTGTTCTATTAGATTAATATATGGAGAGGCTGAGGTCATTTTATTAATTTGATGTATTTGTAATCATTTCTTGGCAAGATGAGCAACGATCAGCTTTTCAGAATAGGTTCTTTAGGTTAAAACTTGTTGGCGCCACTGAAGGAGAAAAGGTTAAAAACTGCATATCAAGAAAATACTTTCATAAAACATTTTTTATGATAGTAGAAAATAAAATAAATAGTTGGATTACATATATTTATTACAAATTTTAAAGCAAACCATTTAATCACTTTCTATTTAAGTGGCAAGTCACTTAAGGAAATAATCATTCATGGCTTACTACAGCTTTTAATATCTGTAAACTACACATCACCATTTTAAAATAGAGTAGTTTTCCATTGCCTTCTCTAAAGTTTTGAATTCATAATTATCTTAGATTGGTTGCTAACCAAAGCTAGAGATTACCTTGACCAGTACATTTTGCTATTTAAGCTAATATATATATATATATATATTTTTTCTAAACATATGCTGTTAAATATAAGAGACAATGAATGTAATAACATATTACATTGTATTTGACTACATGGTTTTGTTGTCATTTCACACTATCCCGCGGTGTGACGTCATAAAACCGCATCGCAAACTTAAGAACTGCGTTTATTATTTTTGGTAACTATTGCCGTTGCCAAGCGGAGTTTTATGTCAACACAAAATAAAATCATCGGTGATGGTGGATTTTATAATATTTCAGTTTAAACAACCTCTCTGAAGATGGCTCATGTGAGCCGAAAGCTTAGAAGAAAACCAGTAAATAATTATCCAAATGTTGGAGAATTTTTGTCTTTATTTTCAACTGAAATTAAAGCAAAAATACGACGTTTAGAACGGCTCATGATTAAACATAATAGACATTCATTGTCTCTTATATTTAACAGCATATGTTTAGAAAATTACTTGCTGCCTCGATATACTAAATATATATATATAATGTAAGTGGGGGTGTATACATATAATTCAACAAGAGTGAAATAAAAGAGAAAAATGTTACACTCACAAACTTGCCAGTAAATGCAAGGAGCGAAGGAACTGCTCTTTCTGCCTGCACAGGCTCGGCTGCTAGATTTTTAGGCAAATACCGCCAAAACACGAAGATGATATGCCGATCGAGCACTGTACAAAACAGAAAACCAATTGTCCTCATACGAGGAGGCAGGTGTTGACCAATTGCTGAATCCAGAACTGCTTGGGTTGTTCTTATAGTTCTAAGAGGGCTGCCTGAACATATATTCATGGGGACGTGTTGCACAACCCACGTCTCCAACCTCAGATTGGTTCGTCTTATATATGCCGCATCGCAACAACATTGAAATTTATAAACAACAGAGCTTTTCTGAAAATAGGACAACGAAAGATGGAAACACAGGTCTTGTCTTAAAAACAACACGCAACTATATATATAATTGTGCTGGTATTATCAGAAGTACAATGAAAAAAAAAGAAACAAGTAAAGTCAAATAATCAGTACTGGGTAATTATTTTTATGCTTCTTCACTTTTAAGCTCTTATTTCCAGTTGATATTTTTTCTTCTGATAAACAAAATAAAAATGGTAACTAAGCAACATCAAAAATACATGCTAAAGGAAACAATTTCCTTCAATTCAAACTGATTTGTTTAGGGCTGTTGTTTTTCTTTTCATATTTTCTTTTCATTTATTGTTATTCAGCTTCTTGTGTTTGTTATTGCGATGGTATTGGTTGATTAGTTTATTTTTTACTGCTTATCAGCCTTTTGTGGGTTATTTGGAGCCAAAGCATATTTCAGATTGTAGGAGGTTGCTTGTAGTAACTAATGTTCTTAAGCTGTCCCCCATCTAAGCACTGACCAGACACAACACTGTTTAACTTCAGTGATCAAATAAGAACCAATGCTTTCAGCATGATTTAACCATAGGCCCATGATAGTGAAAAATGCCTTGTTCTACTAAAATTTAAGTGAAAGCTGATTTTGAAATACACAGGAAAAATGACAAATTCTTATGTGATATTAAGAGAATGGTTAAAAACATTTATACAGAAATCACATGTATTTAATGTCACTCAGCAGTTCAACAAAACTTCCCCTTTTTAAAAGCAAATTACAAATAGTTTTTTATTGCAGAACCACCTCATTAAGTGTAGATTTTATAAATTAACAGTATTTTCTCTCAGTTTAATTATAATCTGTTTGAATTTCAAATATTTTTCTTAG
Organism: Ascarosepion bandense; assembly: GCA_037127315.1. NCBI lineage: Eukaryota > Metazoa > Mollusca > Cephalopoda > Sepiida > Sepiidae > Ascarosepion > Ascarosepion bandense. Next base: position 1,459,731 of record JBBBDQ010000958.1, on the reverse strand, counting down.
TGTGTATCTAATTTGTATTTTCTCCATACTTTCAAACATTTTTATTGCAAAATCTTCTATAATGTGGGCTACACCGAAATGTAATGTTTTTATTTACTTAGTGTACTTCAGTTGTGAATCATTCCACCAAGTTTTATTTTTACAAGCTTTTTCCATAAACTGATCTCATTTAAATTCTTTTTGAAAGTTTTAACAATGCCTACTTGAAATATAGGACCAAAATGTGTCAGATTATTGAATCATGTTTTTTTTATTTTATTTTTTTTTTGTTATTGCGAATGTAAATAAAATGCACTGTCATTTTCTTTATATTTTGTTTTATTTAGGTTGGTTATATCTGAATAGTAATTATGATTTGCAATGATAGTAATAATTAGAAAAATATTAATATATAACAGACATAAACAGTTGTTCATGAACCAAATGGTTGGAAAAGTGTTATAATGATCTAAAAGATCTTCTTCAATACTGATTCTGGGAATCATAAATTTCAATTGGAAATGTATGATTTTTCAGTGAGTTATTGGGTTTTAATTATTTTCAGTGTTAGTGATGCATTTGAATAAATATAAGTAATAAGTATATAATGTCATGAGCTGAACTAACAAAATTGGAGAAGCATTAGACTAAAGTTCTATAAGTTCTAACTTCAATTCAAGGTTTCAGCTTTAACACTTAATGTTTTGCATGGATTTTAGTTTAGTAGATAATCAAGTTTGAAAAGTCTTTGTTTTTCATGGTGGTTGTTATCACTATCTCAAATTAATTACACACAATGTAATGAGCCTTTGTCTACTGAATTTGCTCTGAAGACTAATGCACAGAAAAATAAGAGTTAAAGAAATGTGTATTTTACAAAACTAATTTTCATTGTATACTTTTCATGGTTAGACCATAGTTGTCTTTTTTGTTAGGTTTTCATTTCTTTATTTTTTTTTACTTTTTTATTTATTTTTATTTTTTTGTTTTTTTAGTGATGGAAGTTAGAAAGAAATCATAAATGAGAGAAATATTATTGAATCTTGATATTGGACATTCTTGCTTTGTACAATACCAGATTCATTATTGGGCAAGGGATAATTTCTGTCAATATTTACTTATATATTAAAGAAAACAAAAAAACTTAAATATTTGAAGTTAATATTGATAGAAACAATTCCTTGAATATAATATACATTTTTCCATGAAATATATTTGTGGGAGACCAAAACATTTTATTCAGCTTAAGTGTAAGAATTAAAAAAGTTTTTACCATTATCTTTATTGAACAACATATTAATCATTTCATTCAATTAGTTTCTGCTATCTTACAGACAACTTCTTCCTAAACTTTTTATCTTTCTCAGTAAAGAGTTGCTCTAACCACCTTCTCAAGAATTGAATTTTTTTGTGGGGGAGGTGATTCTCTAAAGACCAGAATTAAAAATCAGAATAATGGCAATCTAAAGGTGAAATATCTGTTGAATATGAGAGATGAATGAAATCTTCTTTGTCAAGTTATAAAAATTTTGATCTGGTCACAAGAGAAAACATGCAATCTAACATTATCATCATAAAATATTCTGTAATTCCAGATAATTTTGATCACTTGCTACCTTTACTTGGGAGCAGAATGTTTTTCTGGAGGAAGCTGACAGAAGACTTTCCTACTTCCAATCCATCATATATATGACATCATCATCTTTGGATAAAATCTGGCTTCATTTTACTTGTTGCTTGGTCTCTTATATTCACTTTAGTTTCCAATTCCATTTTATTTCAAAAACATTCTTCTTGCCACATTTTAAGTAATGGATCAATTCAATAACTTTGTTCAATTTAACTATTTGGGTAATGTTGAGACAGAACTGAAGGTGTATCGAAATAGAATGTTTCTTTCCAGAAACTGAACAGAGTATTAAGAGATAGAAAAATGTCATTAGAAAAGAAAGGAGTTTGCTGAACTGCTATATGATATCTAATCTCTTATATGATAGAAAATGCTGAATAAATATCCTCACAGACAAATAAGAAAATTGAAGTGACAAAAATATGGTTCTACTGACAAATATTGAGAAACCATGAATAGTATGTGATTAACAAGAAAGCTTTAAGGAAAATATGGAACTACAAGGAAACTGATACTAACAATCAAAAAGAGGCAGCTGACATTACTGGGGCACATAATGAAGAAAAAACATCCAGACAATTTGTCACTTACAAAACATACTGAAAGAAGCAAGTAAACAGTGGGTAACCCACTTAACAAGTTTGTATTTATGGATTGCAGAACAAAGGTAATTTACTAAGTGTAGCTTAGTTGTGGCACAAAGCCAAAAGTCAGTCAGTTAAAGTGCCATACGTGATACACGCTTAGGCGATCATGTCTCAAAAGAGACATGACTGACTGGGCAGAAAATTATCCCGCAGTAGGTTGCCATTGCTTTCTGCGGTAGATTGGTTGCCGACCAAGGCTATAGACCCCAATCTGTCCTGTTATTTAACCCATAACTGGAAGGAAGAGACGGATTAATACCTTTCCCAAGGGTATTTGCGCGTAAGTGAATACAATGGATTCAACTGGAATTCGAACTCAGCTCCCCGGTTTCTTGTTCCGAGCCGATATCCACTGTACCACAACGCACATCCAAAAGTATGAGGCACCTAAAGAGGATTGAACTCATTACTCATTCATAACTGATCTAGTGAGACAAGTTTGCTAACCATTCAAACCACATTGAAGTGCCCAAAACAAGTTACTTGGAAAAACAAAAAAACAGAAAATTGTAGAGAGCTATGACTGTCTACATACTGAAAGAACATGACATATTTAAAAAGAAAAACCATACATTAAAGTAACTAAAATAATCAATCTGGTGCAAATGATTCTGAATGCTTGATTTAGATATTTTAAGTATGTTGGATCTTTTGCATCATAACATTGATTATTCTCAACTAATATCTTGATTTGATTTCTATAAACAGCTTTTAATCTACTTGGCCACAGAACCTTGTTCAATAAGAAATCTGTAAAAAATGGAAAACCACTTTTGATACATTTATTTGCACTGCCTTTGTCAGAAACTGCATACATCTTTCTTTTTTAAATTTCATTCTTATTTTGATATTTCTTAAATAAAAAAGCATATACCAAAAATATTGTTTCTTTTTTCTCTTGTCAATATACTTTTGACAAAATTTATTTTTACAACTGAATTCTAATATCACAAATACTATCAAGAACAGTAATTTTAAATGAAGTTAAAATTAAATTCTAACACCATATCAAAACAATAACAAAAGTTTAGGCTCCCCAATATATATAGGGATAAAATATATTATATTTTACTTGTGATATTGTAACTTATAAAAGTATATTATAAAAAAATATTTTCATCTATCATCCTTCTATATATCAAATTTTTAAAAGTCATTCTATTTAAAATATGTGTATAAAACTATAAACATTAGATGCGCATACACTGAATTTGTGTTGTTTAACATGACTAAAATTAATTTGTTTTATATCACTAAAAACCTATCACACAACCTAAATGTCATTGCTGAATAGGCATGTAAAAGACTCATTTATTATAGATGTCAGCGTATCTCTGTTCACGTTATTTAACAATTCATTGATGTTAAAAAATACTGGACTTAAATGGCCTTTATTCAATATTTACTTTTTATAATATTAAACTGCTTTTATATTTCTAAATAATTAGTGATGGAGGAAGAAATCAATAAAAAAGTTGATATAATCAAGAGTGTACTGCATCTAGGAAAGTAGGGGTTTCAAAAGAATGACTATATTACAAGAAGAAACTTGTTCAGCATTACATGATCATTTAAAGAAGGCAGTATACTAGAAAACCAGTTATTCAACTGCAGTATTCAATAGATGAAAAATAATGATCATATATGAAATGCACCAAATGTCCACAGAATAGAATGAGCTACAAAAAGTTCTATTAAGTCACACAAAAATCTTTATATATCAATAACAATGGTTTTAATAGAGAACTTACTTTCAGTCTTTGCAGACTTTCTCTTTCTGTAACTTGAAAACAAAACAATAGAAACATGAAAAAATGTGTGTCTATACTTCAAGAAGAATGTAGAGATTTCAATCTGTTTACATAAGCTATGCTTTGTCCTACAAAGGGATTTAGGACATTGGCTTTCTTTTTAAATAAAGAGCAAGTTACCTGCATGGTTTAAACAATGAAAGATAAAAACTCTAATTTGAATGGATAATATTGGCTTAGTCAGTTTACTTTTAAAATATTAAAGGACTTAGATTATTCTTTTTCTTCATGCATTTCTTTTAGACTATTATCTATTAATAATCCATTATTTTATATTGTTTATACTATAATAATACAAAGTAAGAAGATATATTGTTCTGTATTCTATTGGTTATTTATCTGTAAATCTATAAGGAGCAAGAATCTTTTGCTGTATGTTTGCTCACCTAAAAATAGAATAGGATCAAATATGATCTATGAATTTTGTTCTTGCTGCAATTTATTTAAAACTAGCTGTATAGCTTGGCGTTGCTCGGGTGTAATGAAAGCTTTAAAACTAATCCATAGTCCTGGAGCTCAGACTCTTTAGACATTGGCACGAAAGACTAAAAAGCAATAGTTGTTTCCAGTTAAAGCGAAACCGTAGACTGAAAGAAAAATGAATGGATGTAAGTCAAATTTTGATTTCCTGGTATCGATATCAAATAAGATTTTTTGTCGTAAACTGAATTTTGAAGGCTAAATAAGTCCTCTGAGTAAATGGTATCATGGCTGAGACTAAGAACTATAATTATACCTACTTAGAGCCAAACCCGAAGCAAAAGCTAAAATAAAAGGGCTGAAAAAATACAGACATACAGGCAGATAAATACACGCACACAAACATCTTGCCTTTTATTTATATATATATATATATATATATAAAATCGGTTTTCTGCACTATTGTAAAAACTGCAACCTTAAAACTTCTGAATATCGTTTCTTATGTCTTTGTCTATGAGTGTATCAAATTTGATTAAAATCAAACCACTTCTTCTATAACCCGATTTTTTCGATTATCAGTTTTCGATATTTATCAGGGGTACCCCGACACAAAACCTAGCTAAGAACACTTGCAGACACTCATAGTACAATTGTGTAAATTTTCAAGAAAATTGGTTCAGCCGTTTCAGAGTCTATAGGTAACGGACGGACACATACACACACACAGAGACAAAGTTCCATTTATAAACAATATTTATATTTATTATATTTATTTATATTTATATTTAAAATAAATTATTAGATAGTTTTGTTTATTATATAAAATCCTAACTCAAAATGGAGTATCTAAGTTATAAGGAAATGTCTATTCACACTGTTTTAGTTATTTCTTGTTTCACTCATATATATTTACACGTGTTTCTCATTTAAAAAAAAACATGTTCACCTTATATCATAATGTACTCATATTTAAATATGTACTTGGTTCTGTCAGATTGGGCATAATTTCCTTTGTTAGTTTATATATGTGTATGTGTGTATTTGAATTTTTGTTTTTTTAGTTTTATTTTACTAGTTTTGTTGTATGCAATATTGTTTTTTATTACAAAATTATTTTGGTTGATAATTGTTAGACTAAAGAGCTTTCATGTTTTCTTATTTTATTTTACTTTTTCTTAAGCAATTATAAGAGGAAATAAAAAAACTAGTCATACATAACAGCAAATTGTTTTATCTATTTATTTTTTGGTTTGTTGGAATTTTATCATTAATGAATTATTATGGTTTAGGGTCTGTATTACTATGTAAACTTTAAAAAAACAATTCTGTATCAAAAATCATATCTGTATTTTATTTTAGATATAGTATATATTTTAATATTTTCTGTTTTTCCCTGTTAAATTTGAGGCCACATGAATATTGAATGTGTAGAGCCATTGATATTGACCTTATTTTTTAAATATTCTACATCAGCTCAAACATATCTTTATTTGTATCATTTTAGAATTTCTTTTCTTTGTTTATTTTAAATTTGAATACAAATTCTTAATGTTTGCATCTGTAACAGTCCAGTAAGTAACCGACTCTTGCTATCCTCTACCCTTACAAGAACCAGATCAGGAGTCAGTCAGTTAAGTGCCATCGAAAGAGACATGACTAACTGGGCAGAAGATTATCCCGCAGTAGGTTGCCATTGCTTTCTGCGGTAGACTGGTTGCCGACCATGGCTATCGAACCCAATCTGTCCTGCTATTTAACCCATAACTGGAAGGAAGAGACGGATTAATACCTTTCCCAAGGGTATTTGTGCGTAAGTGAATACAATGGATTCAACTGGAATTCGAACTCGGCTCCCCAGCTTCTCGTTCCGAGCAGATATCCACTGTACCACAACGCACATCAGGAGTACTGTTGCCATATATGGGCAAGAGCTTTCCAGTTTTGATAATTCAAAAGCATCTCAGCACCCTTGTGGGTGTCAAATTATTTTCCACCCTACAATCCCTTTTTCACAGATGAAATATTGCCAACCATTTACTGCTCTATTGTTATTCTCATGAAGTGTTGAACCGAACTAAATTCCTTAGTTCCACCAGTTCTAACCTCAATGGCTAAGAGCCCCATGCCACTCACATTGTAACAAACCACTCTCATTCCCTTCATATTTCATTGTTGAGATGTAAGTTCCACTTAAGCAGTGACTTCCCAAACTGTTACTTTGTGAAACCAACTCTTAAGAGGATTCTCCTCCAATAACTAAAATCTACAATATTAATGCTTAATCTGTTCAAGTCTAGGGTTAACTGTTATCTTTCCCACAAATCCATATGAACTATGCCTCTTACTTTGTAACTCCCTACCTCGAGTGACTCTCGAGTATTTTACAGTAAAAAAATCTCAACCATTGTTTATATTGAGATTTTCTGCTTACTACATATAGTTATTTAGCCTGCTTTCTCCTAGAGTGTAGACTTTTATGAATAATTTTGCATATTATTAAAGATCTTATCAGTTAGTATGATTTTCTTTTTTTATATGTACATTTTCTCTCTTTTTTCACAAACTAGCTCAATATTAGCTGCCTGAGCTAACCAGTGAACATTTAATATGTCATTTTACTATGCAAGTAAGTAATTTCATTTTAAAATTGGTATTAACCAAACAGTAAAATTACCAGGGTATGCATATATAACATGAATTTCAGCTTAAAATATCAATTTTTATTAGAAATATTTATATATTTGTATATGGTGGCATGAGATTTTTGTTATACATTGTAAGGATTGTTTATTATATTGGAAATAAATATGTTTATTAGTATAGCGACATTTTTTATTTTCAGATATCTGTGGCAGTCTTTATATAAAAAAAAATAACCTAATGAGAAAAACAAGATATTGTAAAGTTGAGTGTAAGTTAAGATATGAAATTACAAAAAAGCTGACTAGAGATCAATCAAAAGAGAAATTGTAAACATTGGTAATATAACAAAAACTGACTTTTAGAATGTTACAGATTTGAGAAAAATTAAAAGGTTAACAAGTCAAGTAAGTGAACTAATCAGCAAGAAAATATTTGTAAAAGCTGGTGCTGCAAATATAAAAAGAGTAAATAGAGAATATTAAGAATGCCTAAAAACATTAAATCAATCAAACTACCACCTTTGTGAACATCACAAAAGAAACATGTAAATTGGTTGAAGTAGTACATGATTACTAATTTCTCAACAATAATTTTTACTGATGAGCACAGTTACATTATAATTGTCTTTTATGAAAATAGTCAACTAACATAAATTTAAAAAAAAACTGAAGATTGTGTAATGTTTTCAGTTAGTATTGCAGGGATGAAAATTTTAGGCTTCTTCAAAATTGATGATATCAAGATAAATGCAAATAATTATTGTAAATCAATGAACAAGACATTTTTAATAGTGCAGATCACATCAAAGAAGCCATTAACTTAAGAGTATATTCATGCAAGGCAATGCTTCTTCCCATTCTGAAATGTTGAGTATTGCCCACCTTGCCAAAATAAATTTCAGAAACACCAAGTTAATAAAATGCCTCCCAGCTTCTCCTTATATAATAGAAAACTTGTCAGTCATCATTAAAAGATGTATATGAAAATAGAAAATCATAATTATACAAGGAGATCTCTGGGAAGCAATAAGAACTGGTGGAAGTAATGTTAAAGTCAAAACATAAGAAAATAATGGTTGAAAGACTGGTGAATGAGTTCATACTTACATGTAAAATAATTTATTCAAGTTTGTGGGATATTGTGTTAATCAAATCTTTTATTGGTCTATATCTTTTGGATTTATTAATAAATAAAAAGTTAAGTTGCACTTAGTTTTTATCACGCAAACAAACTGACATCTCACCTCAAAAAAGTTTTATCCCAATTTTTAGTAAAAATAGATAAGCTAAACCTCATATGTTAAATTGTTCATCTAAATCTAAACGTATTTATAAATAGAACTTTGTGTGTGTGTGTTCATTACCTATAGACTCTGAAACGGCTGAACCAATTTTCTTGAAAATTTACACAATTGTACTATGAGTGTCTGCAAGTGTTCTTAGCTAGGTTTTGTGTCGGGGTATTCCTGATAAATATCGAAAATTGATAATCGAAAAAATCGGGTTATAGAAGAAGTGGTTTGATTTTAATCAAATTTGATACACTCATAGACAAAGACATAAGAAACGATATTCAGAAGTTTTAAGGTTGCAGTTTTTACAATAGTGCAGAAAATCAATTATATATATATATATATATATATATATATATATAAATAAAAGGCAAGATGTTTGTGTGCGTGTGTTTATCTGCCTGTATGTCTGTATTTTTTCAGCCCTTTTATTTTAGCTTTTGCTTTGGGTTTGGCTCTAAGTAGGTATAATTGTAGTTCTTAGTCTCAGCCATGATACCATTTACTCAGAGGACTTATTTAGCCTTCAAACTTCAGTTTACGATGAAAAAAACTTATTTGATATCGATACCAGGAAATCAAAATTTGACTTACATCCATTCATTTTTCTTTCAGTCTACGGTTTCGCTTTAACTGGAAACAACTATTGCTTTTTAGTCTTTTGTGCCAACGTCCAAAGAGTCTGAGCTCCAGGACCATGGATTAGTTTTAAAGCTTTCATTATACCTGAGTAACACCAGGCTATGCTGCGAGTGTAAACATTATATCTTGAAAATTTTATAAGCATCAATAAAATTTGACATTGTGTAAAGTAGGTATGGAACTGTTTAGCTCAGTGCTATTCTTATTGTTGGCAAACATGTAAAATAAGAATAGCATTCTCTTCCTTTGTATGTGATATTTCTCCATAGCATTTATTCAAAATACAATGTTCATTTTTATGAAACCTTATATTTATATAGGCACATCAATAAATCTATAGCCTAATAATGTAAAAATAGATTTGTTTTAAACAAAAAAATATTTTAAACACAATCTACATACTTGCTAATGCACTTAACCTAATAATTCTCAATAAATCATATAGCTTGAACAATATTCAATGAAAATTATAGATTGAAATTCAGTTAATAACTGTCACCTGCAGACCTGACCCACACTCAAATGAATATTTTGAAATAAAACTAGAAACTGAATATTTATTGATTTCCTTATTTTTAATTTCTATTTCATTTGAATATCTTAAAAATATAATATTATTTTAAATTAACTTGAAATTCCAGTCAAATTTGTTTCTTTCACTCATGTACAAATACCCTTGAAAAATTACGAATCTATCTGTTCATTCCTAGCTATAGATGAAATAGTAGAGCAGTCTAGGCTTTGTAGCCTTGATTGGCAATCAGTTTAGGTGAAGGACAACTGTGAATTCAAAACTGTATGTAACCCTGGCAAAGTACATACTTATGCAACTAAGGAAAGAATCATGGAGTGCACATTGACTTTATGATCTCAAGCAGTTGGCCTTCTTTCCTATTTTCCTCATGCTGACTTCAGGCATTTATTTGACTTATGCCAAGTTTGGTATAAGTTCATATTCCTGAAGCACTTAATAAGATTATTTTGAGTATGCCAACCATTATATAGCAGCAGGTGTTCTTTATTCAGTAGTAAAGGGATTTTAAAGATTAGTTTGAAACTTGCTTCAGTCTGTCCCTTCTCAGAGAAAGTGAATCAGTACTACATTTGTTCTTGATACTAATAGATAAAAAGGCTAGAAGATAAAACAAAATAACAATTCTCATCTTTCTGTTTCTTTATTATATTTATCTATTACTGTTTTCTGCTACATGGTAATTGACTATTATGTTTGATAAAATAAAAAAATAATCCATCAAATTAGAAAACTTTAGCTGTGTCTCATACGCACACCACACACAATATATATATATCTATATATATATAGAGAGAGAGAGAGAGTGAGAGATAGAAAGATAGATCAATTAATAAATTCATTAAAGAAAAAGGCATTTATTTTATACAGTAAATATTTTCAACATGATCCCTTTATTTGTCAATATACTTAATTCAACCAAGGAGATTAATCACATTGTACAAATATGCAGTAAAGATTTCAAATCAAAATTCACCAAATAAGTGTAAGTTAGGGTATAGTCTTATTCCCATTTAAATGTGTATAATTTATTTGGAACATTTTAAATAATCATATTTCATATATAGCAGCATAAATGGAATTCTGTATTATAAAAACATTTTAGATTTTTTTTTTTGCATAAACACAAATTTTATGGTGGACTAAAATTTGATGACTCAAGTACCATTAATTTTATTATTTTTATAATTTTTTGTATATAATATTGGAGTACAGAGGATTTGTGGTTTGAATGTGAAAAGCTTTCCTAAGCATATTCATAAAAACTGGTTTATATTAAAAAATTATATTTTTTTACTTTTAAAATAAACTATTTCTTCATCATATAAACTGTTAATTTTTTTTTCAAACTTCAATATATGGTATAATATCTTAAGAAATATTTCTAAATGTGTAGGTATATCAAGCACTGTTTTATTACCACCATTACTTATGTATCATAGTGAGTACTGGTGGTAATAAAATATTTATACTGTTTGACCAAAAAGGGATTCCAAAATTCTGATGTTTGATCATTTGGTCAGTTTTTGTAAAATGGGTGGGCCAAAATTTTTCAGTATCTCCTTGTAATTTTGTATATTTTGAATAATATACTTGAACAAAAGAAATATTTAAATAATTTTTTTAAATTCCAAAAATCATTTCCTTTTCCACTTTCCTCAGAAACTTTTCCGAAGTGGTCATAGAAACATTTTTCAAACATTTTTTAATGTTTGATGATTTCGTCATAAGTTATTTACTTGTTGTGATCTGTTAAAATTTCTTTGCCAATTTCTTTAACTTGTAAAAAATGGTGTCATAGGAAAACAATTTTTTATTTATGTAAATAGAATAGCCACCCAAGGCTAGCAAGCTAAGTCTACTCTGATATTTAACCCATAGCTGAAGAAGAGGAGAGAAGAGATGATTCATGCTTTTCTCAAGGGTATTTGCATGAAGGTGAACACAACAGACTACACCAGAATTTGATCTCAGCCCCACAATTCCACTTTCTATGTTAATATCTGTTACACTACCAACAAGATTCCTTTAGTGAAATTTTAATAATAAGAAGAACAATAAAAAATGTAAAACAGAAATGAAAAAAGAAAACATTATAAGCATAATAAAAAACAAAACACTATTAAACCAGAAATTTAAAAAGAAAATGCAGAATGCTAAACAGCTGTGATGAAAATATTAATAAAAAGATACTGTAAAAATAGCTTGACTTCTGATTGAAAAATTTTAAGACAAAATAGAATATCATTTTATATATATAAAGATTTATATAACTATTTTATTAGAAAGTGAGTCTTATATGCGTTAAACATTCAGGTAATAAATTAAAATGAATATTATCACTATCCAACAAACTATCAAGAAAAAGTGCAAATGTAGGTTTTATGAAATAATAACTGCTGTTATTAAAAGATGATTATTTGACCAGTAAAATAGAAGCATGACTCTGAAATTTGTGTTTGATAGTAAGTAAAGTTACTTTCAAATTCAGACAGATCATCCTACCCAGGCCAAGAAAGCTAGCCTCATTGTAGATAAGGAAATTAAAGATTTTTCATGTTGTTGATATAACAATTTTTATCAGGCCATCAGGACCTTGCCAAAGAGCTGGAGAAATTGTGGAATGTGAAGGCGAAAATTTATACTCATAACCAGTAGAAGTAATTCCCAAAAAACAAACTAGAGAGACTGAAACAATTTTAAATCAGTGGAAGAAATCAAATGGTACAGACTATTGTGGTGTTGTAGTCAATATTGGGGAGATTTGCTGTTTTAGATATGTCATTCAGGACATTAGAAGCTGCCAGCTGATTGTAGATTTCAGCTTAGTCTGATGCATTCACTTTCACACAAATGAATTTGATAAAGACATGAATTTGTCTCTTCTGTCCCCATATAGCAGGGTAGTTTAAATTCTCTTACCTTTGGTGGCAACCAAACTAAGAAAAGGAAAACTCTGAATTCCAATCCATGGTAAAGGCAACAGGAAACCATCTTTCACAAGAAGGAATGACACTTCAAAGATTGGCTGTTATGTAATCTATAATAATGATCACCAAAGTCAAGGTTGATAGTCCAAAAGCATCTATGTGGGATTAATTATTTTTCATCTTACAACCCTTCCCATAGAAAAAGAAAAAAAAAAAACACTACAAGCTTTTTGCTACTCTATTGCTATTTTCATGGACAATATTAAAACAAGCTACATACCTTAGTTCCTTCAACTCTAACCCTTACAGCTGAGACCTGCCATGCCATGTAGACTGAGACAAACCATCCTTATTCCCTTCATATTCCACTGCTAAGAAGTTCCACTCAAACAGCTTCTTCTCATGAATCAATTTGTGGAAACTATTCCCAAGAAGATAATTTCCTGACCACTAATCTTAACCACTTCATGGTTAAGAATTATCTTTTTCACATAGCCTCATAAACTGTACCTTTTACCTCTTATTCTTACCACTCATATAGCCACCCCTCAATAACCCTCTGCCTTCAGTGCTTTTTGGGTCTTTTAAAGGGTGGACATTAGTAAAAAAAAAAAAATTCTCATGTAGATATTCTGCTTTCTCCTATTACACACATCAACATAATTTTCATGTTATTCCCACATAGAAAAACAAAGACAAAATATTAATATATAAAAGGTTTTTCCCAATACTTAGAGCAGTAGTTCTTAACCATTTCTTAATTAGTACCCACTAAAATATTGATATTTCATCCCACACCCCTAGTAGATAACACAAAATTACTTGAATTTTTTGTGTCAAATTATCATCGAAATTGTATGAGTAATTAATCCATTTTTTTTAAATAAAAAATTGTAAAATTAAATAATTTCAATCATTAATGATGCTTTTGTTTTTGCTTCTTTTCACTTATGTTGGAAATGCAGGGTTCTTTTCAGCTGAGAGTGAGGCACATGTACTGAGAATCAAGATGATTTTGAAACTTGGTTTTAACAGGAAGATTAGTAAAACCTGCTTGTTAGGTTCAAACATTCTCTAATATATCCATTTCTTAACATTTGCATTCTCTTATCAGTTTTGTCATGCATTTAAGAAATTTACCTCTTCCTTGCATTCTCAAAAACTGAATGTTGCACCTATTGGTGGTGCTGTTACTCTCAGTTATGAACCATGGGCTTAGAGGAAGTTATAGTGCAAAATGATTTCCTCAAAAAAAAAAAAAGAAAAAATTGACAGAAAATGAGGTTCTTTTATTTCCTGGTGGAGTGATTTTGAAAGCTGTGTGAAATATCTAAAGAATGTTGGATAACTTGACAAATAAAATGATTCATCTATTCAAATTGCACAAAATTTTGGATAGTACCCCTACTCACATGGCAACCCCTGAAAGTAGTGCCTTTTATTTATTTCCACAGAAACTACAACAGTTAATGAGAACAGCATAACACCATTGGATAGAGTATGTTTTCAGCTACAAAATAAACTTTTTCCATTATAATCACCATTGTTGGTTATCTATTTTTGTTAACAGTGATAAGAACTTGCATATCAAATATAATGTCCATTGTTGTCATGAATGTTTTCTGTATAATCGATTTTCAAATAGATGAAAGGTGCCAAATCTAGATTGATGAAGCAGATTTAAATATTCTGTAAACATGGGTACAATTTTATTTCCTGAATGGAGGAATTTGTTGACACACCTTTGTGCAGGTTTGATGTTGGTGTTATGAGAGTAAAATTTGACCATTCCCACTAATAAACCATAACATTTTTTTTACCTTGTTACAGATAGCAGTTACATGATGGTCTGGTAAAATGACCAGACTACTATGTAACTGGCATCTGTAACAAGGTAAAAATATTATGGTTTATTAGTGGGAATGGTCAAATTCTACTCTCATAACACCAACATCTGTTTTTGACATCATGGGTTGACATAAGAGACATTTTTGGCATAACTTATATACATCTTGTTTTTTATCAGACATGCTCATTAACACACACTTGCATGCATGCATGTGTGATCACTTGTACATACTCACATTCCATACAGGCACTACTTTTTTTCTCTCATGCTCACACATGCCTGCTGCCTGACAATTTCTGGTTGCTTGCATTTCTGCTTGAGCACCCCTCACAGCCAGTTATGCTCTATTTCTTATAAATGCCATAATCAATAATCAATGAAGATTAATTTTATGACAGATCAGAGTCTGCTGCATTTTATGTACAAGAAGAATCTATTTTGATGTTTACAAAATTTATGACCCAAAGCAGACTTGCTTTCTGTTCAAAACAAAAGTAAACTATTGTAAGCCTATCCAAAATTTTAAGATGACACTGGACTACACAGAAATTGAGACATTTGGGAGTTGAAAAAAATGAATACACTTTCATGTTTTGGATAAACCATTTTAAATTCTATTGATTATCTCAAGATTACTTGTAAAATTACTCTTAAAAATCAATGTAAAATTATAAAAATAATTATGACAAAAAACAAATTGAAAATTATTTTGAGAATTGTCTATTGATTTATTCATTGTTTCTAGAATATTTTAAAAATGACTGTTCATATGATTATACTTATAAGTTTAATGCTGATTTGATGTTTTTATAGACTGGGTTGGAAACTGACTTTTTTCAAGAGATTTTTCTATTTGATATAAAGAAACTCATTCTTATATTTTACAAATCTTTTTTGTGATAATTCTCTGATTATACTAACCACTACAAAGTAGCATTCTTTTAGTATTTCCTTCTGATAATATATGAAATCAAACATTCAAATTACTTAATACAATTAGATCAAACCTTTCTAATAAGAATATTTTAAATTCATTCTGAAAATATTTGTACACAAACACTAAATATAAATACATCACTCAGCATTTGTCTGTTTTAAACATTCTGCTCCCTACTATCCTCATTCATTCTGTCTTCAATCTTATCAAATCCAACTGCTTTTTCAAATTGATAATTCCTTGGGGATAACAAAATCAACTTTGTTTGAAACTAGCAGCTATATTTGAAGTGAGAATCTTGTTAGAATTTTTTTTAGCATTAGCATTTTTCTGAGATCATAGCATTGTATCTGTTCTTTATAAGTTTGGAACAAATAGATATTCTCATGGAAAAACCTGAAAACATGTACATGAAAATCTGAGGATGTCCTCTTTTATAAAAAAAATGTTTTATGTATTATTTAGAAATTTTCATGACTGCTGTTTTAAAAATAAGTTTATTATACAGTATAAAATAAATTTTTATTTAATATTTAGCTTTAATATTGCAAAGGATTTCTTCACTTGTTTGAATAAGTCATATCTTTCATTTTATTGCATTATAAAATTCTTTAATGTTTTATTTACAACTAACATTTAAATGCTAGCTTTTTTATATTATTTCTCTTTCACTTTAATTTTGAGCTTGTAGAATATTGTACTTTTCATGCAATTGTTTTGTTAAATACTATACTGAGTCATTGATTGCATTAATGTTTATATATAATATTTGTTTCATTATATAACATTTAAGCTTTGAAAGATTTTCTCTAATATTTAGGGCATTTCATGTGATTTTATCAGGATTGCTTTTCATGAAATGTCTAGCCTACTGCATTTTTTTCTTAATTGTTTCACCCCAAGCAAGGTGTTACTGCCACTGATGCACAGGGGGCTACATATGAGTAGAAGTTTAAGCAGGAGGAGAGCAAAGAGAAAGACAAACCAGTTGCAAGAGGTGTCAGAGAAAAGGCAAGAGAAAGATGGGAATATAGGTGTGATGACAGTCGCTAAGGTAGAGTGAGAAAGGAAAAGAACAAGATACATAGGGTGATGTAAAAAGGATGAGGGAAGGACTGGAGTCAAGTGGATAAGAGATGGGAATTGACATTGCATTTAAATTTCTGGAGGTTGTAGTCATAAAGTAAGTATACGGAAGGGAGTTCCACAGAAAAAGAGAAAAGAAATTGCTGGAGTAGAATTGTCAGCTGCATTTGTTAGATATAACTGTAAAAAGGTAGAGCCTTGTTGCCAATTGGTTGCTTGAATAAATTCTTGTAGAGTGGGCACCAGTGAGCTAAGCTCATCGGAGCAGAAGCCATGAAAATATTTGTAGAAGAGACAAAGGGAAGCCACATCCCACCAGTGAGAAAGTGGCTGGAGTCGAGCTGCCAGGTCTTGACCGATCACATTACAGATTCTCCTTTGGAGCCTGTCAAGAACCCTGAGATGAACAGCAAGGAAAGAGGGGAGGTTTAAACTGTTATTGTTCTGTTTCTTATACTTCTTATATGCTCTTTCTCCACCGCAATTCTCACTTGTCTACAAGTCAGTTCAGTTAAGTGCCATACGTGATACACATTTTGGCGATTATGTCTCAAAAGGGACATAACTGACTGGGCAGAAGATTTTCCCACAGTAGGTTGCCATTGCTCTCTGCAGTAGACTGGTTGCCAACCAAGGCTCTAGAATCTAATTTGTCCTGTTATTTAATCCATAGCTGAAGAAAGAAGAGATGGATTAATAACTTTCCCAAGGGTATTTATGCATAAGTGAATGTAACGGATTTAACTGAAATTCAAATTTGGCTCTCTGATTTCTCATTCTGAGCCAATATTTATTGCACCACAACTCACATCTATCTACATCATGTCTACAAGTCTACATTCATCTACATCATCTCTACAAGTACTCATGAAAAACATTAGAAACCAGTTTGATTAGACAGGTTTATTTCATTGGCTTCACAGACAAAATGGGATTTGATCTTGATCCCATATTTTCACTAGCAAGCTCTGCTGAAGAATTTAATGGCAGATGTTTTTATATTTAAGAAGATCTAGAAATAATCATATCACATAGCAGATATTGATCTTCCTCAATATGAGTTATTGTTCTAATTCATACTTTCTGTTACGAGAAACCAGCTAGTTAACTGTGCATTGTCACTGGATTTAGAAATTAATTCATATACTAGAAAATAATACTATATTAATGTAACTGTAAATATTGTTTAATATTTCTTTGTAGGTTAGTTTTGAAGATATTTTTTATTGAATAATACTGCATGAGTGATATTGATCACTTTGTTGCTGACTTAAGACATTGATTCTGAAACAGTGATGCTTGTAAGAATGTGTAAAAATGAGAGCAATAAAAACCTCTTTTACAAGCTTTTGATCTGCTCCTGTCAGTGTTGCTGCAGTATTACTGTAGAGTGTTCTGAGATTTTGTCACATGATAGCCTTGTAATTTTGCAAGTTCAAAGTTAGCTGCAAACTGCAGTGCTTATCAGTCTGCAAAAGACTAGCAAAGAGAAGTAGGAAAACACACAAGCAGAACATACACACATAATGAAAAAAAAAAAAACAACTTATTCACTAGTGCAAACACACATACACACAAAGGATATTGATTCTTTCATTTGTCCTTTCTTGTGCTGCTACATAAGACTATCATTTGCAGATTCTCTATACAACCAACCAATCAGATGTATTCTTGTATTTTGTACTTGTTTATTCTATTTTGATTTAAATTGTTTCCTTCATACTTGCATATTTGTATTTTGTGTACTAGTTTACAAATTAGTTTTTAATGAAATCAAAATGAAAAAGGTTAAATTGAATTGTCTAAATTATACAAAAATGAAAATAACAGTGACATCTCATCTTAACAGTTACTTTTACAAAAATTACACAAAAATTTCTTAAAATACTAAAGAGTAAATTTATTCAATAAAATTGCTATTGGCTTTAACCATGGTGTTTTAGATGACTTTGGAATCTTCTGCAAATCTTCTGTACAATCTCCTTGTTTAAGTTGGTGAATGCTGTCATAATCATTGCCTTCAGTTCAACTTTGGTTGTTACGAAAAGGTTTGTTAGCCTCTAGCTCAACTGTGCCAACCCCCATAATTAAGCACTTGATGTCTCCATGTAGATTCTGAAGCCCTGTAGGAAGGTGAATGAAGGTGTAATGTTGCCATTGCTAGTGATCACTCCAAGCACCTTCATAATCACCATTAGATTCATCCAACTCTTTTTGAATCCTCTGCATTGTCTTCAGATTGATATCCAAACACACTGAAATGTTTGTATTGGAGCTTCTAGCATGAATACTAAGCAGTACATCATGCTGTTTTCAAATTTCTGGTGGCATGAATTAGATCATGGTGCTCTTTTTCTCACAGATGGTGCCTAACTGACCCTGCTATACTGTGCAGTTGACAAAAAATGATGCACATGACTAAAATTGAAAATATAAAATGATGACAATTTACCTATCACATCCTGTATACTGCTATCTGTAAGCACCAACTGCATGAGAGTTTATAATTTTAAAGCTCTCTTTGTTCATATCCACTTACAAATTAAACTGTATTTGTGTTTATGAAGGAAACTTTAGATTAAAAAAACATCAATGATGTATAAGTAGGTACTGAAAAGTCCTCAGTTTGACCCACTTTCCCACAATCTGACTGAACAGATCTTTTCTTTTTTTAATAATTCTTGGTCAAGATAGAAAAAAATACATCCCCCACCTACTACTTTGGGCAATTTTGTAGTGGTTACAGCTTAAAAAGTATCACTGACAAATTTTTAATCTTTAACTTATTTTATAAGAGTGCAGATGCTATGAATCCATTTAAAAATTTATCCATATGAAGCCATTTAAAAATTTATCCATATAAACATCAACCCACTATTGTACACTTACTCACACAGTTGGCTTACTTTCAATCAAAGTTTTACTGATGTTTTAAATTTTACTTTTATATTTTCATTTATTAATAAAGTATTAATAAAACCATAAACTACTTTAATGAATAAATAACAAATTCTTTACTCTGGGTGCAGGAAAAAGAATAACACCAAAATGTAAACTCAAAAAACAATCTGAATTGATTAATATCACACATAAGGTACATATTTGTTATATAACACATCACTCAATAAATCTTGGGCCTCACATATGGATGGCACCACTAATAAAAAATCTATATGATTTTTATGAATTACTAACCTCCAAATGGAATGTGACAAAATCTGGTCCTAAATGGATTATTAGTTTACAAATTACAGTTATTTAAGTGAAGCTACTGTTGCAAATTTTCAAAACAATGGAAAAATCTGAAATTGTGTTGATAAAACATTGCTTTCTGATGGTAAAAAAATACTATTCAAGCAACACAATGGCTTTTTGCATGAACGTTTGTCAATGAGAAAGCTGTGTTCAAAGTAGGTGCCACGTTTGCTCACAGTCGATCAAAAACAGCAACACAGTGACGATTCAGAGCGTTGTTTGCAACTCTTTCAATGCAACAAAAAGTTTTTATGTGAATATTTGACAATGGATAAAACACAGATCCACCATTTCACTCCAGAGTCAAATCAGCAGTCAGCTGAGTGGACATTAGCAGGTGAAAGCCATCCAAAGCGACTAGGTGCAAACATCAGCAGGCAAGGTTTTGGCCTCTGTGTTTTGGGATGTGCAAAGTATTTTGTTCATCGATTACCTTGAGAAAGAACCATCAATAGGAAATATTATTTAGCAATATTGGTGCATTTAAAGGAAGAAATTACCAAAAAATGGTCACAAATGAAGAAGAAAAACATGATCTTTCACCAAGACAACACACTGTGTCACAAGTCGATCGCATTGATGGCAAAACTACATGAATTACACTTCGAATTACTTCCACATCCACCCTTTTTCTAGATATGGCTCCCAGTGACTACTGGCTGCTTGCAGACCTCAAAAATGCTTCAGGGAAAGAGATTTGGCTCCAATGAAAGTGATATCGGAAACTGCAGTGTATTTTGAAGCTAAAGACAAATTGTTCTACAAAAAAGGCATCAAATTGTTAGAAAAGAATTGGGATCAGTGTATCACCCTAGAAGGCAACTATGTTGATGAATAAAGTTGAATTTTGCTTAAAAGTTGTTGTTTTATTAGTTAGGATTGAGATTTACTGAGTGATGTGTTACAGTAACAATCAAAATTTTATTTAGAAGGAAAAAGAAAAAAAATTAGTAAAATATAGCTGGTCTTTGTTTTGCTTACCAAATCAAAATTTGCTACAAAAATTGTTTTTCAGTCGACTATAATGATTTATATTGTTGCCTTTATGAGAATAGATTAGTAAACCTCTAACCAGACATAGTTGTTAGCTAAATTTTGATAGAAAATCACACAGTATATAATGTTTAATCTATAGTGAAGAATTGCATTAAGCATATTAACATGACATGAAATTAGGCTGAAAAATATGTGGAAATAAATGCTTTTTTCATCATTAAGCTATAGACTTGCTAATTTACCTTCATGTGTTAAAGCTTTATAACTTAATAGTTTGAAACTTAATAGTTATTGTTCAATTTACTTGCTACTATCCTTTTCATTTATCTCTTTGTGACATTCTTACAGGCATTTTTTTTTCTTATCTTACCAAGGTTTTGAGGTTTTTTTTGTTTTTTCAATGACTTTACAATATCTTGTTTTGCTTTTGGAACTATATTTTTAAGTTATGGTAATCTTTATATATCTAAAATTAAAAATAAATAACAATAACACACACACACACACACACATATATATATATATATATATATATATATATATATATAATAAAAAAAGAAAGCTTATCTTAAACAACACATTTTGTCCTCTGATGGACTTTATCAAGGCAAATGTGATTTGCTTCGATAAAGTCCATCAAAAGATGAAATGTGTCAGCTGAAATAATTTTTACTTTTGTGTTTATTTATATTGTCATTTAGATATATTTTTAATTATGTCTGAAATTTTGCTCACACACACACACACACACACACATATATATATATATATATATATATATATATATATTTGTCATCCACACGCTTCTGGGCGGGATCAAAACTTGACCAATTTGGTGTCAGTTGGAATATATATATATATATATATATATATATATATATATAATGAACACCTTTCAAGTTATTTGTTATTTACATTTTTTGGACTGTTGTCCTCATCTTTGTTGCCATATTCACAAGGTTTTGACCATTGGATGCTCCAACCTGAAGAAGTTCAAACAATGTAAATAGTGTAAATAATTACAATACCTCATCTCAGAAATATAGACAGACCTTACAAGTTGTATAAAATATTATATCACCAAATAAGTTATTATAAATATTTCTATTAAAAGTGGATATAAGATGAAATTTGCATGGTATATTTATCATATAAGTATACCTTGAAAATTAAAACTGTTTGGTTAATACTATCTTCTTGAATCCTATTCATTTTTAGCCTTTCACTACCCTTTGTATCCAGTCTTTTCTCTCACTGTAACCCTCTGCACACTAGTGGATGTTCTGTCTTGCTTGGGGTGAAATTTTATTAGTGAAAGCATAATATTGATTTGCATAATAAAATCTGACATAGTGTATATCTAATATATAACTGTTTTTCCTAGACAGAAACTCAAAACTAGGATTATAGCAAAATATTCTCTAGATACAATGGATTGTCCATTTAACAACAAAGAAATAACCTATAGAAAACATTTTCTAATTAACTAAAACGTTTTATTTTAAAAAATATTATTAGCCTACAGTTTACACAAAATGCATGTTTAATGAAAAGACTGAAAGTGAAAATCTAAATGTGATGATTACTGTTTTGAAAATGCAACTTTACTACACTTCTATTTTCTAACAGATTAATACATTTCCCCGAGATTAAATTAAAAGATCTCTAATATAATAGTAATCATTACCTATAACTACCATATGAAAGTAGATACTTCAAGATGAAGTTGAAATGTTCAACTTCTTTAATTTTTTTTTCTGTGTCAAGGTTTGTTTTTCTTAAAAAGTCACCTGTATGCACTGCACATCCTAGGCCTCATTCTCTCAACTGGCCTCAAGTAGAACAACTACATCAAATCTATAGCTGCATTTACCACTAGGAAGGTTGGGTCACTCTGTCAGGTCAGAAATTTTTCTCATCAGAATCCATCTTGCACATTTATAAATCTACCATTTGTCTATATAATTAACACTGTTACTATATCTGGACAGGTATGCCTGTGCCTACTATTCATCTTGAGGTTTTTGATAAAATTCCAAAGAATTTGCAATGTAGTTGATTCTGATTTGACAGCTTGCCTTCAGTCACTTTCTGTCCAACAGGATGTGGCTTCCCTCTGTCTATTCTACAAATATTTTCACAGCTTCTGCTTTGTTGAGCTTTTTTTCACAAATTTATTTGTGCTACTAAATTTGCATTAAGTTTCCACCCTTTTACCATCAAAATAGTTAAATGTAACTGTCACTTCTACTCTAATAGTTTCTTTTCTCACACATCATGCCTGTGGAACTCCCTTCCGTATACTTGATTCCCCGACAGCTACAATTTCCAAAAGTTTAAATGCAATGTCAATAGCCATCTTTTACTTCCCTAAATTCAATCCACCTCCCATTCTTTCTTTGGCATCCCATGTACCCTGTTATTTTTTCTATCTGTAACCCCCTTCACACCAGTGACAGTCCTGCCTTAGAGTGAAATGAATATTAAAAAATATATATATCTTAATGGTTTATGAAGATCATGTTTTTCTTTTATTTATTTTTGGGATATTTCTCAACATGCTTAATTTGGTGCTTCATTTAATGGTTTTCTTCTCATGGATTTTAAACAGTACACTTGCTTGATTCTACAGAGTGACAGCTGATTATAGAATGTGATTGAAGCTGAAAGACTATTTTCAATCATTAGAAAATTCCATTTGAAATAGACATTTAAGAATCAAATTTTAAGGTTATTACAGTGAATGCTCTTATTAAATTATTGCTTATTTATTTGATTGCTCTCATTTTAATGTTTTCTCACTGGAAGAAATTACAATACATATTTAATTTGAAATTATATTGAAAATAAAAAGAAAAAATATATAAATTTTATTTGGAAAGGATAGATGAAAATGGTGGGAGAATAGAATTACAAATTCTCTTTTATCTGAAGTAGAAAAGACAAAGAATTTGTCAATAGAAAGAGAAAATATAATAGAATAGAATAATATATAAAACTGTTTTAGTATTTATTTTTTCCTTCCTCTCCATGACTCTGGAAAATCTGTATGTATACATGGTACAAAATGTTATTTATGTAGGATTTATAGAACTTTCTAAAAAAATTCATGTTAGTATTATTTTTTTTCATTTAAAATAGTTCTAGTGAGTTATCTAATTTTTTGTCTGAGCCTCTGAAATGAATTCTCATACATTCAACTTTTACTTTATCTACAAGGTCATGTAATCTTATTTTTTGCAGGGTATATTAATAAAGATCATCATCATATCAGAAATATGTTACTTGTTTGGGTAAAATACTTCTGAAAGGACCAAATCCAAAAAAACACTAAGAATAGAAAAATTAAGATTCTGCTAAGAGGGAAACCCATCTAAAATCTTTGTTTATAATAAGTGTTCATGAAATAGTATTGGTTTGTGGTCACTTGAATGAATTATGATGAAATTTTTATGATTTTAACTATCACTAGAGAGAGGTTTATTGTGTTTGGTGCATTTTTAAAAGAAATATCAGGTATTTGTCAACAGGGATATTGGTAAAAAAGATTTAAATAGCCATTTCAATTAGACATGGGTTTACCTCTGATAGTTATTCCCCTTAGTATTTTTTGCCTGAATATTTAATATGCAACAGACTGATTATTTTAAAGAGAGGTTAAATTTTTTACCATAGCTTTTGCTAGTTTGTGGAGAGTACTACCAATATCTGATATAATTGGGCACATCAGAATGTCTGCGTTGTGTGTTTTAGGGAGAGCATAAAGTTTGGGTATTCTTGAGTGGTATTTTATTAATTTATATCATAATTACTATAATTATTTTTCTAAATTCTTTGTTAAATTTTTATGCCTCTGTAATTATTTTATGTTCATCTATTTTCTCATATGTGTTAGTATTGTTGAGTAGTAATTTAATTTTATCATTTTATTGTATGCTCTCCTATTCATAATAACAATTCCTCCTCTTTTTTCTACTTTTTTATTAAGTTACTTAAAATTGTTCTGGTACATCAACAAAAAAATTATATATAATTTGTTTAAATGTTATTTTTAATTGATACTCATATTTGAGTAGATTCTCTATTTTTATTATTAAATAGTATATTTATTTATTTACATCTACCAGCCTGAATATTCATGAAATCTTGTTAGAAAAATGTGTCCTTCAGCAGGATTTGAACCTGTGCTAACGGCCATCACTGAGTACATATATCAGGCCCTTGGTAAGGATGACAAAGCTCAGGCTGTTGCCCTAGACATCTTGAAATTATTTGATAGGGTTTGGCATGCTGGCTTTCTGTACAAGCTACAGGGCTATGGTATAACTGGATGGTTGTTTGATTTAATTCAATTGTTTCTGTTAAATCATAAAATGATTGTCATTCTCAATGGACATACTTCCAAATCCTTTCATGTGAATGTGGGTGTTCCTCAAGGCTCTATTCTAGGTCCTACACTCTTCCTGATATTCATTAATGATCTTCCTGATTTAATCTGTTTCCAAGTTGGCATCTATGCAGATAACACTACCATTTACTCCTGTTTTTATATGAAATCTGCCAGAACTGACAAAGTAGATCTCTCTTTTGCTCTTGGAAAGGACCTCCAATCTGTGATGGATTGGGGTAAGAAATGGCTCATGAATTTTAATGCTTCAAAAATAAAGCTGCTCTTCTTTAACCAGAATAGAGAATGTTTGCTACCTGCCATTAAAATGGATCACACTAGTCTACCTGAAAGCAATGCACTGTATCTCCTCAGCCTCACTCTCTCAGCTGATTTCAAGAGGAATGAAAACATTGAATCAATAGCGACATCTACTGTTAAGAAGTTTGGGTCACTGTGCTGAGCTAGGTAGTTTTTTTCTCATTAGAATCCATCTTGCACATTTTTAAGTCTACCATTTGTCCACGCATTAAATACTGTTGCTATATCAGGTCAGGTGCTCTTACTGTTCATCTCAGGGTTCTTGACAAAATCTAAAGGAGAATCTGCAATGTAATTGGTCCTGTTTTGGCTGCTTGCCTTCAGCCACATTCTCACTAATGGAATGTGATTTCCCTCTACCTTTTCTACAAGTATTTTCATGGCTTCTGCTTTGACAAGTTTTATTTTTTGGTACCCCCTCTTATGAGCTTACCCAGGCAATTAGATTGGCAACTAGGTTCCATCCTTTTACCATCAAAGTAGAAAAATGTAATCACCAATTCTACTCTATCAGTTTCTTTCCTCACACTTTCCAGCGATAGATATCCCTTCCCCATGCTTATTTCCCTGATAGCTACCATCTGAAAAGGTTTAAATACAATGTCAATTGCCATCTTCTAACTCTTTCTACAAAATCACCTGTACTTTTTTCTTTTCTGTCTTCCCTTTCCTCTCATTGTAACCCCTTGAGCACCAGTGGCAGTACTGCCTTCCTTGGGGTGAAACAATTACAAAAATAAAAATCAAGAGAATAAGAATTTCACCTCTGTGTACATGGCATATCGGCTTGGAACTAGAAATCGGGGAGCTGAGTTTGAATTCCAGTTGAAGTCCTTGCATTTACTGATGCGCAAATACTCTTGGGAAAGGTATTAATCTATCTCTTCCCTCCAGTTATGGGTTAAATAATAGGACAGATTGTGTTCTATAGCCTTGGCTGACAACCAATCTATCGCAGAAGGTAATGGCAACCTACTGCAGGATAATCTTCTGCCTAGTCAGTCATTTTTGATACATGATTGTGATGTTTTATCTATGGGAAAGGTATTGCAGGATGGAAAATAATTCATCACCCACAAGGCCAAGTAGATGCTTTTGAACTCTATTAAGCCAGGCAAGTGAGAACTGAGTAGGTTCAGTACAGATATGGTAGCAATACTTTATTTTTGGTCTGATCTAGCTCTTGTGAAGATAGTACAGTAGATGGTGGGGGTCAGATATTTACTGGAGTAAAGCAAGAAACCCTCTATTTTCCAGCATCTTTAGTAATAAATCCTATATATATATATATGTGTGTGAGTTCCATGAAGTCTGAGGTGAGTTTCAGTCCCAACAGGTATTCATGTCAAGGTGTCTCTTTGAGAAAGCACATATCGATCATAACAGATGAAAGTAGATGAACTTTTACCTATCATGATCAGAAAGTTCAGATCATGATAGGTCAAAGTTCAGAGCATGCTCAGTGGTGAGGGAATGTTACTTCTTTGGTTTTGAATGTATTGGATTTTACAAGACACGCCTCTTATTGAGCCACCTGGGCTAGGTCAGAGAAGAGACCAGCTGTTAGGTTCTGGTCTTTCAGATTTTTGAAGGTACACATATAAACTGTTGTATCATCCATATAGATACTTACTAATGCTCTTAGGCTGATCATTAATTTACAGTAGAAAAGTGGGTAGGACTGAGGAGTGAACCTCAAGGAACCCCAGCATTGATCTTATAATGACCTTCAGTAATCTACCTGGTAGGAAGGACTTGATATTTGAGAAAGCTCTTCTAGAAATTCCATAGCTGGAAAGTTTATGTAGCAGCTCTCAATGACACACCTTGTCAAAGGCTTTTGATATATCTAAGTTGATTGTCCTTGTGATTAATTTATTGTATAGTGGCTCATTGATTCTATGAGACATCAGCTGTCAATCTAGCAAAGCAAAATTCATACTGATTTTCACTCAGGAGGTTTTTCCCTTTGAGGTGCTTAACAATCTTTTCACTGATTATAAATTTGAAGAGTTTGCTGATGAGACTAAAGAGGCTACTAGGTTGATATTGCAAAAGGCATAAAAACATTTTTGTTCAGACTATAATATTCAGGCTGTATTTGTGCCTGTTATTATCCAAATTTCCTTGGATAGAGAATATGATACTGTTTAACAAATGTTTCTAGAGTTTTTATTTATAGAAAAAAAAAGATGATAGTTTCTGCTTTGATTTATCTAGCTGAAGATATCAATGTGTACACCTCTGAATTTATCTTATTGTAAAGAGTTGTTTATGGAATGGATTTGTGAATACCAGGTCAAAATTTCAAAAGTTCTTTTTTTTTTGTTCCAAAAACAAATTAATTTTGAATGAATTTTTTAACTTACATTTTTATCCTTGACTTAAGAGTATAGAATGACATATTTTAGATAGATGGCTTATATACAGTGCTAAATTTTTCTATGCAAATTTATGTTTTCACAAAATTAGTATTAACAATGATGGTAAAATTTGATAAACATTTAATAAGAGTCAATGTATATCAATGGGTGCCTTTTTTCTGTATGGAGGAATTCAGTGATGCACCTAATTTGTACATATTTCTATATCAGATGATATTTTATCAGACTCTTGTTCACTTGCTACCAGTAACAAAACCAAAGAAAAATATAGATTACTAGTAGCAAGGTTCAACCACTAATGCTATACCGCCAATATCAGTTATCAGTTTCTGACATTGTGGGCTAACACACACACACACACACACACACACACACACATATATATATATATATATATATATAATATGAGGCATTACTTTTAGAATGAGGCTTGTGTGTGTGTGTGTGTGTGTGTGTATATATATATATATATATATATATATATATAATTTTGGCTTTCATGTAAATAAGCTTAGCACTCTTTGAATTGGTCTATTAGCTTGTACATAATTTAACATTTTGATTCTGAACAACTATTGAAATGATAATTCATCTAAAAATTAAAAAAATATATCTTTAGTTTATTACAATTGAGATTAAACTTCAAGTTGTGTTAAAAAAATTAAAATTTTGTATATTCATTTCCAAGATAGACATGTTTTTTCCACTTGTCACTGGACAAGCTTCATTCTTGTTAGTCATTCATACAGGAGGAGGCGCTGAAAAGTACTTGACTGAACTTAATTCCTAAAATTTGACCAAATGATGTAACATTAGATTTTTTAAAAGGGTTTTCTTGGCTATTTTGATAATTTAAATCCAAGTTTTGCTTATAGATTAAGAAACTTACACATGGCTTCCCTGCCCATTTTCTATAAATATTTCTGTGGTATTTGTTCTGATGAGCTTTCCTCTTTGATACCTAGACTTTACAAGTTTAATATCAGTACTAGATTAGCAGCAAAGTCTCATCAATTTACAGTTGAAATTTCTCAATGTAATTTCTATGTTAATTGTTTATTTAATCACTTTCTCACTTTGGGAACTCTTTTCTGGTTTCTTGTTTCTCTGTCAACTTTGATTTTCAAAAATTTAAATACAATATTAATCACTATCTTCTATATTCTTATTCTTTTATTGTTCTCTTTCCTTAATAATGTTTTTTTCTTATATTCTGTGACACTCTGTAACCTCTTACATCTTAGTGGCTTTCTTGTCCTGCTTGGGATGAAATGATTAAAAAGTTAAAAAAAAAAGTACACTATTTTTTATTAACAAAAAAAAAATCCAAAATCATCTCCATTTCTCACACACACACACACACACACACACACACACACACACACACACACACACACACACACACTAATTGATTAACAAAAGAAATTAATATATATTTGTTATAGTCAGTAGTGCGCAGAAGTGATGGAGAGAGGGTGTGATGGCCTCAGGCATCCATATAAAGAGGAAATCCAATCAAAGAGGGAAATAAAAATTTAGTTCATATTGTTTTTGGAAAAAGTTTTTCATGTTTCATCTTTTTTTTACATAGATTATATAAATTGTTTTCCTTTTGCACATTTTTCAGTACCAGGCCTTATAAGAGCCCCTATTTGAGTCTTAGGAGCATGTAATTAAGGAGTTGGCTAGTAGGCATTGCCAAACATCACCAAACCTCTGCATGTCACTGATTATAGTCACATATAGAAGCTGTTTGTCTTTAAAATATTCTACTTCCTATTTCTTTAAGACTGTCATTATGTTAATATTTTTGTCTTTTTTGCAAGAATTTATTATTGAATATATAATTCCTTTTGTTTGCAAACAAGATAAAAAGATTTTTTTTTATAATCATGTCACCCCAAGCAAGGCAGAACTGCCACTGGCATGCAGAGGGCTACATAAGAGGTGATCGATGAGAAAGAGGAACAAGTTACAAGGGTGTCAGAGAATGAGTAAGAGAAGGATGAGAATACAGGTGTGAAGAAGGCTGCATGAGAGTAGAGTGGCAAGGAAGAACAACATGATACAAGGGTTGTCAGACAAAGTATGTAAGTCAAGAAGATAAGAGATACCAATTGACTTTGCATTTAAATTCTCGGAGATTGTAGCTGTCAGGGAAGCAAGTATATGGAAGGGAATTCCACAGGTGGGAAGTGTGAGCTAAGAAGCTGATAGAATAGAAGTTGTGGTTACATTTGATGGTTTTCACTATAAAACCTAGCCACTTCTCTAGTAACTTGAGTAAATTCATACTGAGGGGTCACCAGGGAGCTATGCTCATTGGAGCAGAAGCCATGAAAGTATTTGTAAAAGAGACAGAGGTAAGCCATATTATGTTGATAATATGGCTTACATTTGATGGTTTTCACTGTAAAACCTAGCCACTTCTCTAGTAACTTGAGTAAATTCATACTGAGGGGTCACCAGGGAGCTATGCTCATCGGAGCAGAAGCCATGAAAGTATTTGTAAAAGAGACAGAGGTAAGCCATATTATGTTGATAAGCAGAGGGTAGAGTTATATATATTCTACCATTTGGCAGAATGCTGATTTATTTTTATATCTATGAAGGAATGCTGAAAAGTCTGTGACCAGATAAAGAAAAGAATATAAAATATGGTTAGTCATATTCAGACTTTAGTGAATT
This sequence comes from Ascarosepion bandense, assembly GCA_037127315.1. Classification (NCBI taxonomy): domain Eukaryota; kingdom Metazoa; phylum Mollusca; class Cephalopoda; order Sepiida; family Sepiidae; genus Ascarosepion; species Ascarosepion bandense. The sequence continues at coordinate 1,429,300 of JBBBDQ010000958.1, read as the reverse complement.
AAGCCGAGTATTTTTCAGCACATCCTTATATGAGCACAAGTTAAAAAAATGATTTTCCAGAACCTTATGAGCATCTCGCATTTTATTCATGTATGTTATACTTTTTTTTTTAGTTTTAATGTACCTTCTACTCTTTCTTTTTGTTTTCCATTTAAATTTAGGCTTATGGCCTATCACGTTGAATACACCGGTTCTCGCTCGATCATTGAAGTTAAGCAACGTCGAGCCTGGTCAGTACTTAGATGGGTGACTGCTTGGGAATATCAGGTGCTGTAAGCATATAGTGATAGATGTGCGTTGTGGTGCAGTGGGTATCTTCTTTGCAAAGAGAAATTGGTGAGCCGAGTTCGAATTTCAGTTGAATACCCTGCGTTCACTTAAGTACTTGTACCCTTGGGAAAGGTATTAATCCGTCCCTTCACTCCAGTTATGAGTTAAATAACAAGGGTAGGACTTGGGGATCCTGCTCTTAAAAACAAATCCCAATGAATCTTGATACTCGAAAAAGAAAAATATTGTAAATAAAATAACCTTACCCAAAACTCATTGGTTATGACCTTAAATGATCCCATAAGGATTGACAGGTCATTAAACCTCCAAACAAGCGAAACAAGAAAGCCATTTAAATTTCATTTCTTTACTATATTTCCCTTAATTTCTGCTCAAACTAACCTAATGATTAGACTTTTAATATTTATACATTTATCGTTCTTACGTGCACCAATCTTGATGCATTGGGTAGTCTTGCAAGCTGATGATAAATACAGTCTTTATTATTGGATAATCCATAAAAATATGTCCTTGTGACAAAATAAGTTTATCTGAGGAAATAACTATTTGCCTATATTTATGCATATAAATTTGACAAACTTGTTTCACTTTGAGGACTAAAATAATTTTATGTAATTTTTATGATCTTCATTAATGACATTTATTTTGGGTTTATTTTCTTTAATATTTATCTCTCACATAAAATTGAAATAACTTTTTAGCCATGATTATTCATTGAAATACTAACCAGTATGTAATTGTTTAACTTAATATCTCAAATGTGTTATATCTGTAAGTTCTGATGTCTCTTAAGTACAATTCAAAGATTAATTTTCTTGTTTTAGATGAGAAATTCTTTATTCTGTGGATCATGTTGTTTACTGCAATATACATTATATATTGGATATTTTTATGAACTTCTCAAAAATTCACATTTCAATGATGTTCACTGTTCCATATTTTTATTATTGAAAGCAAATACTTCTCATCAATAAAATAGGCAAAAAGCAAAACAGTTAAAAAGTGATATAAAATCACAATCAACAAAATTGAATACATGACTTAGAAAAAATTTTTTTGGCATTTTATGCTATATTAAAATATCTTTTAGCTTAACAGAGATAACATATTTCTATACTCACATTATTTCATATACTTCTAGTTGTATGTAAAATTTACAAAAATGTAAAATTTGTTAAAAATAGTGAGGGAAATGGTGTTCATAAAAATATTGCTTTATCATTTGAAAAATGAGTAATTACTCATTAATGTGTAAGGATATTTGTAACAACTAATACTGCACCAGAGAATTTCGGTGTGAAGGAGTTCTTACCAATAAGTTTGATGCATTTATGAAAGTATTTACCATTCTATACCATCAAAACCAAAGATCACCATCTACCATCTTGATATAGTGATTGTATGGTTTAGTGTCAAAAAGCGATGCTTTGTGGAACTTATCTAAAATTGATAGATTGATTGATTTATTGATCCAGACTTCATTCAACTTCATTTGCTGCTGATACTGCAGCTGCTAAAGTCACACACAATTTCCCTTACAACTTTACTGATGGATCAAAAAACAAAAACATAACAAACTCTGCATCAATTTACAAGGTTCAGTCTTTTAATGATTTTTAGGTATCTTGACAAATGGAAATGCAATTCTTGAAAGGACACAAAGTAGGACATTTGCAGATGAATGAAAGATAAAAAGATAGGCTTCATTATGCATCAAAACATACAAATGGACATTAATATTTGCTTGTATGTAAATGTACATGTATGTTTTTGTGTGAGAATATATTGAAAATTTAATAGGTAATGAAGCTACTCATTTTCTGGTGGAGTAATTCGAGGGATGCATGGAAATAATGGGTAATTTTTTAAAATGTAGGTATTCATCAATTGAAACTAAAATCTCTCTCATAAATATATATGTTGAGGGGGGGGAAGCTAGTCAATTCCCTAAACAGGCACATTTTTGAGTTTAACTATACTTTATACTGTAATTATGCTAAGTGGAGCTTAATTACAGTTTTTGAGAGAGTGCATAATCTAGTGTGATGAACAGTTTTAACAAGACCAGTATGTTGAAACACTCAGTTATCATGACTTGTGTCTTTATACTAGCACAACCATAGATGGCTTTATAAGAGTTCTGTTTCCCTAATTTCACATACAACTTGTGGTATGGCTTTCAGACACTTTTCATGTTCTAGAATTGCCTCTCAACCTTGATAATGTTAAGAAGTCACCATCCTGAATATTCTTTCATGGTGGGATTTAAACCCGGATTTTATTATCAGTAAAAAAAAAAAAAAAGAATATTCTAAACAATTGGCTATGCACTTTACTCTTCAGCAGTGAATTGAGTTCTTTCGGTGACTGGTGTATGTATACCCTGCTTATATACAACATGCTAAAATTTCCCTTCTTTGATTCCATATGCCTATGGCTTATGGGTTAGTGACTCCGGCTGACATCAAATTGGTTGAGTTTTGATTCCGGCCAGAAGCAAGTGAATGTCTAGCCACACTGATGAGTGAAACAGGCTTGTATGTGGAGGACGAATATATATATATATATATATATATATATTGGATAAAATAATTATTCCATATACATCACTTCAGTACTTGCCTATGCACGTGGCGTGTATTTACCTCAGAATTATACTACATATAGATTTCATCTTTTAAGTCCCAAATATGAACTAGAATTTCAGCAAATAGATTTATATAAAATTTGGAGATATATTTAAAAACAAGATGGATCAAAAGATTATTCAATTTCTATTTCTAAATAGGATTAAACTAATACTGCTTGAGAATGTAATCTTCTAGGTAGTTGCTTTTAAACACTTCTAGGTTATTCTTAATCATTCTAAGTAGTAATTAGCAATTTTTAATAATGGAATGGTACATCAGTTGACTTCTAACCATTATTACAGTAACAAACAATACTAAGGACCATTCTACAATCTTTACAGACACCATAATTGGTCTTTTATATAAAGATAAAATTTACAGAGCCATCAACAAGATTGCTTCAACTTCATCTATGCATCAGTGGTGTGATTGTTTACAAGTGGAAGTAACATAGTTTTACAAGAAACTATCCTCAACCTGGTACCACTTGAAAGATTTTCAACCATACTAAATACAATATTGTAAGAATGGTAAAAAAGTAGATGAGGATGACTTGCAAAGAATTGGGAAAAGATTTCTGAATATCAGCGATGTCAGTTACTCCTCATTGTCAGCAATACACTCCACCAACATAGTCTGCAATCTTGCAGACAATTCTCAAGGAAATCACATGTGAAGGCATATTGGAAGTTTGCTAAGGCTAAGGAACATTTATGCAAACTATATACTTACTGGAACAATATTCTTTGATATGATTATCCCAGGAGAGTTATTGACCTTAATTCACCTTGTCAAATTTGAAGGAAAAAGAATGAAGAATTCAATCCTGAGAACACTATTCAAGTTATAAAGCATGGAGCTGATAATATAAAAGTATAGGGCTGTTTTACATCACATGTTACAGGAGAAATTTTACATAATCAAAGGAAGAATGAATAGCGCCATATACAAGGTTATATTAACCTCTTTACACAAATCATGACTTTAAAAATGAACTGAAATTAGGTGTTTCAGCAAGAGAGAGAGATCTTAACATGATCATGCCAGTGGTTTGAAAATAAGAAAATCAGCCTACTGAAGTGGTGTAATCAGTCTCAATTATACCTGTTTGTTTGCCTAGTAATTTGAACAAACTGAAGATTGTTTGCAATGACAAGTGGTCCAAAATACTACCCAAAGAATGTTTACTGTTAATGGCTTCTTATAGAAAGTGATTAAATGTTGATGTTGTGAAAAAAAATCTATTTCACAAAAAAATTAAGCTCTGTTTTATGACATGTATTGAATACTTTTTATATCATCTTTTTTTTTCGAAAATATATTCATTAAAATCATTACTCATATTTATTATTGCAAAGATGAAATCTATATGCTGTCTAACTTTGAGGTAAATATTATAACACATGTAGTTAAATAATACAATAAACTATTGTGGGAGGAGGCATGAATTAAATATTTATTTTCCCATGGTGTGTGTATTTATACACACAGCCATTATCCTAATTCTTTTAACAGTTTTTGTTTGATCTTCTCAGTGTATATGCACATAAATATATCTATGCAAACATATGTGTGCACACATATATATCATGCAAATATATATGCATGTGCACACACACACACACACACACACACACACAATTTTATGATCTTCGGTATAAAAATGAAATAGCCAAAGATCTTTTTATTTTATTTTTTAATTTTACACTAATTCTGAGATAAATTCTGTAATTAGGATACAATCTGCTTAGCCACTTTCTGTGTCTGTAAAAAGTATGAAGAAAGGAATATTTATGCTCTTTGTAATATGACATTCCTTTTGTGTTCTTACTTCTTACAATTAAAAAAACAATTACAGTGCAATAAAGAAGCAATTCACTTCATGATAATTTGGAATACTTGTAAAATAGGAACAAGCAACTTATAAATTGGTAGATAATGATTTTCTACAGTCTCTAAAATACATGAAATAGATTTTTTAATAACTAATTTTGTGCTTTTGCTTTCTTTCATATTGATTTCATGTTTTTCTATCCTTGTACAAAGTTTCTTGGCACTGTGAACAGGTTCACTGTTAGCTTAAATCCTGTACTAGATCTGTAGTTGATGTTTTCAATGAAAAATGAATTTAAAAATAAAACCAATCTTTAGTTAATTGTACAAAAGGTGTCCAACCTCATAATAATAATATCTGTATGTTTCTCTACTCATCAATTTTTGAGTTCAGGTAAAAGTCAAAATTTGAAATATTAATCTTAATCTTTAAGGCAGACAGGCCTTTCTGAATTTGCAGATTGGTGGAATACAATCTTTTTTTTTTTCATTTTTCCTTGGGCTACAAGCTAATCTTAGTAAATATTATAAATGGCAATATAAATCATTCTCTCTGTATTTATATATCATTTATGAATATGGGTTTATATACTTGTATCAATTATAATATTGACATTTAATAGTGGATGCTGAAAATTTCTAAGCATGATCCACTTTTATATTTGATTTTTTTTTTCTCTAAGGACGTCTTGGTTAAACTGAGAATTTTACATTGTTATATCACAAACTTATGTGTGTATGTATGGATAGGGTGTTACTTCCACAAAATTCAAGAAATTTAAGACATATTATGACTTCTTCAAAGAAAGAAAAAATTAATAGCAAATGAAAGTGTTTTTTATTTTATTTTCTGGTGGAGTGATTCTTAGAAATATGTGAAATATCTGGTGAGATATACGAAATGCTAGGTAACTTAGCAGATGAACAAACTGATCAAATTATATAAACTTTTAGGTAGGAATTTGTGTATAACTGATTTGAACTAAAAAATCTTTGCTCATTAGATAATTTTAAGATGTAAAGGAAGAATGTGATCTCTTATAACCATGTTTAGATGTAATCAATATTTAATTCAGAAAAGGTTTTGCTTTTTGTTAAAAATTTGAAGTTTACTTGATCCTTGGGATATTATTATTGTTATTGTTATATTAAGCATTTGGTTGTGAGAGCAAAGGAATAAGAAGGATTATCCTTTAAAAACAACACACCTTTATTGTGCGGATGTGCATTGTGATACAATAGATATTAGTTCAGAATGAGGAATCGAAGAACTGAGTTCAAATTCTCATTGAATTTGTTGCATTTACTTATGTGCAAATGCCTTTGGGAAAGGTATTAATCCATCTCTTCTCTCTCAAGCTATGGATTAAATAAGCAAGACAGATTGGAAACTGCAGCCTTGGTTGGCAATCAGTTTTCCACAGAAAGAGATGATAACTTACTGTTGGAAAACTTTCTGCCCAGTCAGTCATGTCTCTTTTGAGACCTGATTGCTAAAGCATGTATCATGTACGACACTTAACTGACTAACTTTTATTTACATACATATACAGATATCTTACTCTTGAAATGTCATTTTCTGTACTTGTTTGTCAGGATAGCAATAGATTGCAAGGGTAGCACTGAGAGATGACCAATTTCTTGTGTTCAGTTGACTGAGATCACAGAATATGGTCATTTGCACATGTTGGTCGATTGAGGTCATGATAATAGGTCAGTTCGTGGTAGGGTGCGTTGTTTGTCAAGGTGATGAGGAATTGGTATAGCTGGTAAGGCTGTTCTATTAAATGGATTTGCCAAGATGACAGCATTGGCACTTAGGAAGGCTTGTAGCTGGATGGTGTTGACAAGGAAGATGAGCACACTTGCAGGATTGTGTTCATTGTAGTCAGAGTTGCTTGTTTGCAGGGATGGAGTTGCTTGCTTGTTAGGTCCAAGTCATTACTTGTTGGTAGTCCTGTATCATTGAGGAAGATGATATTCTGTTGGATTTGCCAAGGTGACAGTGTTGGCAATGAGGAAGGTTTGTAGCTGGGGTGGTGTCAACATTGAGATTATTTAGTCAGTCTTGAAAACAGTGGCAGTCATTTTGAGAAGAGCACTCATGGCAATAATGGGGGTAGCACCTTGTGTGTTGGCAAGTGGCCTGATGGCTCACAACTATTTGTAACTGCCCGTGGTTGTTGTGAGGAGCCTGCTTTTATGCAGATCCTGGCAGTCCCCAAGGATATCTTTTTTTCTGGTGAGAATGTTTACAATTGGTCAATGTTGCTTTCATTGCAAGCTGGGCAAGGAGAGCATGAATCAGAGAAGCAACCAAGAAGTCCATGGTAAGTCTGGAGAAGCTGAAACAATCTACAGTTCATGTGAGAGGATGTTAACTATTAGTTATCAGTCAGTTAAGTGCAATATGTGATACATGCTTAGGCAATCATGTCTTGAAAGAGACATGACTGACTGAGAAGATTATCCTGCAGTAGGTTGGCACTACTTTCTGCAGTAGGCTGGTTGCCACCCAAGGCTATAGAACCCAATCTGTCCTGTTATTTAACTCATAACTGGAAGGAAGAGATGGATTAGTGCCCTTTCTCAAGGGTACTTGTGCATAAGTGAATGCAGGAAATTCAATTGAAATTCAAACTTGGTTCCCCGATTTCTCATCCAAAGCCAATATCCACTGTACCATAATGCACACTCCTCAAATCTGGCCTTTATAGAAGAGTGGCAAAAAAAAGCCATTGTTGACAGAAAGCCATAAAAATTCCTGTTTACAGTTTGGCACAAGCCATGCAAAAGACATAACAAATGTGTGAGTGAAAGAAGGTGCTCTAGTGAGATGAAACAAAAATTGAATTTTTCAATTTTAATGCAAAATGTGTGTAGCACAAATGCTATGGGAATGCTTTTCCTCAACATGTACAGGTAAGAGTTGATGGGGAGATGGAATTGAGCCAAATACAGGGTAACACTTGAAGAAAACCTGTTATAGTCTGCAAAAGATTTGAGACTGGTTTGGTAATTCTCCTTCCATCAGAACAATGACTCAAAGTCCGTACCTAAATCCAACTAAGAATCTGTGACAAGATTTGAAAATTGGTGTTCACAGACCTTCTCTATCCAATGTTATTGAGGTTAAACTATTTTGCAAAATTGGATAGACACAATTTTCAGTCTCTAGGTGTACAAGGCTGATAAAATGCTACAAAAGACTTGCAGCTGTAATTGCAGCAAAAGGTGATTGTACAAAGTATTGACTTGACAAGGACAGGGTTGAATACTTATGCATTCAAGAGCTGACTGCTTTGTTGTAATTATTGTTTGTCATAATAAAATGTATTTTTCCTCTTCAAAGCACTGTGTATTTTGTGTTGATCAAATTGTAAAAAACTAATTTAAGTCAATTTGAAATATTCTAGTAGTATGATTACTTATGCAAGGCACTGTACATCTACATGTGTGTGTACATAATGTTGCAGTTTTTAAATACTCGCATGATTATTAAATAAAGTAAACTTAAATTTTATACTTCAGTGTCCATTATGTAATTATGATTAAATTAGTATATTATTAATATTATGTAGCATTATGCATAGTTTGCATCTATCATTCTGTTTGCTTTTGAAGAGGTCACCTTGCATATGTAAGGATGTGACAGTATTTAATTGAAGCACACATCTTCATTCTCACATTTTCCTAAATAATTAGGTTTATTGCTTTTTGATTTGTGAGTAGATTTGTGATTACACCTGGTTTTTCAGGTTAGCTTAGTGGTGTGTGTAACATAAAGTAATAAAATAATAATGAAAGAGAAATATATTGTTGTTTTGAAATAAATAAAAAGATATGCTCCCCTTCTCTTTATATAAAGAAAGATAGACATATTAGAGGGTGCTGGAAAATGCTCAGTCTCACACATTTCTGACCACAGATTTATTGGAATCCCTCCCTGATCAAACCAAGAATAGATATATATATATATATATATATATATATATGTATAATCAGTCTTGGCATGTCATGATGCTTAATTATGTTGCTAAGAACTTTGACAAGATATTTTCATATCACTACCTTATTAGCCTAGACAGAAGCAGCTGTTATTCTTACAGCCAATTCTAACAAGGTTAGATCATAAGCTATAAAGTTTGTGTTGCTGCTGCTTTTAGAATTCTAACACACAAAATGGTGGTATGACAACAACATATACAAGGTGAAATGGATGAATTATTGTTTAAATTATGTAAAAATGAAAATAACAATGACATCTCATCTTAACAGATATATTTACCAAAATTATACAAAAATATCTTGAAATACTAAAGAGTAAATTTATTCAGTAAAATCACCATTAACTTCAACCATGATTTATAAACTTTGGAATCTCTTGCATATCTTCTAGATACTCTCCTTGTTTAAGTTAGTGTATCGTGGCAACAGATAATTTTCTAAACACATATTGTTAAATATAACAGACAATGAATGTCTATTATGTTTAATCATGAGCCATTCTAAACATCGTATTTTGGTTTTAATTGTTTAAGTGAATGCTGCCATAATCTTTGCTTTCAGTTTATCTTTGGTGCTACAAAGAGTTTTGGTTGGTCTCTCACTAAACTGCACCACACACATAATAATCAAGGGGATTGCAGTTTGGGAAGTTAGGTGAAAGTTAGGTAAGGGGTGATATGGTTGCAGAAATTGTCTGACAGTGATGACTGGGTTCTCCTGCTTGTGTGATATTGTGCAGAGTTCTGTTGCCAGGCATAGGGTCTTCCAGCAACCACCTTCTTGATCCAGTCAGCACTTCCTCCTCAAGGCACTTGATGTAGGCTTCTGTGTTGCATCTGAAGCCCTGTGGAAAGATGAATAGAGGCATAACATTGCCATCACTAGTGATCTTTCTAAACACCATGATGTTGACTGGATATATCATCCAACTATTTCCAAATCCTCAGCATGGTCCTCAGATTGACACCCCAAAAACTTTGAAAACCAAGCAGTACAGCATGCTGTATCCAAATTTCTGGCTGAGTGGATTGCACCATGGTGCTCTTTTTTTTATATATGATGCCTGACTGACCCTACTATACCTGTGCAGTCAACAAAATAAAAAAAACAATGTCCATACACAAAATTAAACATATAAAGTATTGGCAATTTACCTATTACACTCTGTATGGTATATATTTTTGCATAAATATATGTATGTCTGTGCAATTATATAGTTTATAGACATATCAATTTCCAAATACATACATATATAAGTATCCATATAATTTCATATTAAGTGTAATTAATTAGCAATTGTTTGTTATAACACATGTTGGATGGGACTTCATTTTGGAATTGTTCTATTAAATTTAAATATAACATTTCATTAAATGCACTACTTATGACTATCACCATTTTTCGGTAAATGTTCGTTTTAACTCCCGACGGCTTTTCCCCTTCAAATTTATCCAAAATAGCATTATCTCTGTGCAAATGTATATGCTGAACTCAAATCAACAATTAGTTATTGAAGAAACTTACCTTTTTTTATATAAATGTCCATAAAAAAAACGAACTATATCTTGCACTTTTTCTCTCCCATAACTCTCACAAAGTCTCACTGCAGAATGATGTACTACATAGGCAATGAATTTTGGCAGATTTTTTGTTGATTTTCTTCATTTACTGATACTTCCGGCAATGTACTTCCTGTCATTAAAGTAATGTGCTATTGTATTTCTATGTTTATTACTTTCATGACAGGAAATACATCACCGGAAGTTTCAGTAAATGAAGAAAATCGACAGAAAATTGCTGCCTATGTAGAACGTCATTCTGCAGTTAATTACATGACTTTGTGAGAGTTATGGGAGAGAAAAAGTGTGAGATATAGTTCATTTTTTTATGGACATTTAGATAAAAAAAAGGTAAGTTTCTTCAATAACTAATTGTTGATTTGAATTCAGCATATACATTTGCACAGAAATAATGCTATTTTGGATAAATTTGAAGGGGGAAAGCCGTTGGGAGTTAAAAACGAACATTTACCCATTTTTCTAATAATACACTAATTACATACTCATGTAATGACTCATGAGTCAAAATCTTAGACATAGCCATCATAAAAAATTTGGAAATTTTTGTAAAAGTTTATTCACAATTTGCAGAGGAAGAATGTTTTTCCATAGATAAAGAATATCTATACTTTTTAATAAGACATATTTGGAGGAATCGATTCACATTTGCATATATGTACATGTTTGTGTGATATTTGAGTATATTATATCAGGTGAATATAACCATAAAAAAAGATTTACAGTAACATTTAGTGTCTATCTCCTAAAGTATTCTTCTGCTTGTTTATACAGTGTCTGACAAAAAATACTGGTTAAAGTCCTAATACATTCAATTTACATGCAGAGTTCAACTTTTCCAAACTATTATTAGCACTTTGTATGTGCATTGTACAAGTTTAAACATTATTTTATCTAAGAAATATTTTTCTGGTGAATTATGGTCTAATGTGGGTTGTTGCTAACCTGAAAACACTAAACCAAAGTTCAATAGTTGTGTACCATTCACCATATAATTTAACCACTATGTGTCCTTATTAATTGCTATAATCATATGTTCATAAACCAAATGTATTATCAGTAATGTTGCTATAAGTGTTTTAAATATTGTTGAACTCTCACTATTAATAGTATTAATATACAAACAATACATGCCAATAAGTGCTTATAAACCACATGTATCATCAGCACTTAATGTTGTTATAAGTATCTTAAATACTATTCTGTAATATAGTGAATATCAATAAAATTGAGTATTTGATACATGAATAAAGTATTAATTCATTAAAAAATATGATGGACCAATGGTCTTTAGCTGGGTATTCCATAGACAAATGTCCTTAGACAGGTCTCTCTGAAACCAATAATCTTTAGATGAATGTTCCTAAATCTATCTTCAGCATTGCACATCTGTTATTAAACATTTTAAAGTTCTGGAGTTAGATCTTTGAAATTGGATAATAAAAATTGACATTATTAATTTGCAATCTAATTTCCAGTTTAAGGAAAATTTTATTTTTTCACTCATGATTTTATTATGAACAGAAAAATAACAGGATATGGACAAATCCTGAAAAGAGATAGACACTTAAAAAAAAACAGACCACATGAAGAGATTGGGGTCAGATAAACTATTTATTCATATTAAGGGCTAACATGGCTTTAACATTTTTTGGTAGGATTTTTCTTTGTGACCAACAATTTATTTTACTATTTATATATATTAATAAATTAAATAAATTATAAAATTATTTTTACCAATTATATTAATTGATCATATTTAATGTATTTGCAAAAACAAGAAAACTGTATTGATCATGTGATTATGGACCTCAAATAATTTTACTAATTTTCATTCATCATTAATCTCTCACCATTTTAGTTACTGTTTCGCCAATTTTTTAAAAATGGCATATTCTAAGAGAGAAGTGTCTTTGTTTTTCATTCTCAAAATAAAAGGCATATTTAGTTGAAGAGGGCTAAATTGCTTTAATCTATTTTAAGATGTATTTTGAAGGAATATATTATTAGTCATTGGGTGGAACTTGAGAGAAAAGTTTACCATGTATACTGGTAAGTTAAGTGCAGGCATCAAAAGTCTATTGTTTTTTTGAAAATTCAACATTAATACATATTAATTTTTTCCATATGGTAAAATGTTTCCCCTTAAGTACTTTTTCAAGCATTTGTTTGCTTATTTATTTTTTATCAAAATATGTCAACCATATGTTAATTTTAAACAAATGACTCAACTTTTTGCATATAAATAATTGGGGATTTTCACACAAACATTTACAGTGTTAACAATTCTTTAGTTGTAATTTATTTGCTATTTTTCATTAGATTTTATATTAATTGGGATTAAATCATTTGCATTATCTCAAAGCAAATTATATTCTTATATCTTTTGACTCTGAAATGAATTTCTTAAATTTCTTACATGGAGTTCAAAGCTTATAATATATCAGTAGGTATTTACTTATTTTCACTGAATAGTTCAGTGGAAGATTATGAGACAATGAAAAATATTTTTAAAATTTTGTTCACTTTTGTATCACATGGTTATGGAAAACTAAAAACCCCAAACATCTTTGTTACTTGTTACTCCACTTCGTCATTCTGATAGTGGTTATGATTAATCATGATACTGAGGAAGTAACAGAGGCTAGTTTTGTATAAATCTATTCAAAGATAATTAAATTTTAGGCATTGGTATCTATTCCCAGAGGATGACAGCTAAACAATATTAAAAGTGACAAGATTAATCACTAAATTTAGGTAGTTTTTGTCATTGTTTGAAATTACTTTTTATTCTGCATGAGTATGAGGGAATCAATAAATCCATGGCTTAACATAGTTATTAACTGAATTTTGATCTGAAATCTCTTCTGTTTTTGTTAATATTCGTGATTGAATGAAGTGCCTGGGCATAGATTAAAACTGTTGAAAAATTTAATTTGTTGTGTAAAATAAATACATTTTTTATATTTTATATCTGATGTATCTACATAAGTGTTGATGAACATTGCCAATCAGGCATTTGTGATTGTTTGACATTAAATTTATTTTTGCATTAGTTTGTGATGATAGAGATCCACAACTTAGCTTGTGCAATATATTCTTATAGCTTTTAGCCTTAAGAAACTTTTGAAAAATCATTTTATTTTTTTTAATAAATATTGATTTTTGAATATATGAAATCATAAATCTATATTGTAAAATAAATTTTGCAGTTAATATTCAGAGCATTCATTACAAATAGAAATGACAGTTTTATACAGAATTGTAGTAGATTTTTATATAACATTCATTGCTAACACTATATATTCAATTTTGGTTGTAAAAATCAAGCTCAATATTTCTTACTCTCATAACATTGAGTTTAACTCTTCTTTTGCTTTAGTGAGGAAGTTGTTAACAATTCTCCTTTTATAAATTATTTTTTCTGTATTTAAATTTCATTAAACATATAAGCCTAAACTGTATGTATGTATGTATGTAGGTAGGTAAAGAGGTATTAAGCAGCATAAGTTACAAGCAGAGAAAACAGTTGGTGAACTATGTTCAAATTTTGTGTGAAACTGCTTATGTTTACTTTAAACCAATGCCTTTGGGGAAATGCATTAATCTACTTATTCTTGCACTGTCCAATTCCTAGGATATCTTTATAAAATCTTTCATCATCTATAAGATGAAATATTTGTTTTTACTAAAGCTTAAGTGCCACTCAAGATAAAGCTTTATTGAATGATGTTGTTGTATAGGGAGGTAGAAATGGTTACATTATTATGAGGCTATGTAGGATAGATTATGGTTGACCCTTGACCTGAAGAGGTTAGAATTGTAGTTATCAGGGAAGCATCCCGCAGGAGTCCATTTCACATTGCAATAGATCTGGAGAAGAAGCAGTCTGAGTGGAACTTACTCCTTACCACTGGAATATATAGCATTGCAGGTTTTAGCTGGAAAGGTATGAATTGGTAGAACCAAGGAGTGCAGTTTACCCAAACATGTCAGGAAAATAGTGGTATATCAGTGATAGGATAGCAGTGTTCCATCTGTGGAAAAGGGATTGTAAGGTGGAAAACAGTTTGTCCCCCACAAGGCTGTGAAAATACTTTTGAACTCTGTCAAGGTTAAAAAGGGAATATTAGTTAGCTCCAGACTAGATGTGGCAGAATTACTCTATTTTTTGTCTGACCTAGTTCTTGTAAAGATAGAGCATAGCAAAATAAGTAAGGTACTTTCTGGAGTTGTACAGGGTGTCAGCCATTTTTGCAGCATCTTTAGTGATGAATCATATATATTAACTATACTCGTTTATCTTTCAGATAACTATAATATACTCCTTTCACTGATAAATCCCAAGACCAAGATATTTAGAAATTGAGTTTTTAAATATTTGGGTCTTGAGATTCATCAGCAAAAGGAGTTGACAATAGTTACCTGAAAAATAAAAGAGCATAATTAAGAGTACTTTAGCAAGATACTTTAATGAAATAGTTTCTATTGACATTAAAGAGATTAAAGGAACTAAAATTCTCCATTTAATAGATCATTTTACCAAATACAGTGTAGCATCTAAGATAGTCAAAAAAACATTAAGAAATTATTGATGTATTTTGATTTTGGATTACATATTTTGGACATTCTTCTAGTTTTATAACTGATAATGAATGAGAATTTAACAGGGAGGCTTTCAAAGACATGGCTCAAACTTGAATATTATTGTACAAACTACACCAGCACAGAGTCCATAGAACAATGGATTAAATGAGCACCATAATGATATACTTAATGAAATGGTACTCAAAACTATAGAAATCACTGTCTGCAGGTTGGAACTTGTGATTGCTTGGTTACTGAACTCCAAAAATACATTGCATAATGTTACTGGTTGTAGTCCAAATCAATTAGTATTTGGACAAAATCTTAATGTACCTTTTGTCTTGATAAATAAATACTGGCTTTAGAGGGTGTTACATCAAGTGAAGCAGTATCTATCAACTTGAATGCTATGCATGTAGCAAGAAAATCTTTCATATAGGTAAAATTATCTAAAAAGATCAGAAAAGTTTTGCACCAAAAAGTGAGATCCAGTACTGCTTGTAAATATAGAAATGGAGATCCTATATATTTCAAGAAAAATGAATTAAATCATGAGATAAGACTGAGCAGTTATCAGAATTGAAAATAGGTTTTGGTAAAGCATGAAAGAAGCTTTGATAGTCTATCCTAGTCACCTGCAAATTTATAATAATGATTTGGTTGAATGGACCAATGATTGATAAGAGTAAGTCCAACATGGAAAATTTGGAAGATGCTTCATGTGTCGACCAAGACAGTCAATGTACAGATTTTGAAGGTGCTGTGGATGATAGCTTTCCAGATGAAAGAAATGATATTAGACCTTCTATGAGTGAAAACACAAAAACTTATGAATTGAGTATCACTCAAGAGACAAAAAGGCTGGATGCTTATCAAAGAAAAAAGTCTGTTAAGAAAAATGCCATAATTTTACCAAGAACAAGACAATGGATGATGTGTAAAGTGGTCTCAGACAATGACCTTTCTTGGAAGATGTAAGTTGTCAGTCATGCTGGAAAGACTACTGAAAAATAAAAATATTATGAATGTATATTTGGAAGGTGAAAGTTCATTTTGGTTTGATTTTTTAGAAGAATCTGGTAGAGTGGAAAGACATTCCTAACTATGAAAAGGAAAAACTACAGGTAGACTCTTACGACAATGATAAAGAAGTTACCTCCTTCTCAATAGTTAATAATGTAGAATATGCTGAACCAAAAAAGAAGAAATTGCATAGTTGGTAACAAAGTACATTAAGTTGTACCAAACTTGGGTCAAAATAGAATTACAACAAGGTGGATTTGTACCAAAAATGATTCGAAAGATGGAATTATAATCAAGGCAAGACTGGTTGTGAAAGATTTTCAAAATGGAGACACAAAATTAGTTAGAAATGATTAGCCTACTTTCTCAAAGGAGAGTTTATGAATTATCCTGACCATTATTACATCTTTAAGGTAGACATATCATATAATGTACACTACCAGCCATAATTATTAGGCCATCTCCGTTTAAAAAAAAATGTATTTCATACTATTTTTAGTATTTGCCAAGTGGATAATTCTAAATAAAAATAGAATTGTTCTTTTGTTATTATTACTTTGCAAAATTTTACAAGGCAACCAGGAGGCCTTTGCTTCGGCCAGCCAATAAAAAGAGACTAGCATGGGGAAGAAAGCACAAAAATTGGACACCAGAACTGTTCATTTGATACACATGTTATTGTGCAGTATTAACAAAAGAACCATTTTATTTTCATTTAGAATTATCCACTTGGCAATAAATATTAAAAATAGTATGAAATACATATTTTTTTTTTTTTTTTAACTGGGGTTACCTAATAATTATGGCTGATAGTGTATATCATGATAGCTTTTGAGCAAGTGAAACAATCTGAAAGGACAATCATTTTATAAACCTCCCTCAGAAACTGAAGTTCCTGAAAATTATGTATGGATGTTGAATAAATGTGTATACAGATTGAATGACACTTTCTGTGAAAGGTAATTAGCAGTTAAAGAACTAATAAAACTAGGGGCATATGTATGACCAATCTCTTTCCATGGTACTATTATAAGATTAATACAGTCATATCAACTTTTTCTGGGCAGACACTGGACAGTTTGAAAAAATTGTGACACAGAAAATTAGGAAAGATTCTTTTACCTCTAGAATCTGATGGAAAATTTCAGTTTAAACTTTTCTGGTATTAGACTATGTAAGCAGAGTTTCACAATGGAAGGAGACTATGGTGTGAATCCTAAAAGCCATTCCAGGCTAGGAGTTTCATTGAGAATACAACCATTCATCATGATTGGTGAAAACTCAGGGTTTACTCTGTGATGGTGAAACATTTCTAGCTAGTAGAAGAAAGTTAGACAAGCTATTTCTCTCTGTAACTACCTTATATGTCTATGCAGTAACAACAAAATGCTTTTGCCTCTATAGTCAACCTTGACAAAACTTAATAAAACAAAGTCACTTGGTAATAAAATTAAAAGAAAATCTAAATTTAAAAATTGCCCTAAGTTCTCGTGTAATGTGTAGTTAAAGCTTTGTTTGAATTAAATAGTTCGGTACCTCACCCACATGGCATTAACAATGCAAGTTCTTGGCCTTTTCCAATTCCTTGCAAATTATTCATTATATAATGAATAGGAATTAATTCTGACTTTTTTAGGTTTTCATTATTCTAATCAACATTATAGAATTTACTTCATTAGTCAGATTAATATCTGTGTCTAAGGGATTATACCTGATATGATTTTTACCCTCAAATGATAAAAAGTAAAACAATTCACATTTCTATTAATTTTTGATTGCTTTATTTTCTTCTGTAATACCAGATCTTTCAAGAGAATATTAAGAAAAATTAACATTATTCTTGTGTATCAACCTGACCTTTAGATACTCAGCAAGAGTCATTTGCAGCAAAATTCACAAGTTTTCAATAAAAGAACAGCAACATTTAATAGCTGCAATATTTCTGCTTGTTGAATTGGTACCATATTCCAGAAGAATTTTGTTATGAACCAATATATAGCAGACTTTTCTTTTCATCTCTATTCCATGAAAAATATCACCTTTTTTTTTTTACTCTCATTTATTTTTGTCTTTACTTTCTTCTTCTCTCATTCCTCCCAGTTTCAGTGTGCTTGTAGGTGATGTAGTCCCTTTTCTTTTGTAGATGTATTTTCTCTCTTTCCTTCATCTCTCACTTTCTTCTGGTTTTACTTTTATCTACTTTTTCTAACTTTTTTCTTTACTTTTTCTTTATAATTGTATTTCTTTACTCTCTTCTTTCATATTTGTTTTTTTTTTTGTTTTTTTTTAATCATATCACCCCAAGCAAGGTGGTAACACCACTGATGCGCAGGGGGCTACTTAAGAGTAAAAAGATTGGAAAAGAGAAAGCTGGAAACCACATCCTAAGCAGGGAACAAGGGATGAGCCTCTTCACCTGTTCAATAGATGTGGGTGGAGTGTGAACCAGGCGATAGTTTAGGCTATTTTTTTTTTGCATCCTCCTTTGAGTTCTTTTTTGTTTTTCTTTTCACTCCTTCTGCATTTCTATTTTTTCAAAATTCATTGTCTTATACGTAAACAGAAAATCTGAATATGCTTTTATACACATTTCATTTTGTCTCTCTCTTTTCTCATATTCTACATTTACTTTATATTTCTTATTTTCTGCTTTAGCCTTTTTTGTCCACTTTGAAATAAAAACACTTAAAAAGAAAAATAGAATATTTCGATTCCTTTTTATGTACCCTTCATTTTTTCATCCTTATTAAACTGTTTATTTTAAGAGTGTGAAAAATAGCTTAGTTTATTAGGAAGGAGAAGAGAAAGGGAGAAGATAGAGAAATTAAAAATGGGATATATGTATATTTGAAATGTTGTGATAACAACAACAAATATTAGGACAATAGTCTGCATGTAAATAATGAAAATAATCTTAACTCCTTATATGAGAAATTCTGACAGATATTTTTGTTACATATTAATTAGCATGAACCATACATATGACTTAATTTCAGTTATACCATTCTGAATATGGTGGCACACCTGGGAAAATTAATATTTAGTTCTCATGTACAATATACATCTCTAACTTTTAGACTTAAAAGCCCATAAAAATATGTGAATAATTATGGTATATGTAGTTACTGTTACCAACACTGATAATGAGCCAGTGTATGATTGATATCATCAGCATTTCTGAGAAAGTCTGCTTGAATTCTTGCCTTTTTATCCTCAATGTCCATCTTTTTGGAAATGACTACCTTTTCAAGGCAAACAAGGTGATTAAGAGCTAAATCTAGATATAATAGATTAAACAGGGTTAAGAAATATTTTCATTTATGTTAATTCTTATACGTGCATCGTGCATCGTAAAATATTTGGAAACTTCAATCAATTGTAACTTTTCTATTTACTCCTTTCTCTCAGCTCCTAGAAAGACTTTTAAAAATCAACTGATTATGAAATATGACTACTTTACCACAAAACACAAAATGATTAGGACAAATTGTAGACTACCACTTGTTTATTCTCTTAACTACTTTTCTTAGCATTTTCACACTCCTTTCATACTGTCTGTTTCATTTCTTTGAGTGAAGCCAAATAATTTGTGATTTTTGTTCTGTATATTTTCCCAAATTGCCCAGACAAAATTGGGAAATCAATTACAAGATATGATTATCTTTTTTTTCAGTCATACAACTTTTACCAAGTTATTTTGTTCACTAGTAGGAATTAATGCATTCAAGATAAAGATAGGTGTATGTGAGTATCTTTAATATGGGATGAAGTGTGAAGTATAAAAGGACTCCATGTATGTATATGATAATGTGACTATCTGTATGACTTAAGAAATTCTATATGTTAATATGAATCTGTATGTAAAGTGAATGAGTGTATCCTAGACTGTTTATAAGGTATAAATAATTCTATGATCAGGATATATTATTGTGGGGTCAAGTTAGGAATAAATGATTTTGTATATATTTATATCTTTTGGGATATGAAATCAGATATTTTCTGAGTGAGGTACACTGTGGAACTAACTCTATTGTAAGTCCTGTTGTTACTTGATACTTTTAGATACTTATGTTTATGTGTAGTATTCAGTGTATACTTTTGACACTGCCTATTAGAATTGTTATGATCATGGAGTTTACCTACAGAATCTCACTTATATTCAAACCCTGAGCACTGAACTCTTGCCTGAACTATTTTCTCTTATTGTCACAAGTGACAACTATTTCATTTTTTCTAGCATGTTAATAACTTGTCATCTCCTGGCTTTAATATTGCTATATTAATATATACTTTCATAAGATAGTCACTGATTATTGAAATACATCCTGCCTGAAGTTATTATGCAAATCAAATAAACCTCAATAACACAAAAAGTTCTGAACTAATATTTCTCAAACTTAAACATGTATATTTCTAAACTTAGTAAAATATTTAACTAAATTTTCTTCCATTATGAAGATATTTGGAATTTACAAAAGTTGGTATGCAAATTAAACTAAGCTTAAGACCTCTGAAATGTAATAAAAACTATTTTTTTCTTTTTGTCCTTAATATATGCTGAAACATTGGTAAAGGGAAGGATCTAACAACTGCTGAAAAACAGAAAATAACAAAGTTATTGAGTGAGAGAATGTTCACATTGGAGATATCAAAGGAGCTTTGTAGAGATCATTGAATGACAAAGAAGGCTGTTGAAAATATAACTAAGTTGAGAACTTGATGTAAAGGAAAAAGAACTTGTTTTTTCAAGATGAATGCTTATTGAAGCAAGTTATAGCAAAACAACCACTTTTCACCAGTGATCAGATCTTTGGAAAGGCTGGAATTGATGGAGTTAAGGACAAAAAGGGTAGAATACTTTGTGAATTGGAATCTGTAAAAAAGAGCAAATATTTTAAAGTGTTGAAATTGGGTCAATAAATACATGAAAATTGACTTTTCTAAAGTAATTTTCATGAATGAATCTCAAGTGACATGTGATGGACCTGATAGATGAGCCAAAGGATGGATCTTATCAATTCAAATATGCTTGTGGTTAAAAGAAGACAAGAAGGTGGTAGTGTTAACATATGGGCTGGAATTGTTGACCAAACAATTATTGGACCATTTGAAGTCGATGAAAGAGTTAAACTAAACAGCACTAACTACTGTGATTTTATGAATAAGATTTTTTTTGCATAAAAGATTTACAGAAGAGATAATGGAATGACCAACATTCCAAAAAAATTTGAAGAAAATAAAACATTCCCATTGAATGGACAGTGTATGTCCAAAAGTATTATTTATGTAGATTGTATCCATTTCAATGATGATCTTAAGTTTAATTTTGGACTAACTGCTAATATATGGAAGTATCACTTCAATAACTACATGTTGTCTTTAAACAACAGTAAATACAGCAAAAGTGCAGATTTATCCAAATATTATTGGAAATTAAAAACAACAACAGCAACTTAATTATTACCTAGAATATTGTCTCTAAAACCAAATCTTATAATGGAAAAGGAGATAGATGTAACTTATGTTCTTTTAGAAAAACTTGTCATCTTAAATCATATCAATAACCCTAATCTACTTAACAAAAAAGTGAATTAATGACCATATGCTTCCATAGAAAAATACTTATTTAAATTCTTAGATCCTGATGGATACAGATTCCTCTATACATTTACTTCTTTCTTTCTCACTTACTTTCCCCTTTTTTCTTTCTTTCTTTCTTTCTTTTTCCCCTATAAATATGACTAGTAATAATTGCAAATTACTCTTTTGAATTGATCTCCCTGCATTTGAATAATTTTTTTCTACTATTAATTTTATTTTTTTATCACCATGTAATTTTTGTCTATTTTAATTTTACTCTCAATAAATTATAAAATAGATTCCACTGTAGTCAAAATATGTGGAAAAAAATAACATCAGAAGCATAATATTCCTTGGAAATGGGCAGTGAAGCGGCTGAAAGTGATTGGAAAAAGTAATAATTACTGTACATTTTTACATTCCTTAACTCCAGCCAAAAGGACACTTCCAATAGTTCCAATGTACATATCTTAACTGAGAAAAAATGTATATAGATTATAACTCTGTTATTATATATCAAGCATTATATTTACACTTGCATTCAATGGGAAGCATACACACACATATATATATATATATATATATATATATATATATAAAATAAAAAGTGTGAGAAGCCGTGAATGTTTCACAAACAAAAGGAACTCGATATGTAAAGCCACAAATTTATTTGCCTGAAGAGTCAGTTTTAAACTCGAAACGCGTGTAGCGTCACAAATACCATTATGGACACTTAATGTATCATAACATGTATAATAACAAAAACAATAAATATACACTTTAAAGAAAATGTTCACGGCTTCTCACATGACCCTTACTACTCTTGACAAAGAAAAACCTAGAGCTGTTGTCAGTTTGGAAATAGTTCTCCATCTTCCTGGGATTCTGTTGTAGAGTAAATCATACATACCCAGTAACACAAATGAACTAGGCTAGTCAAATCCTGTTGCAGTCAGTCAAGAGTATTTCTAACAGATGTCATGGTGAGTAGCTTAAGTATGACTTAATATTATAATTGCTAGAAAATGAGTTATAACAGATTCCAACAATCATTACATGGTCAAACAGCATTAAATCCTTGTCTGCCTCCTATGGCTGCCATAACTATACCATCTTTGGACTCCATTTCTACAAATGAGAAAGGGTCAAAACATTCACTGTATTAAGATTTTAGTATTTCATATATACATGTGTGTGTATATACAAGCACCGACCCACAAACCCCCCTTACAATTACAAAGTTAAGCAATGTTGAGCCTGGTCAGTACCTATGTGGGTGACTGCTTGGGAATACCAGGTGCTGTAGGCTTGGATTGTTCAGGTGGCCTAATGGGTGATGGCTCGGATTTTTTAATCAAAGGATCAAGTTCCAGTTACAGTTGGTTGCATTATATTCTCTTATGTGCAAATGCCCTTGGGAAAGATATGAATCCACCTCTTCTTCCTGCCAGCCAGCCATGTGTTAATTAGTAAGACTTGTATCACTTTAAAAAATAAATGAATAATAAAAATTGTGTACAAAATATTTCAGCATTAAATAATCCATAGAGGTTGATATGCCACTAAACAAAAACAACTAAACCACACACACACTAATTTAAGAGTACTACTTTTATTTTTTAATCATTGACATTCTTTTGGATCAAGGTGAATTTTATCTTTGGATGAGTTAAAAATAACCACATAAGGATGGGTATTTTTTGTATTTGTGTACTGTAACTGTTGTTTTGAGGCTTTAAAAACTCAAACAAATTTTTGATAAAATAGTTCAGAATTTGTTCTCACTAAAATTTTATTTATCAGAAACCATAAAGTTGATGAAGGCTATAATCTATTTCCTGTTTGTTGTTGATAAAATTAACATAAGAAAATTATTTTTTCCACATTTTATCATCTATTTCATATACACATATTTGTCTGTTTAACTTTCTATCTATAAGTATGTGTGTGAGGGGGTATACATTTTTTGTATATTTACTTGATATTTAGGAAATGTTAATTTTATGAAAATCAGTTTCCCTATTCAAACCTTTAAAGATAATAACTAAAAAAGATTTGGTCATGAAGCCATATTAAATAAAGAGTTGAGATTTTGAAATTTAAAATTATATTAGTGTGTGTATGTGTACAGATCTATTTTAAATGAATAAATATAAACTGTTGCTATCAATGCTTCTATGGATAAATCTAAACAGTTGCTTATCTAATGTCTCTATATTGCTTGTAACACATTTCTGTATGGCATTTATACATTTTTCACAAAATCATTTAAAAATATATACTCCAGAGATAATCAAATTTGTGAAGTTGATTTCTTCACTTGTGAAAGTGTTTGCCTTTGTCCTGTTATATCTGATACATACTAGCATCATGTGTACACGAACTTGTATTTACATATGAGATGATGCTAATAAGTTCCTAGTCTGACCCATTTTCTACAATCTGACCAATTAGCCAAATATCAGATTAAAAAAACACATTTTATAGATGAGCCTCTTAGTTAGGACAAGAACTTTTCAACATCCCATCATATGTAAATAATATTTTTGCCACTATGTATATGCTTGAATTAGATAATTTAAACACAAATATATGATGGTTTATTGTATATCTCATGGTATTTATTGGGTTGGAACAAAATTTCATAGTATGTATCTGAATGGTTAAATAATGTAGACCAGAATCTATCCTAATTTTTCTTTTGAGAGGTTGATATGAAAGTATGAACTCTAATCAGTCTTCACTTAAAAGAAGGAAAGAAAGAAAAAATTTATGTGTGAGCAGACATTTGAAAGCTTAGAAATAGAGCCACCCATGTGCATACCAAATGTTACTCGCTCAATAAATCATGGCTGCTGTTTTAGAAACCTATGACTTACATTCTGAACATTACTTGACATTCTAACTTTTTACATAATTCTATTGTTAATGACATATGTGTTTCACATCTGCAGTGAGACCTCTTGACTTGCAGGAAGTTTGTTTCTTTTGTTGGAAAATAACAACCTCCTGGTATCTAAGTATACATACTGATTATTATTTACAAGATGAGATAACTTGGTTTGAGTTGAACTAATCTCTATTCTTTTCTATATTCTATTAGTGAGAATCAGTAGATTTTAAGGATAGGTCAGTCTTGGTTTTTGTATTTCTTTTTGTAAGAAATATACATTTTCACTGGACAGCAGTAATAATAATAATAATAAACCTTTTGCTTGCCACCCAGACAAATGATGCTTTACTGAACTAAAATCAATTACACAGGCTTCAAATCAGGATTGTTCTAGTTCTGTGAATTATGTATATAGCATATTTATTATTAAAAATAAAATGTTTGTTTAGCAGTATATCAACTCCTTTTGGGTAATTTTCTTGGAAGCAGTAGTAATTTTTTTACAAAAATGTATTAGTGGTAATATATTTTTTTCCCTTATAGAAATGTATTGCTGGTAATATTTATTTATTTTTTTTTTTTACAAAAATGTATGGGGTAATTATTTTGCTATGAAAATGTATTACTGGTATTTTACTATGAAATTGTTTATACTTTCATAGTGTTTTGACCTCAGTTTGGGAGTTAAGTATTTGTCCATAGCTGGAACCCTAACAGGTGCTACCACCCTGACTCAGGGTGGACCTGGGAACAATAGCAATTAAGAGGCAGTTTCACAGTCCTCAGATCCTCCCAATCAAAGGCCTTGCTACTGAATGTAGTTTATCCTTATACCTAGGATCTGGATTGATTAAAAATAAATAAAAAATACTTTAATTTTGATACTTCAGAAATGTTTGAGACACTTGCTCTTGTGCCAGTGAATGTTGATGACTGACTGTTGCCAGCACCAGCAATAGTTACTAATCATGTCTGATTTTGAATTGACCTTGATATCTTGTAATTACCAGTCTCATTAATCGTGTGCATGTACATAACACAAAATCCTTACATGATAGAACAACTTTGCATATGAATTTGAAGCCTACCCTATTTCATTTAAAAATACGTGCTTTTTACTGCAGTAACAAAATCTTTCTTGCCCAATGTTTGATTTGGTATACATGGTGAATTCTTCACTCATGTATATGTATGTGTCACTTTACAGTTTAGGGAACTTAAAATATGAAATGGCTTTTTCAAGGGAAAAAAAAATTGATAGAATGTTTTTATTTTCTGGTAGAGTGTTCCTGAGAGATGTGTGAAATGGCTATTCAAATACAAGAAACTTTGGATAACTTAACAGATGACCAGAGTGATCAATTTGTTCAAATATTTTTAATGTTTGAATCATTCTATGTGAATATACATGTGTGTATACAACTTACACAATTTTCAAGAATGAGCATTGAAATTTGAACAAAATCAATTAAATTTCTTGTGTATCCATTAACATATTACAAGCATACTTGTGGGAGTTATTTTTATTTTAAAATTTACTGAAACACACACACACACACACACACACACACACACACACACACACACACAATCATGGCTTGGCTTAACAAATAAAAATTTTAGAGGGGGTTCCAAGTCTACTAGTGAGGCTCACCAATATATGTGTGTATTTTTTATGATTTATTATTCTGCAATCTAATAAATAGGAATAATGCTTCACTCTGTTTCCTCATTAAAAACATGAATTTGCAGAATAGTTTCTTTTAAAGTTTTTTGTAGATTTGAAAATAAAAATTATACAAATGTAAATTAGAAAACACTCTGTGACAAATCCTTTAAAATAAGCCAATAACCTAAAACTATTACAGGACATAAACTAGTATCTAATTCTGTGGGACCACTGTATCTCAAGATATGTTTAAGTGGATTTACTTGTCAGTTTCTATTGTAAAATGTCTTTGATATTTTCTGGCTGGCTGAAGATGACAGGTGCTTATCTTTGGTTCTTTCATAATGTTCCATTGTATTTCAAAACTATACATGCATATACAAATCTCTGTTTATGTGAATCTATATGTAACTATTCACATCATGGGTTTCAGCTTATATTTATACTTATGAAGAATATTCATAATAAATGGTTTTATTATGAAAACAAATTAAGAGCAATATAATTTTTTATTTATAAATAAATTGAAAATTTAATTAACATATTTGACTAATATAGTATCTCATATACCTGAATAATTTATTTGATTATTTTATACATTAATATGAACTTATTGACATTCTATAACCATCATCAGACTTTTTTTTATTCATTGATTTTTTTAAAAAATCTTTTACTGTTTCAACTTTAAGCCTTTATTGCTTTTCAAAGACATCTGTTTGAATACAGTCTTCCATTATCATATTCATCTTTTTTAATGATAAATTGCAACTCTACTATTGATGTGAGCTATTTAATAATTATTTGTCTTTGAAGCTTTTTTAGCAAGATGGGAAATAACTTTCCAGAATGTGAAGGTGCATTACCTGGCATAGATATAATCTATGATTGTGATTTTTATTACTCAAAAAATATCCTATCTAAAAAGGTTTCAATATTTTTCTACATTTATTTTGATACCATCAAATTTGAAGGGGTTTATAATTTTACTTCTGCAATATGAGCTGAAAATGTTATTCCACTTCCCCACTG
This sequence comes from Ascarosepion bandense, assembly GCA_037127315.1. Taxonomy (NCBI): domain Eukaryota; kingdom Metazoa; phylum Mollusca; class Cephalopoda; order Sepiida; family Sepiidae; genus Ascarosepion; species Ascarosepion bandense. The sequence goes on along the minus strand of JBBBDQ010000958.1, from coordinate 1,402,177 downwards.
TTGTAAATTATATTTCATTTTTTTTTTCAAATCTCTTTTTGTGATATTTTTAACATTATTTTCCATTACTTTTTGATTTTTCTATGATCTGTTTAATCTTTTTACAATTTCCATGATATTCCCATTACTCATTAACTTAGCAACTTTGTGTTTCAATTGAGTTACTGCCTTCTTACAACCTATCTTTCTAATAAAATATATAAGCTGAAATATACATGGCTCATTTATCTTGTAAATATAAGTATATTCTAAATTATTTATCAATATCAGTTAATACCAATTTTATTAATATACATATGAATGTATATTCATCTGAAGTATATTTCATCACATTGTTTCTTCCCAATAAATATTTACAACTAAAAAAGAGAAGGAAAATAATTTCGTTTTGAAGCTATAAAGAAGCTGTCATTCTAATTTCGATCCAATTGTGAGTTTGTCAATGGCCAATTTGTTTCATCCTCTTTGTCATTTCTCATTTTGTTCACCATATTGCAACTGTTTTATTTTTTACATTTTTATTCAGCATTATTTGATGTGTACGCCTGTTTGTTAATGTATATGATTTTTTACAAGGTTGCTATGACTGACTAATTTATATGTTAACAAAATTCTAAACATTAACAAAGCTCTTTTCATTGTCAGTTTTCAATATCTAAATTTAAAGTCAAATTAATCAGTAACAAGCTGGTTATTTTCAATAAACTTTTATTTAAGTTATAACAATTTTCTCACAAACTTTAGACTCTCAAAATAGTATCCATGTAATAATCAGCTCCCAAGATTAATCAAAATATATATATATATATATATATATATTGAAGGCAGCAAATAATTTTTCTAAACATATATTGTTAAATAACAGACAATGAACGTTGATTATGTTTAATCATAAGCTGTTCTAAACATCGTATTTTGGCTTTAATTTTAGGTGAAAATAAAGACAAAAATTGTTCAATATTTGGATATTTTTTTATTGTGCTGAAGATGGCTCATGTGAGCCAAAAGCTTAGAACCAGCATAATAAAAAAATATCCAAATGTTGGACAATTCTTGTCTTTCTTTTAACCTGAAATTAAAACCAAAATACAATGCTTAGAATGGCTCATGATTAAACATAATAGACATTGATTGTCTGTTATATTTAACAATATATGCTTAGAAAATATATATGGTGTTGTAGAATTTATGCATACTTACAATAGATATTGTAAATAGATATATGTGTGTGTGTATATATATATACACACACACACACACACACTTTGATAAGATAAAGCATGACCAGTGACATGTAAAAATGATGATTAATGTATCTGATACATATATGAACAGTTATAAATTCTATAAACAAAGTTCATTTCTACTCGAGTCTGTTACATTTACTTTACTATAATGGACTTAGGAAAAGCATAGATCCATCTCTCTAGCTATGGTTTAAATATCAGAGCAGACTAAACTCTGTAGCCTTTGCTGGGAGCTAGTCTATGTGAAGGACAACACTGAATTCAAAAGAATGAAAAAATCAATGGGAAACTACTCCACTATTTTTAAGTATAGCATTTTACAGGTAATAAAGACAGGAGTCTGGAATCTGTTGAAAACTGATTGCTATCATCTTAAAGGTACTTAGTTTTTACTCCACCACTCAAAAAAAGTGTTACAAGAAATAAGAATCTCTGTTAAGTTTGTGATTTTAAAATCCAAAGAACTAACTTTGCCAAATGGATAACAAAAATCTGTAACTAATTTACACCTTCTTGTCAAGGTGAGGTCTGACACCACCTACTATATGAAAACATGAATCAATAGCTAAAGGGTTCTTCTTTAACATCTGTCATGTCTATCAGCTTATGCAATGCTTTGTGTATACATATCAAATTTTTCATATAATTTAATATAATTATCAAGTCGAAGTTTGAATTAGATATTTCCTAAGAAAAATGTAAAATTTATCATGAAAATTGGGAAAAAAGTAATTTTTGCCTTTATAGTTTGTTGAAAAAATATTCATAATAGAAATTAGTATTCAAAAACTCATTGTTGAGAAGTAAGAAATTAAAAGTAGAAAACAAAGATATTGACACACACACACACATATATATATATATATATATATATAACATATAGACAAAAAAGATTTGTGATGAGAATATGTAAAGAAATTATAATAAAATAAATGAAGTGATTTTCTGAGAATATAGGAACAAATGTGTATGAATTCAAAATGTAATTCATTTGAAGAGGATTTTGCTCTGTAGTCTTTAATAATTATATAAATAATGGATAAATTTGAATATTTATTTTTTTTTTCTTTTTTTTTTTCAAATCATCTCACCCCAAGCAAGGCATTCTGCCACTGTTGTACAGGGGGTTACATAGGGGAAAGTGATGAAAAAGATTGGAGTAGATAGACTAAACTATCGCCCAGTTCACACTCCACCCACATCTATTGAACAGGTGAAGAGGCTCATCCCTTGTTTCCTGTTTAGGATGCGGTTTCCGGTTTTCTCTTTTCCAATCTCCTCACTCTTATGTAGCCCCCTGCACATCAGTGGCATTACCGCCTTGCTCGGGGTGATATGATTAAAAAAAAACAAAAAAAAAAAGTTATGGGAAATGTCAAGACGATGAATGAGAATACCAAGGATGGGGGTGGAGTAGATGAAAAAAAAGAGCTTGAAAGAATGGATGCGAGTTAGTGAGATAGATGTCTATTGATCTTACATTTAAGTTCCTGGATATTGTAGCTGTTGGGGAAGCAAGTATACAGAAGGGAATTCAACAGGAGGGAGGTGCGATAAAATCTGTTAGAGTAGAAATTGCGGTTACATTTTATCGGTTTCACTGTAAAAGATCACTGTAAAAGTTGCTAATCTAGTAGCTTGTGTAAATTCATACCTAGGAGGTACTAGTGATCTAAGTTCATTGGAGCAGAAGCTGTGAAAGTATTTATAGAAGAGGCACAGAGAAGCCACGTCACACCAGTGAGATAGCAACTGCAGCCAAGCTGACAAGTCTGTATCGATCACATTACAGATTCTCCGTTGGATTCTGTCAAGAACCTCAAGGTGAATAGCAGGTGCACCCAACCAGATGTAGCAGCAGTATTCAATACACGGGCAGATGGTAGATTTATGTATATGCAGGATGGACTCAGATGGGAAAAACTTCCTGGCTCTGCACAGTGAACCGACCTTCTTAGTAGCGGATTTAGCAATGGATTCGATGTAGTCATTCTACTTGAGGTCCACTGAGAGTGTGAGGCCAAGGAGGCATAGTGTTTTACTCTCAGGGAGGCAAGCCTGTTCCATACTAATGGGGGGTAGGAGTAATTGTCTATGATGGTTAATAGAGAGCAGCTTCGTTCTGGAAGCATTAAATTTTACGAGCCATTTCTTACCCCAGTCCGCCACAGATTGGAGGTCCTTCTTGAGCTCGGTAGCATGGTTTGCTTTGTCAACCTGAGCAGATTTTTGATTGAGGCGAGAGTAAATGGTGGTATCATCAGCGTACATGCCTACTTGGGATCTTATTACATCGGGGAGATTGTTAATGTAGTTTGTGATTAATATTTTTTCATATTTTCATCAAGTATGAATTTTCATTGATTAAAGCTGATAATTTCTTTAAAGAAAATAAGTTATTCTGAGCAATATTATTAATGTATTAGTAGATAAAAATACAATTTTTATTGATTTAAAAAAAATAAGGAAAATAATCATGTAACTTATATTGCTTCCTTTATTTGTATAAATAAGTACAATAAGCAAATTAGTTATCATTTTTGCAATGTAAAATATAATTTCATCTTTTTTCAATTAATTTATCAATTAAATAATGATCATGAACAAAGATATCTGTCAAATAATTTTTACTCTCTCTGTTCATAAACTGATAAAAATAATTTCAAAATATATGTAATCTTCTTCTTAGTTTTTGTTTAATGATTTAAATATTGTATATGTATTCATTTCATGATACTTTAGATATATCCATTTAAAAGTTAATTATGGCTTGAGTATTTGAGGAAAATAATGAAAATGTTTATATGATTACATTTGTTCTTCTGCAACTATTGAATCTTGCAGCTCAAGCAAGCAGGGGAACAGCTATCATGTTAAAATAGTTTTTTTTAATGGAAAAGTAATGTAAGTTTTTTTCACTGAAAGCTTATTCTTTATATCCAGTCCATGCTGTTTAGTAATGGATATAGAATGATAGTCTGAGTAGTTTCAAGTAAAAGCAACTGAAATTAAAATAAAAGAAATATTATTCCAAAGATTTGTTCTCTCATAATAATAAAATTCAAGATATTGTTGAATAGCTACATCCTGGATCTAGGTTACCACCTTCTGTAGGTGATCATGGCTCTCTATAACTTCCTGTTTTTTGTTATACCAGGTAACCTTTGATCCATTATTATCCTTGCTTGTCCTCGATCCATCCAAAAAAACTCATTAAATTAATTATTCACTGTTTTCCCACCACTTTTCTTGCATTCAATATATCCTGTGAGTGTTATATTCTCCAGATCCTCTTTTCTATGGTTACCTTAGTCCTCTCATTTTGCCCTATTATTTTGGATTCAGTTTTATCTGCTTCTTACTTGATGCAGTTTTCATTTACAGGAAAGAAAAACAAATGGCAACAAGAGTTTTCTGTCTTTCAAGTAGTTCAACATATTTTTTACAACCTCTTTAGAACTTTCTTTTACAGTACTTGTTTTTCCTTTTCTGTTTATCAAATTACCTTATATCTGATCTGATTGTTATTTACTTTTTAAATCAGAAAAGCATGTTGCATTTTAAGAACTTTTTTACTGTTTAACTTGATTTTTATCTCTTTCACACAAAGCTTGACAGAACTAAGAAAGAGTGATCAACAAGCAAGGTGCTATATTCTACTATATTTGATTTCTCTGCTAACTGACTGATTAACTTTTAGATAACATGTGGACATTTCATTGTTTTCAAACACATTGGTTTGAGTGGCTATTATCAGGATATTATCTTTAACAACTTATTTTCTTTTAACAATGGTACAAAGTAAAATCAATAGATAACAGCAGAAATCTCTTTGAAAAATTAGACATGTTAGTAGTAGTAGTTGAGGCACAGGGTCACGCAACTATAACTTTTTAAAGAAAAGTTATTGATAAATTAGATTATTCTGTTTTATATGATTTAAGATATTATTTAGATAAAGGATAGAAACTGAAAATATATATGAAAGTATTAACATACAAAATAAAAAAAAAATCTGTGTAACATGCTATAAGGCAATATTAACTTAGCTTTTAAATACTGAATAACATTTTATATTTGTTTCTTTGGTTAAGGTAAAAAAAATTGAAAACTAGAAATAGAAAAAAAAATTAGCATTCTAACCATTACTCTATGGCAGGCATCCAAACAAAAAATTGAATAATTATACTAACAAGTAATATTGTGTTAGAAATCCTTGTCTGTTACATATGAAACTAGGTTTTGGTTGTCTATATGGGAGTTGCAATAAATTTTAAACCATTAAATTCCAGGTACATATAAAAAAAATACATGAATAGATACACATGGTCAAACTGATTATTGTTAAATATTTTTTTTTTCTTTTTAATCATTTCACCCAAAGTAAGGCAGGACCACCACTAATGTGCAGGGGGGTTACTGTGAGAGAAAAGACTGGGTACAAGAGGTATTAAGGAAAGGATAAAAGAACAAAATTCAAGAAGATAGAAGATGGCAATTGATGTTGCATTTTAATTTATGGAGATTGTAGCAAATAAATGGATAGGAGTTTCACAGGTGAGAAGTGCAAGAAAAACTGTTCAAGTAGAAAATGTGGTTACATTTAACTATTTAAATGGTAAAAGAGTGGGACCTATATGCTAATCTAGTAGCATGCTTAAATTCATGTGGTTGGGGCACCAAAGAGAAAAGCTAGTCAGAGTAGTTGCCCTGAAAATATTTGTAGAAAAGACAGGGAAGCCATGTTAAATTAGTGAGAAAGTGACTGAAGTTGAAATGATTAGTCAGGATCAATTACACTGCAGATCCTTTTTTTGATTTTGTTGAGAACCTCAAAATGAATAGCACCATACCAGATATGGCAACAGTATTCAATGCACAGATCAATGGTAGATTTATAAATGTAGCAGATGGATTCTGACGAGAAAAACTTTCTGGTCCTAGCAGAAGATGCAGCTATAGATTTGATATAGTCATTCCACTACAGGTGAGTTGAAAAAGTGATCTAAAGAGGCACAATGTATTACTCTCCAGGAGATTAGCATCAGCCATGCTGATCTGGGCAGGAAAGTTTCTGCATGATGGTTAAATGAGAGCAGTTTTGTTTTGGGGGAAGGCATTAAAATTTACAAACCATTTCCTGCTCCAGTTAAATACTGATTGGAGGTCCTTTCCAAAAGCAGCAGGCAAGTTCACTTTGTCATCTTTGGCAGATTTACTTTTGAGATGGAAGTAAATTGTGGTGTTATCTGCATAGATATACTTACTTCTGAACTGATTGCATCAGGAAGATTATTGATGAAGACTAGAAACTGCGTAGGACTTAGCATAGAGCCTTGAGGGACACCCACATTTGTGTGAAAGGATCTGGAAGCTTGCTGTTCAAAACAACCTTAATTTCATGATTCAATTAGAATGATTTGATTAAATCAAATAATTGTCCAGAAATATTGTAGCCTTGGAGCTTGCATAAAAAGCCAGCATGCCAAACCCTGTCAAATGTTTTTAAAATATCTAGAGCCACAGCTCAAGCTTCAACATTCTTATCAGGAGCCTGGTATATATTCAGTGATGAACATTAGCACAATAGTGATAGAACTGGTCAAATGAAAACCATACTATTTGTCAGGAAGTGGATCATGAGAGGTGAGATGCTTAACCACTTTAGAGCCTTGAATACTTTGCCAAAAAGTGGTAAGAAGCTAAAAGGGTGATATTTGAGGGGTCAGAAAGTTCACCAGTTCTTAAAAACAGGAACTACTGATGAGGAATTCCAACAAGCTGGAAAGCAGGAAACAGATAAACAATAATTGGAGAGGATTGGAGCTTACTCAGGAGCATATTTGTTTAGAATGATGGCTGGGTTACCATCAACTCTATTTGCCTTATGGGAGTCTAATTTAGAAATAATATCCAAGGCCAGGAACAGGATTATGCATATATCACTCAGTAGAACCCCTGTTTGTAGATGTTGCTGTTTATTGAGCATTGGTAAAATAAAGCTTACTGAAAAAGTTGTTACTCATTATTTGTTGAATTGAAATGGTATTTTTTTGGGTTTTTTTTTATCATAATGATGTCAATAATAGTCATTTGAAAATTACTGTTACAAGATGATAGTGATTAACACTTAAAATTAAGCGTACAATGACCACACCCTGGGAAGAGAGGGAAATGTTCATTATATTTTAGGTTCACAACTGCACAGTAGTTGTGTATTTTTATGATTCAAAAAGTATATCACTATAATGCAAGGTTTTAAATAAATATATGCATGAAATATAAAACAATAGAAGAGGCAACCTAATTCAAATTCGTTTGTACACATAAACATACACAAGTAACAGATTTAGTACATACATTTGTATTTTTATTCTGTATGTGGTTTCATGAATATAACACACTCGCACACATGTGTATCTATCTAAATCATATTGGTATAAGAAAGTTTGTTCAGTATTGAGTTGAATAAAAGTTCAATAAATTAACTTAAATCAAATGAACAATAACTAACAGACTATAAATTCTTGTAATTTATACTCTCTCATATATATGTGTGTGTGTGTGTGTGTGTGTGTGTGTGTGTGTGTGTGTGTAAAATTTCAGATAGACTATATCTGTAAAAGAACAATATGAATAAAGACAAAAGGAAAACTTATTTTAGCTGATGTGTTTTGTCCTCTGAGAGATATTTGCCTTGATAAAGCCCCTCAGAGAACAAAATGTGTTGGCTAAGATAAATTTTTCCTTTTGTCTTATATATATATATATATATATACACACACTCATGAAAATTCTAATTTGTACACATTAAGTGCATGTTTGTAAATGAAGTAAATGAGAAATTTACTTAATAAATGAAAAATAATTCATTGATTTATCACTTTTGTTACCTTATTTAAAATTTTGATTTCTTTGAATCTGAATTATAATAAGAATAAAACTCATGTAATTTTTTATTAATAATAGCAAACACATAATGTCTGAAAGTTCATAGAATTTGACCAGGAAAAAATTATTCAATATCTAATTTGCTTTGTCTAATTCAAAAACTCTTCTTTGGCATTTTTGCATCAATCTCACAAAAGATACTGCTCATAATGGGTAGAGGCAAACTCTGTACTACATTAATTTTGCTTGCAGTGATCAACTCCCTAGACTTTGGGGTCAAACTTGCATATCTGTTGCTTAAATAGTATACCATCTTTAATTTAAAATTATCCTTGTCTGAATACAAAACTTGTTGATTTGATATTAGTAATTTGCTGTCATTTAACATCACTGTAATAGTAAGGAAAATATCTTGATCTGTAATTGCCAAGACTAAGTTATTGAATCATAATGTCCAATAGACTTGAGTTAAAAACTAAAAAGAAGCCTAGTAGAAAAAAAGCATCGATTCATGAATTTAGTAATATAATGATTATGAGTTCAATTTCTGGGCCTGTCAGTGCAAACTTGGTGGAAATAGGGTGAGCAATAACTGAGCAATACTAAATAAGAACTAGACAAGATATCTATAAACATTGACAGTGAAGTGAGAACAATTTACTCCTGTAGATTAAATAAAGGGTTAAGTACAAAATGTCCAGAAGCTTACCTGAACTGACAACCACTTAATGAAAGCTGGATGATACAATGACTGAAATGTTAACAAAGATGAGATACTAAACTGACTGTAAGTAATATAAATAAAAAAAAACAAATAATTTAGCTAACTTCTTAAAAACAAGGTGCTGTCCTATGTAAAACGTAAATAATGCACACAAATTGAATGCAAATAGTGGAGACATTTGACATTACCCTTTTTGAGATTGCAATATACATAGCCAAGTAGACTATTTCAAAGATGATGGCAGGAACTAAGTGTTAGGATGATTCATTTTTTTCATGGTCAGATTTTTCAAACTTCTTGGCAAAATCTTTTAAGCAGTTATGTTGAGTTCAAAACTGTTTATGCAGCCTCATGGAGGATGAATTATTTTTTACTCTAAAGCCCCTTTTCCACAGATCTAATTTCACAAACATATCACTACACTGTCACTTCTATGTTCAAATGTTCAAATGTTCAGATGAGCTCCATTCTTTAGTACCACCAGCTCAGACATTTATAGGCAAGACCTGCCTTGCTATATCAACAGTGTTGAATTACCCTCATTCTCTTATGTGTTTCTTTGGTAAGAACAGCATTTCATTTTGAAAAAATTTTCCCAAGAACTGTCACTTGGTAGAATGGACTCCCACATAGAAGTTTCCCTGAACACTACAATCCTAATCATTTCAAGTCTATGGCCACTTATTATATATCTGCCATATCCTTGTAATCTTTTTTTTTTTTTTTTTTGTAATCTTCTCTTTTTTCAGTAGCTCTTGGGTCTTATACTGAGTGAAATTTAGTTAGAAAAGAAAAATCCTGTATATATAAATGGTTTATATTTATGCTTTTCAATAATTATAATAAAATACAAAGATAACCTTGCAAATTGTCAAACAAATTTTGTTATCTTTCCTCCAATTACCAATGCACATACAACTTTTTGTGGCTGTACTAAAAACCGTAGCAAGTAATTTCCATGTAACCATGAAAAAATAGGAATTTCTAAATTTAAAATTAAAAAAGAAACTGGAAAAAAAAATGAATATAACAAACAGCAATATCATATCAAAATACTTTGAATAAAGACTCTTTTATTGAGATATACTTTGACTAATGAGTTGAAAGCACACATTAGCTAACCTCTTATCTTGTTTTATATTTTATGTTAGATATTTTTCAGACTATACTGGTCTTGGACTTCAAGGGCAGTTGATATTACCAAGTTACTATATATATAAAGATATTTCATCAATATTCTTTCATTTGCTTCTTATATTTTTTTCTCTGTATTTTGATATTTTTGTGTTTCTTATTAATCGTATTTTTTGTCCATGTTAATCTTTGTTGTCTATTTTTTTTTTTTTTCAAGTAAATGACTAGCAGATGAATTCATTTTTAAAAACTTTTATTCTTCATACAAAATAGTTTACAGGGAAATAACTTCTGGATAATATGATGTCAAATCACAAAACATCTTTTAAAATTCAGGAAAGGATTTTTTAAGCAGAATAGACAGATTAATTCTGAAAGTTTCAGTTATTGTTATTATTTATGTGTTTTTATTTTGAGTAAGCATAGGTGTCTGAAAATTTTTTATTTTCTGAAGTTTGTTTTGCAACATTATACATCTGTTTTCTAAAGATTGGGGAAATATAAGATTATCTTTTTAATGACAAATTTCCCTTATCAAGTAATGGAATTCTTCCAAGCATTTTTATATTCCTCAGCTTATGTATACATCTCTTGTATTATTTTAAATATAGATATTTTCTGATTGTTGAGAATAATTGGATCATGTGTTCAGCAGCATTCTTCATTCTCCATATTATCTAGGTCTAAAGGAAATGTCATCAAGTAATCTTTTCCAGCATATGTTGAGTCCTTCATCAGTTTTTATTGAAAACATGAGGGGAAAGTGGCTGAACTGCACCTTCCTAATATTACTTGTTTCAGGTTTTTGTCTGCAACAAGTTGAGGATTGGCCTATTTAGACTCTTTACTTTTATCAGCTAAATGTCCTGTTCCCCACTGATTAGACATTATCTGCATGATTTGCCAAAATAGTGAAGACTGTGGCTTATTTGGGAACATTCAACAAATATTTGGATAAATATGAATGGTTGAATTTCAAGCCTATGAACAAGTATCATAATTTTCAGAAATTTATAATAATCCAGAACCAATAACCAAGATATATATATATAGAAAAATATGGCTGTCATAGTTTGTTGGAAAGATTTTTTTTTTTTTTTTTTTTTTTTTTAAACAAGTGTTTTAAACAGAGTTCATTTGGATTAAAGCCATCAGTGTGGCTTTGAGCAATGATATATTTCTTAGGGACAGGCCACTCAGATATTATCAAGGCACTCAGTGATTACCAGTGTGGCTTTGAGCAATGATATACTTCTTAGGGACAGGCCACTCAGAGATATTATCAAGACACTCAGTGATTACCGAACTCTCTAGAAATGGCTTGCTTACCTAACTATTGCTGCATGGGCAGGAACCCAGAATATTCTCTTTTGTATTTAAAACATCAGCAACATCTGTAAATATCTGTACAATGATCCCCTGTTAAGGTATATTTGTTTTAAACTGGTTTTATCAATTTAAACAAAGAGATTGTACAGAAGCATTGCAGGAGATGCCAAAGTAGTCAGGAGACCATAGTCGAAGCCAATGGTGATTTTTCTTGACTAAATTTACTCTTTAGTATTTCAAGATATTTTGTGTAATTTTGGTAAATGTATCCGTTAAAATAAGATGTCAGTATTATTTTAAATTTTGCATAATTCAGATGACAATTTATTCATCGCCTCTTGTAGATGCCTGTTAATGAGTCCATCTTCCTGCTCTTATGAACTACTTCTCTCTTGTGCTATCTCTAGACACATGGCAACACAGCCATCAGCCTTGCCACTTTAATAGTTAAGTCTCATCTTGTTGAAACTTATCTATTCTGCAATTTGTTTATTTTTATTACCCTCTTCAGCTTGTAAGTAGTAATTTTCTAACTCATTATTACTGCTGGTTTTAGAACTTAAATTACTCAGGACAAGAAAATCATGTAGGAACCTCTCCAGAAGTTTTACATTTCTCTAATGAAGCGACAAAATAGCAAGAAAGTTGAAAACCTTTTGAAATAAGCATTCCAGACTTTTAACCAGCCAATTGCAATGAAAGGAACTGGTCAATAATATCCAAACTGTTGCATCTGTTAAGTGTTCAATCATAAAATATAATTTATTCAGCTTGTTTTATATATACTGGTGGTAAAAAGGTACCATTGTTTCCTCCTAAACCATTTAAGATATTAAACTTAATTTAGTTTTACATGGAACTACAATAGTAAACTCACTAGATTAGCAGTGATATGATAGAAGATCCTTACTATTGCTCTATTGCAGATACAAAATGTTTACCAAGCTTAACAAAATATCATATGAAATGGAGAGTAGAAGATTGTATTGTGTTGACCTTCCAAGTGGTCAAATCTTATCTGCTAAACAGTGTTTAGAATCATGGACTTGAACATGGACATTGTTTCTAGTTGGAAATGCCAAACCATCTCAACCACCAAGCAAACTTAATAAAAAAAACTCATTGTATAAACAATTTTATTAATGAGATTAGATGCAAGCATAAAAGGAATAAACTTCTGTTATTTCTTTTTCTTTACTCTTTTAATAAAGAGAACAGTTTGATAGATGTAATTTGTCACTTTTTCATTTAGTCATTTACCAAGTTTATTGCTGTCTAAAGACATGTAGAAATGAATACAACATCTTGTCAATTGCAGAAAAATTTCTAACTTAAAATTCAATGTCCTACTTAAATACTTTCTACATTTGATGATATACATGACCTTCCCTATTTATATTTACAGTATTATAGAATTAGGTAGACTATTGTATGGGTGTAAAAAAAAAAATTAGTCTACCAAATAACTCAACTTCACCTAAAAATCCAGGAAATATTTTTAACCATTTTGGGTGGGGAGTAGTGGTAAAATATTCGAAGTCTTTTATGCCATCATATATGGTAAGCATTTTGTTATGACTACAGTCTTTTACAAATTAATGTTTTTTTAAAAATTTCATTTTAACCATAACTTTATTTGACCATAATATGTATTGTAACAAAAACTTTTCATGATTTTGATGTTAATTTAAAGCAAGTATTTATTCATTTTTTTTTATTTTTAAACTCACAACAATCATTATAAAATATAATTTGAGAGAAAGTAATCAGAAAATCAATCCAGATATAATTGCTGCGACTTAGTTCTGAACATTTAAGATGTAATAATAATGGACTTGCATATCAAATAAGCATTTATAGCAATATTTAGATGTTAAATGCATTACAGAAAAAGTTATCTTAACTGAACTGGAAAAAATATTAAACTATTGGCACATTATTGTATAAAAATATAATTATATTAAAAATATTACAATTGTCTTTGTCTCTCACACACACACACAAGCTCTATAGTTGCTAAAAGTAGTTAGGGATTCTTTTTTGACAAACTGGATCTTAAAAGCTCTCAACAATTATATTTCAGGTGAAGTCTTTTTGTTTTAAAGATAATTTTAGGCAGCTAAAATATTTTCTGAAAGAACAAACTTTCTCATATTTTTCAATTATAATTCAGCTTTTTCAAAAAGCTGAATTATAATTGAAGAATTCCATTATTTGATAAGGGAAATTTGTCATTATAATTTATTCAATGATATACAAATACAAGACTAAATTCACTTCAGTCTGATTTTGTTTGATGTCTTGTTTGTTAAAGAAAATGAAATAATGTATTTTACTAAAGACTGTCAGAAATGACGCTTCTCATATAGCCCAATTTTTTCTTTTTTTTTTTTTGGAACACTGAATAACTTGTTTTCTTATAAATTGTCTTCTTTAAAATGGCCAAACAAATTTCTTGTGTTTTTTAATATTGTTTTTAAATCAGTAATTATTTTAAAACCCCTAATTTCCTAGATATAACATGCTTTTTATTGATCTGTAAAAAAGACTGTTTAATATTAAAAAAATATCTAGGAAAGGCCATATAAATCCAATATTTTTGATATCAATGAATTGTTAAATAACACTAACAGAGATATGCTGACATCCATAATAAATGAGTCATTTTCATGCCTATTCAGACTTGACATTTAAACTGTATAGTTGTTTAATCTAATGATTTTTTAGTGATAGTGATACAAAACAATTTAATTTTAGGCATGTTAAACAATTACAGATGCAGTGTATGTGCATATATATTTTTTAATATACACACAGAAAGAAAGATAGTGTTTTTTTTTCTCCCACCTAAGGAATAATGTATCATTTGACCACAGCAGTGGTTGAATATATTCTTAAGTCCAACATTGAGTGAATCTATGCAGCTTTCAAATAAATTGAATTATTTTTAGCTGCAATATTTTAAGTAAGAAATTTCTTATTTTTTTTTACTTCACTAGAATCTCTTCTCCTTTACTTTTCTAGGTTTAATAACTTTTTCCATGTAATTAGATTATCTTTATTGATAGCATAGTTATACTCTAAATTGAGAAAATCAACTTTTTCATAATTTTCAATTTTAATGCAAACAAACAGAAATACTTTATTCATTGAAATTAGAAAAATATTGTATTTTACTTGTATTTTAAAAGTGTTTGTGTTTTTTCCACTTATATATTTGACCTTTGTTTTTGAATTTGTGTGCATTGAAGTAATACTTCTGTTAGAAAACTAATTTTCAGTACTGCTTTGCACTTAATGAGATTCAGATATGGTCAATTTATAAATATTTTGATATAAATTCATGTTAAGCAGATGCACACAATTGTAATAAATATTAAAAAAATAACAAAACTTACCAACAGTTATTTTTACTATTTAATCATATATTTATAAATTACATTATTTTTTTAATGAGTTAATCTATTTCAAAATAATGTAATAAAATTGATTCAATAATTATGCCATCTTATAAAAGTTAAATATACTTTTGCACATTAATTTACCGTATAAAATGTGCAAATTATGATCAGTGTCACTAGAAAGCTAACTAAATATAAAACCTATATAGCAAAAAGCAAAGCATTAGAAGCATTTAATAAACTATTGTCCAGAAATTACAAATAAGTAGATTGTTAAAAATGAACTTTTTCAGAGTAACATGATGTGTAATGGTTTGGGTGCAACAAAATTTCTCATAAATATTCAGGTCAGAAGAAATATGTATAAATATACTGTTTAATTAAAAACAGAATATCTACTCAAATACGAATATTGATTAAAAATAATATTCAAACAAATAAATATGTTGGCTGTTAATTTCATTTTGCTAATTTCTGGAACTTTCCATTAAAAAAAAATGTGTATATATATATATATATATATATCTTAAGAGTAGTACAATCAAATGGGTTAACTGTCAACTGTTTGTAGTATTTACTTTATTTGAATAGTGCTCAATAATTAGTAAACCAGTATTTATAGTAATATTTTTATATAAATGTTTATAATAAAAAGCATATTATAAACACTTATAATAAAATATTACTATAAATATGTGTGTGTGTGTGTATATATATATACATACACACACACACACACACTCTCATACAGAAGTGGGTACTGAAAAGTTCTCAGACCAAACCACTTTATAAAATCTGACTAAATATAATTTTTAAATCTCTTTTGATTAAAAAAAATTTTCATTACCTTCTTGTATATATATTTTGAATCAAATTATTCCATTACATTTACTAAACTAGTTTTTCTATAGCATTTCTCAAAGCCATGTATAACTTGGTGTCCACTTCCCAGTAACATGTGGCATGTTGAAGTGAGTAACATAAAGTGATTCCTTATTTGACATAATTACAAGTTGATTCAATTCTTTCCAAAGAATATTAGTGTAAAGTGAAAAGAATCTATCTCAGCAAAACTTTGAACACAGTCAGCTGATTCCATTTTCATGTTGTTAACACATCAATTCTGAATCTACTTATCTATGAATTGTATTTGTAGGTGTTGTTTGGCCTCATAATATATCTACACATATTTATATATGCAATTTATTTTTAGCTTAAAAGTATTGTTACCACTGAAAGCAAAATAATATATCTTCATACTGATGAAACAGTAAATATAATAAGCCTACAATTATTCCTGTTTTATTGATCTTTGCCTTATTTTTACTTCCTCCTTGATGCTATTACTATCTCAATCAAGTGTTCATTTTTATAGAAAAAAAATCACAATCTATTTTTGTGATATTGACTTGTGTTGTGCTAATGCTCTTCTACTGAGAGATTTTAGAACTATTACTTGTATGACCAAAAAAGCTATCTTTCTCTTCATAACATCAATAAATAGCAAATACTACAATAATGTATTTCTTTCACTGGTTATCAGGTGATCAAGAATAAATTGGAAACTTATGTACCTGTTCTTTAGATCATTTGTGGCATTACCATGTTTTATCAACAATGACAAATTAGTTCCAAAAATGCAATATTATTTCTGTTTGGCATTCACCCACTTGGCTAAAAGTGTTTGTATACCCAACTGCTTATAATTTATAAACCCAACACATTTCCTCAATATCTCTAGTGTTACTGCAAATATTCTAGTTGAGATTTGTTGATTAGACAAAATTAGGTCATAAACATGATTAACAGTTTCATGATTTGACACCATTGAAGGCTTCCCAGCTCATGCTGCATTTTGGGTCATAAACTCTCCACACTGGAAGTTAGCTCATAATTTCTTCAAAATTTTGTATGATGAGCATGTTTGCATTATATACTCATAGATTTTCTTTGACATTTTCTTCTACATGAACAGAAACTTCATAATGATTTTAAATTCAAAACTTGATAATTCAGTACTTGCTAAGTCAATGAGTAGTCTGTGATCTGAAATAAATAATGACAAGGGTTCTGCAAATTGATACTTTACAAGAAAAAACAACACACTTCCTAGCTATAGTGATGAAATAATGCTCAGATTTTGGGAAGTGGTTTGAGGCAACAACATTTCAGCACCCCTTTCTAATAAGAAAGGTTCATTTATTTCCTTATCTGTTCTCATTTCTGTCATAGAACAACTTTAGATAACAGTAACAGTAAAATATATGTATGAATGTACATGCCTACATATTTTATAAAGAATGGAATGTGATACCTACCAGAACAGAAAACAAAATCTGTGAATAGCTTACATTTCAGCTTCACTGCTGTTCACTTTGTACTAATGCTCAAAAGAAAGGCATGAATCCATTTATCCCTCTTCACTATCCTATCAGATATCTTTAAAAATTATCTTATCAATGGTACACCATGTTAGCTTGTGAAGAAAAGATTGACTGAGCGGTATTGTCATCTTAAGTTTTAATCTCAAGTTAGATCACTTTAGGTTCAAAATGAAGTTTTGCAATGAGCTGTTATCGCTATGGTAACATGTATAACTGCTGTAGTTGTGCTTTAATTTTCTTACC
The DNA here is from genome assembly GCA_037127315.1 of Ascarosepion bandense. Taxonomy (NCBI): domain Eukaryota; kingdom Metazoa; phylum Mollusca; class Cephalopoda; order Sepiida; family Sepiidae; genus Ascarosepion; species Ascarosepion bandense. The sequence continues at coordinate 1,384,824 of JBBBDQ010000958.1, read as the reverse complement.
ATGTTTGGTGCCATTGTCTCCATCTGATTTTGTCTTCTGCTGCAGCCAGTTTGGCTTTTGAGTAGAAAATTAATTCTTCCAAGGATATGTACTTTTATAGAATCAATGGTTCTTTTTAGAAAGAATGTACAGGAAAGACTCAACAGATAGAAGAGAAAAACTGAGAATGAGAAGAAAAGAAAATCATGAAGAAATAAAGATAGGAAATTAAGGAGGTAGGGAGAAAAATGAGTAGGAGGAAGGGAGGGAGAAGATTGAACATTGAACAGGAAGAAAGAAGGAAATTTGTAATAAGTAAATAGATCTGAATTGGCAGAAGATGAGAAATGTTCTAAATTAAAATATTTTAAAAGAAACAAAAAAAAAGAAAAAATATTTAAAAAACAAAAAATAATATTTCAGAATGAGGGAAAAAATGAAGATAAACCTAATTGAAAATACTAAGAAGCCAAAATTAGAAGAAAAGAAAATATAATTTGGAGAATAGAGAAAGGATGAAAATTAGAATCTGAAGAAGAAACCAAGTGAGTGATTTGAAACAATATTATTTGCTTTTAATATTTTATAGTGTTACTGTTAGTAAAACTATTAAAACTACTTATCTATGGTGTAATGCTTGAAAATTTTAATTGGAAAATGAATTAAGTCAGTATAAATAGTTGCACATAATACTTAGCCCTGGGTTGTTTGTTCTCTCATCTACCTTGTGACCATATTGTGATTTAAAGATTACCACAAGCTGGCTGATAGAGGCTTTGACTAGAATTTCTGTACAGGAGAGCTGCATATAAACACAGGAATGATAACCCTTCCGAATAATAGGGAAGAGAATGGCAGTTGATCAATAACAATGTTTATTAATAACAGTTTTGCAAAAGCATTTGAACTTTTCTTATTTACTTTAAAAACCATGATTGTCTATATTTTTATTTATTTATTTATTTATTTTATTAGCCAGTATATGCTCTATAAATATGTAGTGGCAAGAAGGGAACGATTGGGAAATAGACGACATGATCACATCACTCCTAGTTTTGGGGTGGACACTAAACCCTTCCCAAAATAACTCAAATCAATTTTTTTTAAAAATAGTCATACATTTTCTGTAAATTGATTTCTTCCCAATCATTATTTTTGATATATAGGTCAATCAAGAGATACATTAGGTGTTTTTGTACCAGCCATGGTAGTATGTTATATTCATAGTTTTCTTTTAAGTTTAATTGATTTTATTATGTAAGCATTGAATATTTTTCCAATGTATCTGGTAATAATTGACTGATTGATTTTCAAAATGGCACACACTTCCACTTTGCACTGCAATTTGTCATTTGGAAAAATGTGTCAGTCATGTAACATAAGCAAGAACCTCCTTTTTTAGAAAGCTATATTCTCTGCCTTTGAAATTGCTGAACAATTGTGGTATTGCCCCTGTATGCGTATCTGTCAAAATACACATAAATACACTGATCTTTAAATGGAAAGTATTTAAGATATTGGGATATTCTTGCAAATCACAAAATGCATAATTTAACTTTCAGTTGAATAGTTAAACCATAATAAAATTAAATAACGTAAGTACTATAATATCAATCATTTATGTGCTATATGTCATACACAATTAGGTGGTCATGATTGACTGAACAGAATATTTTGATACAGCAGGTTTTATTATTTTCTGCTGTAGACTAATTGCCAACCAAGGCTATAGAATCCAAGCTGTCCTACTATTTAAACCACAGCTGGAGGGAGAAGCGACAGATTAATACCTTTCCCAAGGGTATTTGGGCAAAAGTAAATGCAATGAATTCAACTGGAATTCAAACTCTACTCTCCAATTTCTTGTGTTGAACCAATATCCACTACATCACAACACATGTCCACCACTATAATATACTTTATTTATTTTGATCTTATCACAAGACTGATTTTAAATTTATAAAACATATTTTATCTTTAAATGGAGATATATATATGATACATGCTTGAGCAATCATGTCTCAAAAGAGACATGACTGACTGGGCAGCAGATTTTCCCACAATAGGTTGCCATTACCTTCTGCAGTAGACTAGTTGCCAACCAAGGCTATAGAACCCAATCTGTTTTGTTATTTAACCCATATCTGGAGAGAAGAGATCAATTAATACCTTTCCCAAGGGTATTTGCATGTAAATGAATGCAACAAATTTAGCTGGAATTTGAACTCAGCTCTCTGATTTCTCATTCCAAGTCAATATCCACTACATCACAATGCATATATAGCTTAATCCCCAAGAATGTGTGTTTGTAAGTATGTGTGTACATGTATGTCTTTATGTGTCTGCTATATATATATATATATATATATATATATATGCACTATATCAAAATAAGGTTTGCAATTTTAAAGTATTTCTTTTTCTAACATTATTTTTAATTTTTTAAAAATTCATATTGCACAAAGTAAATGTTAGAGAATGATGTCTGACTGCTATGTTATTTTAGAAATATGATATGCATATTTGATGCGTGCATGTGTACTGTTTTGGGGTGTGTTCGTATGTCTCTCTGAGTGTATATTAATACATAGGCTTGCCATAAATTCCAAGCCTCAAAGGAGGACATTTTAATTTTTATTGCAAATTTAGCTTTCTTGTATAATAAAGTGTTTTCATAACCCAACACCCTTTAAGTTTTAGAGCTGATACACAAAAAAACTGAATACTGATAGCTTTTATCTTTAAGAACGTTCCAGCAAAACTTTGGAGACAAACCTATTAGTGCATATATGCATACTCATATATATGTTGTTATATCTTGATTTATACATTTCATTAGGCATAGACATATACATATATACAAGCACAGATGCACATTTCTGTTTTCTGTTTGTAAAGGATTTAATAAATATTTGCTCAATATTGCATAAAAAAAATGAGGATAGAAATATGTGTGCTTTAACAAATTAAAATAGCCACATCTGTTTTATATATCAGAAAACATTTGTGAACTCATATATATATATATATATATATATATATACACACACATTTATATTTACATATATCTGTTTTATACAGGTATGAATTATATCTCCCAATATATGCACATGTAAAAAGTTGCAATTTGTAAATTGCCACATTTTGATAAAATTCTATTAAAATATTTCAAACACTTGTTCCATGTAAATGTGATATATTTTAAATAAACATACTTGAGTAGATTCATTTTGATGAAGATTGGTTGCTAGTCATATTGTGTATTACAGATTTTACAAATATAGAGATTTTTCATTATGCTATCCCAAAGATAAGTTCTAACATTTAGTAAGAACGGAAGAAAGTAGTAATCTAGATATATATTGTAGTAAAAAATTATATTTATCAAAGTTTCTATTTTGAAATAAGGTTATTTTTGACAACTGCTAGTTTTAAACAATATAATAAATATATAATAATTTACTCAGCACAAATATTTTAATGTCATCAAAAGATTGATTTAAGCTTCAGCTAATATATGAGAGTGTGCTGAAAAGTTCTCAATCTGACAATGGATTCTCCCTCTCAAATACTGATACTGGTCATTTAGGCAGATGTTGGGAACTGGATCAAACAAAAACTTTTCAGCACTCTTTGGAATTTGTTTTTAATCAAGAAATTTTAAATATATAACAATGGATGTTTCTTGTGTGTGTAGGGTACAAATTATATTTTGGAATGATGGGATATAAAATGTAATAAATGCTGTTCTTTTTTTAGTATCATATGACAAATTTTCAAGGCACTTTATCATGTAATGAATACCAAAATAGTTTGACATAACATTACTACAGAGGAGTAAGTTTAGTTTTCATTTGGTGTCCTTCACTTTTGGCCTTCTGTCAAACTTCATCAAAACCTATTAGGACCTTGAATAGGTTCTTGCTGTTTTCCAAAAAATGGGGTTCCAGAACTGCATGCATGTAGTTTCAGATGGTAATACATCTATAAGAAAGTACTATAAACAAGCTTAAAATTCAATGTTTGTCATTTTGCCAAAGTGTAAACAACTTTGTTTTGCATAGAGTTAAAACATGTTGGATTTTGTGCCAAAAAATGTGTATTTGCAGGGAATTTTACTGTACTACTTTCTTGAAATGAAATCTGCAGCTGAAGCAGACAGAATTCTTGTTGAGACTTGCTCTGTTGGAAACACAGAGATTGGTTTAGATGCTTAAAAAATAATGATGCTTATGTTGAAGATAAAGAATGCTATGGTGCACTGAAAAAGTTTGAAGACAAAGAATTGGAGACAAAGACTCATGTCAGGTGCAAGCTGAACTTTCATAATTATTATGAGTTGATCACACAATTTCAAAATGTTTGAATGCATTAGGAATGATTCAAAAGCAAGTACATTGGATGCTGTACAAGTTGAAGCCGGAGACATCAAGCAGTGTCTTATCACGTGTGAACAGCTGCTTCAATGGCAGAAAAGAAAACTTTTTTGCATCGTATCATTACTGGCAATAAAAAGTGGATGCACTATGATAACCCTAAGTGTAGAAGTTTATGGGGTGAGCTTGACCATGTACCAACATTGGCGGCAAAGCTGAATATCCATGGTTCAAAGCTTCTGGTGGGATCAACTAGGTGTAGTTTATTATGTGCTGCTCAAACCAACTGAAACCATCACAGGAGATCACTGTCAACTACAATTGATGTGTTTGAATCAATCATTGAAGAAAAATAGCAACTATACAAGCAGAGACACAACAAAGTGATTTTGCAACATGACAATGCTAGGCCACTTGTTGTAAAACAGGTGAAAATCTACTTGAAAACATTTAAATGGGAAGTCTTACCCCACTTTCTGTATTCAACAAACCTGGCTTTGTCCAATTATCACTTATTCCAATCAATAGCACATTACCTGGCTGAGCATCATTTTCATTCTTATGAAGATGCCAAAAAATGGGTTGACTCATGGTTAGCCTCGAAAGATGAGTTATTTTTCTGATGTGAAATTGAAAAGCTGCCAGAAAGATGGAAAAAGTAGTGGTTAGCGATGGACAATACTTTCAGTGACATGTTTCTTACTAATCTTTGTAAATAAAACATTACTTTTCATGAAAAATCAGCAAGAACTTATTCAAGATCCTAATATATGGTAAAAATAAAATATCTGTTGATTGTATATTTGTTTCTGTGGAAAACTGTATGACAATGTGGAAAAAGTTTTTTTGTGTTACACATTTCGTAATTTGATGAAGTCCTAAAGGATAAAACGTGTGACACAAAGCTTTCACTTTGTCAGACATTTTTTTTCCAATATTGTTCTTGATATATTAAAATATATATCATTATTTCATATTTATTTCTATAAAAATATATATTATATATTCATTAAGCATTAAATGGAGTACTGCTGTTATATATGGGCAGGAGCTACCCAGTTTTCACTTTCCAGTTTCAAGAGTCCAAAAGCATCTCTGCATCCTTGTGGGTGGCAAGTTATATTCTGCCCTACAACTCTTTTCCTACAGATGTATCATCTGTTTGTTGAAATCCAGAGGAGGTTAGCTTTCAAATTTCATGATTGGGTTGGGGTTTTTCATAGAATATTTTTCTCAAATTCATTAAATTTTTTGTGCTATTATATTGCCTTTTAATCAGAGCTGTCTTAATGTATGGGCTCAATGGGCAAGCATAGAAGCTTCATGCTAATCTGTGTATGTTAAGTGACTTGTGTTACAGAAGACCTTTTTAGGAAATAGTAAAAATAGAAATTACTACAACAAACCAAGTGTATTATGATTGGTGAAAATATATATCACAATAAAAATATCCATTTCATTTGAGTTGTTCTTCAATAAAAAAAGAAATAGTGAGATGTCCTCTTTTGACCTAGAAGACTCTGGAAACAATGAGGACTTTTTTCAAATAGGCCAGCCATCTATATAAATGGAAAGCCTGGTTTGTCTCATGCATTCAGTTTACTTGCAAACAATTTCACTATCAGGGAAAGGATAAAAAAAAAAACTGACTCTGACTTTCAATGATTAGACTTTTCACAGTCCTAGCACAGACTCGCTGGTAAAAATCTCAATTCTATCTTTTAATATTTGTGTCCAAGACTACTGTTGACTTTCTGTTGGAAATAATATCATCTTTTATTTTTTTCTGGCATGATATAATTCTTAAATTTTCCCTAGCCTGAATCAGAATTATTTTGAATGTTTAATTGTATTTATATTTTTACTTTTGTAAATAAATTATTTTTATTGTTATATAAAACTCTAGTGTTGATAGTATTTCTTTATTTCTTTATTCTTCTTTTCTTTCACCTTCTTTCTCTCTTTTTGTCCAAACGTGACAAAATGGGGACTCATCTTTAATCTTTGATGTTCATTTCAAAACAGTACAGCATTTCAGCTGTCTTAATGAAAACAAATAATTTTATCATTAGATCTTCGTTTAACAACAACAACAAAGTAATTCATATATCTTTTCATATATTTTTTTGATAAAACTGACTTTGTGTTTGTTTAAGAATGTTTTCTGCTGAACACTCAGTGAGTACCAAAGTTATTTGCAATGACCTGTGAGATAATTTTCTAAACATCATGCTTTGTGGATGGTAGGGACACACCCTTTAGTTTTTTTTTGGAAAATTAGATGCAGAATATTTAAGTCATTCTGTGTGAAACCTGAGTTTTGACTTGATCACAGAGATCCACTCTGCCACACCTTGAATACCTCTATTAGAAAGATAAGTACCCAGGAGATGTAGCTAAAAATTTAATGAATTGTACAAATGAATTAATTTTAATACTTGGTCTGATATTTGAGATATTATATGCAAATAGCATTTTAAAAGGTTTAAATCTGGAAAATTCTCAGCTCACCAAACTAAAAATATTCAATTTTGAAATCACAATATAAAAATTTGATGCAAAAATAATGGTAATGAATTTAAATCAAGCAAATTTGGTTTGCAAATTTCTCTACTATACATATTCTGCATGTGAAGAGTCAGGTGAGATTAGTGAAGCTTGGGTGAGGTCACAGTTGGGATGAAAGAAGTGATCATGATGGTGATGGCAACAGTACACTGGTATTGATAGGTGGTCTCTCGGCCTGCTACTGTGTAGGTCATTTACAAGATTTCTTTTAAGCAAATCTGATGGCCACCATGGCCATCTTTTTTTTTTTTGTGAGGAACATTTGTGGTTGGCTATAAAATTGCATAGACTTGTTTCATAAAACAACTTTTTGATTTTGTATTTTGATTTCTTAGCATTTACATCCGGGCAACATGAAGTGTGAATCAGAAAGATATCTAATTGCTGCAGAGTATAACACTTGTCAACAACTATTCATTTCTGACTAGTATTTCCTTTATATTAATTTTAGTTGCTTTTTATTACAAGTACTCTGATCACTTAATGTCTATTAGTAATATTATATTGAATTCTTATTGAATAAAGCATTGCTAAACATTATTCATTTCTGACTAGTAATTCTTTCATTTTAATTTTAGCTGATTTTCATTGCAACTACTCTGATCATCAGTTAATGACTATTTGTAGTATTATTTTTAATTCTTATTAAATAAAGCATTGTAAACCATTATTCATTTCTGACTAGTAATTCTTTCATTTTAATTTTAGTTGCTTTTTATTGCAACTACATAGTGTCAAATGATCTTTCTTAATAAACAATGCAGATTGGATATAAAAGGAAAAATAATCCCTAACTCGTATCACCTTTTCCCTTGGTTAACCTGTTTTTCCATCACAGCAACTCTGTTGCATTATGGTTATCAGAAGTTAAATCTAATCATATTAACATATTTTTCATTTTCTCTGTAATCAGTTTATATGTATATTCATCATAGAATGCATGTGTTCATTGTTAATATTTTTGGTTTTTAAGCTCAAACTTCACTTGCATTGTCTCCCAATTGCTGCAAAGAATTCAGTTTAAAGCTTAATCTCTTTTTCTGTCTGACAAATTCCTTTATAGATAGGATATGCTTGTGTGTGTGTGTAGATATTTTCAAGGGCTAGTCTGACATTAGATGTATATGCATATAAAATGCTATTCAAAAGTTGAAGGAAAGTGAGCAAGTTGGTCAGTCTATTTATCAAATTGGCATGGATTTTTTTGTGTCACATTAGACATATTCCACATGAAATTACTTCTCATGGAAATAAATAAATAAAAATCAAACAAAATAAAACACATTTTCTATCTGTTTTCTTTTTTTTCATTCATAAAAATCATTTCATACTTAAATTTCTGAAAGCTTTGAGTTTCCTTTCCAGTATATGTGTATTAGTTGATACATAGAAGAGCTTACAAGTATAAAAGGTAGATTGTAGTAAATATTTTTCTTCATGCAAAACATATATATATGCACACACAGTTGAAAAGTTCTGAAACAGATCTATTCCACAAAATTTGACCAAAGATTTCTGTAACCTATTGTGTGTGTGTATGTATGTAAAAGAGAGAAAACATATAAATGTATTTATATTTTACATCTGTACATATAGATATATAAATCATTTTCTTTTTAAGTGTGTGTGCATATTTCTAAAGAAAGTGGATAGATTTTTTATTTATTAATCTGACAGATTTTTATTACTTAAACTTTATTTTTAGTAGATAGTCAAATTTGAGTTGATGCTTCATTTATTTATGAACAAGTATATTTATTTATTTTCTTCTATCAGCCTGAATATTTGAGAAATCTTATTAAAGAAAATACATTTTTCTCTAATAAGATTTGTGATAGTAGATGAAAATAAATAAATATACCATTTAATAAACAAACAGAGCATCTACTTGAATCTGAGTATTCACTAAAAATAACATTTTATATATATATATATATATATATATATATATATATATATAAACAAGTTTTAAGATATGCAATATTTATGGGTAAAACTACTCTATATCAAGGACTAGCAGTATAGCCTGGTGTTGCTTGGGTGTAATGAAAACTTTAAAACTAATCCATGGTCCTGGACTCTTTGGATGTTGGCATGAAAGACTAAAAAGCAATAGCTGTTTCCAGTTAAAGCGAAACTGTAGACTGAAAGAAAAATGAATGAATGTAAGTCAAATTTTGATTTCCCGGTATCGATATCAAATAAGTTTTTTTCATCATAAGCTGAATTTTGAAGGCTAAATAAGTCTTCTGAGTAAATGGTATCATGGCTGAGACTAAGAACTACAATTATACCTACTTAGAGCCAAACCTGAAGCAAAAACTAAAATAAAAGGGCTGAAAAAATAGACAAACATCTTGCCTTTTATATATATATATATATATTATCGATTTTCTGCACTATTGTAAGAACTGCAACCTTGAAACTTCTGAATATCGTTTTTTATGTCTTTGACTATAAGTGTATCAAATTTGATTAAAATTGGACCACTCCTTCTATAACCCGAGTTTTTTATTATCAATTTTTGATATTTATTGGGGGTACCTCGACACAAAACCTAGCTAAGAACACTTGCAGACGCTTATCGTACAATTGTGTAAATTTTCAAGAAAATCGGTTCAGCCATTTCGGAGACTATAGGCAACGGACAGACACACACAGACAAAGTTCCATTCATAAATAAGTTTAGATAGTGTATATATGAGGTTTGCCTGAAAAGTTTATATGCTGACTCTGAAGAAGGTGATACAGCTCTGAAATCTCTTAGCAATTTGGTTCTTCTTATCAATAAGTACATTGTTTTTTTATGAGTAAACCAACATCTGACTGTTCAAAAAATGCTATCAAAGGTAACTAGTAATGATTTCTGTTGAAAATTTGGCATTGTGGTACCTGCAAAAAAGTGTTTAGCCCCTAATAACATTCATACTGGCATAGTTGCTATATTAGGGGATGACACTCCAGCAGTGCGAAAATGAGCTACTGAATTTAGGAGAGGAAGGGAGAAAACATTGATCATGTTCAGTACATGGTCATGAATGACAGGTGATTGACTATCAATCAAATAACTATTACTATTAGCATATCCCTTGAGAGAGCTGAGAATATTCTGCATAATGAACTTGTCATGATCAAGGTTTCTGCTCAGTAGTTGTCATGTCTTCTAACACCTGATCAAATGTGCATCAAGATGATCACATCATGGGAAAATGACATTATTTGTTGCAAAGCCAGCTGGTTTCCTAACCAGTATTAGGTTCATCACCTTGATCTAAAGACAAAGAGACAATTCATGCAGTGAAAATATCCCTACTCACTTGTTCCAAAGAAGGCTAAGTCATTTCATTTGCAGATGATAGCCTCAGTATTTTTTAGGATGCAAAAGACATTATGTTTATTGACTAGCTTCAAAAGTACAACACTGTCAATGGAGAGTACTGTGCCAACTGAGGCAGTTATGAAAAGCTGTCAAGATTAAACACCCAGGAAAACTGATGAAAGAGGTTTTGTTTCATGAGGTCAATGCTCAAATATACAAGTCCTTGGTTTCAATGGCTGCTGTGCATGACTGTGACTTTGAATTGGTTGGTCATCCTATTCTCTTGATTTAGTCCCATCTGACTATCATCTGTTTCCAAATATGAAAAATCACTTGTAATCAGTATCACAATCATGTTGTCATATCTGCAGTTGATGATTTTTTTACCAACAAGATGGGATTGAAGCACTGCAATGTAGACTATGTTGAAAAATAAACCACTTTTGGTCACATTCCATGAGAGTGTCTTGGTCATCCTATGAACTTTTCAGCCGACCGTCATAAATATAATTGGATACTGAAGTCAACATCAAGCAGTGGCTGTCTTCAAGCATGAAACAGATTGTTTCCACTTGGTATTGACCTCAGTGTCTCCTTATACATTATATATATATAATTATTGTTAATTAGTCATAATTAAATTAAACCAGTACCCAGGTGCATTAAGAAGTACTCAATAAATTGATATTGTAGAGCTTTTGAATATTTTTCATTTGGAAATGAGTTATTTCCTCATCCTAGCTTTAAACCTTTCAGTATCTTCAGGTGATTTATTATAATTTATAACTTATAAATTACCTGAAGATACTGAAAGTTTGAAACTTAGGCTGCAGAAATAACTCTTTACCAAATTAAATATATATATATATATATATACACACACACACACACACTTATACACTTATATTTATCTATTAAATTAGGTACATACATAGGTGCATTAATATCTTTACAGTGTTTGATGTTGTACTCAGATGACATTTTTCTACCATCACATATCTTCATGCGTCAAATTGTAGTGTCAAGTTTGTTTTTTTTAAACACCACGAAAGAAACATGATGCATACCTCTAGACTCTCTACTTTCAACTCACTAAAACTTCTTTGATAATGTCTTATGAAAGCCAAAAGTACTCAGAAAAACTTCAACAATTTGTGTTCAAATTCTCCAAGGAAACCACAAAAATGGTCCAAACTGAAGAGAAAAAATAGTAAAGCACTTTCATTGATCTTCAATTAAATCTGCATAAATGAAACATTGCTGCCCACTAAGAATACACACACACACATATATATATATATATATATATATATATATATATATATATATATATATATGAAACTTTATTTTCTGTATGTGTGCCTTTATATATGTACTAACAAATGAGAATGAAAAAATATCCCAGCATTAAATTATGTGTATATATTGATGCTTTTATTTCACTTATATAATATAAGACATGAAAAATTTACACAACCTTTCATATTTCTTTTATGAACAAATGTTTGTTAATATTTTAGAAATATTTTCCTTTCTGTGTATGTAAAATCAATAAGTCACTTTTTAAAATTTATTATTGGCTTTTAACATTATTTCTTTTATTTCTACTTAAATGCAACATACATATTTATACTTTTTGTTATATAATAAATTTAGATCTTTCTTGTAATTCCCCCCAAAAATGCTGGCTTTTCAAGTAGAAAGACATTTGGTTTTTGCCAGACAAATTCATTGTTCTATCTTCAAAACAAATTCATTGTTCATGAAAAAAAAACGTACATTTTTCTTTAACCAAAGCTGGAAATATAAAATTCTCAAATCATTATATTTTAACATTTTTTTTAAATATTCAAAATGATTATTATAATAAATGCATACAAATAAGTATTTACCGAAAAAACAAAACAATAGTAAACATAATAACAAGCAATAATTAAAACTGCAAGCGATAACACAGTGGTCAAAACTTATAATTATACCAATGGGATTTTGATTTAAGTCTCAGTGTAGAATTAAGCATAGACACACAAACTTACAGGGGGTAGATAAAATAATAGAAACACTTTGAAATTTCAAATAAATTTATTTCAATATGAAGTTGGACCAACTTTGGCAATAATTACAGCTTGAATTCTATGTGGGGTCAACTCATACAAAGTTTGAATTGTTTCCAGAGGAATTTTTATCCATTCTTCAGTCTCCAATTCTTTCAATGATGATGGTGGAGGATATTGACTCCTCACTTGATTTTTAAAATGAACCACAAATGTTCAATGATGTCATGATCTCAGGACAGTAGTGGCCAGATAAGATAAGAATGTTCCTCGGGCCATTCAGCTACAAGTTTAGCAGTATGAATAGGTGCATTATCATACTGAAAGATGACATTTCCCACCAGAAATAGTTCCTGAACCATAGGATGAAGTTGATCACTTAAAATTCTTAAATAGTCTTGACTTAATTTTAAAATACTTATCCAGTATTATTATATTTATTATTATTATATTATATTATATTATATTATATTATTATATTTCCTTTCAAATCGCATAATGAAGGTAGTATTGAATGGGCATGCTCCCAGATACTATCATACAAACGCAGGCTCTATTCTAGGTCCTATGCCTTTTCTAGTCTTCATCAACAATCTCCCAGATGGAATCAGATCCCAAGTAAGCATTTAGGCTGACAACAGGACCATTTACTCCCGCCTCAATAAGAAATCTGCTGAGGATGACAAAGCAAATTTTGCTGCTGATCTTGAAAAGGACCTCCAATCTGTGGTAGACTGGGGTAAGAAATGGCTTGTAAATTTTAATGCTTCCAAAACAAAGCTGGTATCCTTTAACCACTTGAGTGAAGGTACCTAAATTCATAGTTTCTTTCTTCTGTTTGACTACAATCTCTGTCTCATAGATAATAAAATAATAATAAATCTGATTTTCTTAGTAATTTTCTATATAAAAAATTTACTTACTTGTATAATTTTTTTTCAGTGTGGGGTTGAAAGAAGTATGCGTATTTTTTTTCTTTTTTTCATATGTTCGTTTATACTTTTCATAAGTGGGGAGAAAAAATAGATGTTGAGTCAAGGATAATATTTCTCCAAATGAGTTTCTAAAAATTTGTGAGCGTCTTTAATCTGGGTGACAGACATTTTGGCTCCACTCTGGAAGCGTTAATTAAACAAAAGTTTACACTGACCGGGATGAGAGACAGGAGCTTGTCAATCTAAATTCTATTTGTCAGATCTTGCTTTGATGATTGCGGGATGTCACTGTCTTTTGTATAACTACACATTTCGACGTAAATCAGGCACCATGCATAAGCCCAAAGAGTTCAATAATGTCATTGTATGTCATTCTAAGTAACTTGTGAATCTTCAATGGCATACTTTTGGGTTGTAAAATGAATTAGATTTCCTTTTTCTATATTTGAAGAGACACATTTCATTGCAAGATTTTTAATTGACTGCGGGTGAGTAAAGCAATAAACTTTAATCGCCCAATTAAGTTTTTAATCGACTGAGTCGATCAGGTGAGTGAAATGTTAAAGGCTATATATATATATATATATTAGTCATCCACATCCAAGTCTGTTTCACTGTATCACAGTTCATCAGTGTGGCCAGACATCCACTTGCTTCCAGCCGGGATTGAAATTTGACCGATTTGGTGTCAGTCAGTCTCTACTCTCAAAGCCATGGGCGCATGGAATGAGAGAGGGAAAATTTTAGCATGTTATATATATGCGATGTATATGCACACACCAGTCACCGAGAGAACTCAATTCAATAATGAAGAGTAATGCATAAATCACAGAAGTGGTTACTATTTTTAAAATTTTCCTCTCTAGAGAGGTACTGTAGATACTTCCAGACTAAGCTAAACTTAGTGCACACACACACACACACACACACATACACACACACACACACACACACACATATCTGTTTACATACAAGTGGTTGTTGAAAAGTTATTTGTTTCCTCAAATCTGACCAATTATCGACTTCTTTTAAAAATCATTTTTTTATTGAGCTGAGATCATTTCCACACCCAATGAGTGTGCATGTGTTGTGGGTAGACTCACAAATCCAAAGCCAACTGATGGATAAATCATTTATTTTACATTATACTCTCCTTCTTTATTAATGCACATGAATCAGTAGGGAAAATTAATAACAGATCAAACAATACACAGTGAAAATTAAAAAATTCAGATAACTACATGTTCAGGCTGCAGACATTGATCAATTGTCATAACTAATAGCCTTCTCTTGCAACAGGTAAAAATAACATCAGAATAAAACAAATTGGTTCAACACCTACTACTTTGATTTTTATCACTATTTTGTATTTCTTTAAATATGCTAATTTGTCTGGAACTAAAAGTTGCCCCATGATCCATTGGCCATTTTGGTTTTTGATAAATAGATATGTCATTTCACTATAAACTGTTTTTCCATTCCTGCTCCTGTGTTTTCATAATATTTGCATTTTTTATAGCCTTTTTCTGGTTTCTTTTATAAACAACTCTTCTTCTCCCCTGCAAATCTATTTACTGTCAGGCTTATTGACATAAAAATACCTTCATCACAACTGCAGATAAGTTACAATAACTCCACCACCAAAATAAACATATTTATTATATCTATTGTATTTAATCAAAAGATAATTACTGTTCTCTCAAATTTATTAAACCAAATTTAAGAAATTGTCAAAGAATCTATGGAGTAAATTAATCCCTTTTTTATAAAAATATAATATTTAAGGGATATAAATTATGTTAGCATAGTACCTGTCAAAAATTATTTATGTCTGAACTGACACTTTACTTCAAATCAATGTATCTGTGCACTCTGTCTAGGATCAAAGTGTCATTCTATGACATTTTTTGTCTAGGATTAATGTAGTATATGTGTGGTTTGTAAAAAGTCACCAACACACACGTTTCTAACAAAAATCATTTTATAAAGAAAAAACAACTGAAGCCCCAAATCTTTTAGTTATTCATGATAGACAAAGCTAATTCGGCCGAAGCTCACATTCCTGTAGCACTTAGTAAGAATCAACTTCACTGGTGATGACTTGAAAGTCTCATATATCAATTACTGTTAGGTAACTGAATGACAAAATGGAATAATTCTGTCTTCTGAAAGAACTTTCTCAAACTAAAGTAACATTTTTATTGATGAAATTATTATATATATATATATATATATATTTGCGCTCTCACACCCTGATTAAGTACTCTGGAAGAATGGGAGACTTTGAAAAACAGTAGCTACTCTGGCATGTACGCATCGCTCATTCAGTAATGAATTAGCGCACTCTGGCTATTTGGCGTGTATAAGGATAATATATGTGCTAAAAAGTCTGCCTTCTTCTACCGAGCACCCATAGCCCAGAGGTAGAATTGCCGACTGATGCCAATTCAGTCGGGTTTCCATCCTGGGTTAAAAGCAATCGGAGTTTAACCGTACTGATGAGTTGTGATACAGCAAAACAGATCTATCTGTGAATGACTATATGTGTGTGTGTGTGTGTGTGTGTGTGTGGGTGGCATCAGTTAATAATTATGTACCAAGGCAAAATACTGAACATGTGGGAACATTGAAAAATTATGAAAGCATAGGGAAACTGACTGACTGACTAGACTGTGTGGCCAGATGTCATCTGACAAAAAATATTAAAATGCAGTGTTTCCCCTTGGCACATAATTATTACTGATACTTGCATTTATATTCCCTTTCTGCACATATAATATTATTCCATCAATGAAAATATTACTTTACTCTGATGAAGTCCTTTTAAAGAATGAAATACATTATACAAACTTTTTCCACTTTGTCGTTCAATATCATATTCTCCCTTATTAATATCACTGTATGAGATGTGCAGTTCAATATTTATTTTTTGTAAGTCATAGTCTTTCTCCTATTAAGAAATTAATTTTAAGTAATTTTGACATTTCAAGTGTAAATGTACATATGTATGTGCATTCTACTAATTTAGTTTATGTTGTTGAATAACCTAGAGCTTTCTGTTTGATTAAATTATTGCCTTTTCAGTCTTTTACCAATTAAAGAATAAGTTTAAGATAATCTTCTGTGCTAAAATATTTTTTTCTATTTCATAAGTGTGATTTGTCTAATTTTTTTTTAATTGATAGAGATCACATTTGGAATTTTTCCCAGGCTATACTCTATATAAAGGCATGCAAATATGAATTTAAATTAGCTAACAGGCTAATTTCTTAAATTTCAAGATTACTCAAGATATGAGTATGGCAGCTGTCTGTATGACATATCAAGTACCATATTAGTCCATAAGATCAGTACCCATAGTGCTATTTTTACAACTTTTCTCTTCTTTTTTCCTATTTATTTTATCTATGACCTTACTTTAGTTTTCCTCTTTTTTTTCTATTTTCTTTTTAGTTACTTTCCTTTTTATTCTTTATTAACCACATTCATATTCAATTTCTTGTCTTTTATGATTATTTCTCTTTCTTTCCAGATTTTAATGCTGTCATCTTGTTCTTTAGTTTACTTTTCCTATCTTTTTCCTTATCTTTTCTTATGCTTCATATTTCTCTTTCTGTCTTTGTCTTCTTTCTCTTTCAGCTATACATTCTTCTGTTTTCTTTTATATTTTTTTTATTTCCCTTTAAATTTTTCATTTTGTTAATATTAACTTTTTTCTTTTATCTCCTTAGCATTTTTTCTTCATATTCTTTTTCTATTGCTGACTTTTATTGTCCAGTTTTGATTTTTCTTCAACTTACATGTTCCTTTCTTTTTTATTTACTTTCTTTATCTTCTGCCTCATTGCATTTTTATAAATATTTTGCTAACTTCAGCTTTGTCTCACACAGTCACTTACTATTACAAGTTTCTTAATCCTCTTCTTATAAATCACTTATTTTTAAGGTCTTGTTTAATACCTCTCCTCTTTTAACATGCCTTCATTTTCATGAGTTTTCTTTTTCTCCTACTCATTTCTATATTTTTGTTGTTTCTTTTTCTTTTATTGTTTTTTCTTAGATCTACTATCCATATTCCTATTTTTCTGTTTTTCTCTTCTTCCTTCTTGAACTTTTTTCATTTTTCACACTATTCCTTCTTCCTAAGTGTTTCTTTTATCATCTTTTTTTATTCATCTTTTCTTATTTTATTACTTTTGTTCTCTTTACATAATTTCTTCATAATTTTCTTTCCTTATTTATTCTTCTTCCTCTGTTTCTTTTCCTTCTTTATTCTTCTTTTTGATCAATTCTTACTTTTTCCTATTCATTTTCATTAGTGTTTCTCAATACGGTTTTACTGTGTATTTTGAATTTCTTCTCACTATACTTTATATACTGTGATCACAAAATCTTAAAACTAGTAAATGTTAACTGGCATATATCAAGTCATTCTACATTGTTTTCTGCTCAAGTTAACAGCAAAGCTCACCCAGGGCAATGTAATCTAATGCCAGTAATCAAACTCTTTACTTAAGATCTCCAAAAAACCCTGGATAATCCATCTACAATATATTACTCCACTTATCTACTGAGAAATAACATTATCTACATGATCCCTGTAACATTAATATGCCACACACATGGCTTCTGATTTGATTTTGCAAAATTTGCTATATCTGTCTTTAGAATTATCTTAATCTGTTTGATGCATTTGAAGCAAAGATATATTTCCTATGTTGAGTTTTTTTATTTTCTTGAAATAAACACTTGTAGAAAGTAAATAATGCCTATACCCTTAAGCGAATCTTTCATTTCCACTCTTTACTGTATCCAACACAAGATTTACAAGATTATATTTTCAAAATTTTCTGTTGAGTACACCATTAACATAGATATCTAATTTTTAAATACAACAAATTTCTTTTTATTCCTTTTATGTGTGTTTTTTTCTTTCATAGATGCACTTTGAAATGTCAGTCCATTGTAATCAACGTCAAGTAATGAAACACAATTTTAGTTTTGAATTCAAAACTTCATACAATATATTCTTTTTCTCATATGTTTTCACTTAGCTAATGTTAGAGTTCAAACTAATAACTGACTTTTTATTAAAAAAATTACAAGTCTAAAATTCATGGTTAAATCTATTCTACTTGAAAAGGCTTCCTATTAACTGATTTAATTTCTGTTACAACCGATTAAAAATCTTATTGTGAAAAGTTTTCTCTTCTGTACTGCTTCACTCAAACTAGTAATTCTGAAATTTAATAAAGTCATTAGTATCAACTGATTGAATAAGTATATTTCAAATTAATGACTATTATTACTATTAATTATTCAAATTATATAGATAGTTTATATGATTTTATTAGAAAAATACTCATTATACATTTATAAAATTCAGTCAGTTAATTGCCATATGTGATACATGCTTGGGTGATCATGTCTCAAAAGACACATGACTGACTGAGGAGAAGATTATCCTGCAGTAGGTTGCCATTACTTTCTGGTGTAGACTGGTTGCCAGCCAAGGATATAGAACCCAATCTGTCCTGTTATTTAACCCGTAACTGAAGGGAAGTGATGGATTAATACCTTTTCTGAGGGTATTTGCACGTAAGTGAATGCGAGAAATTCAATTGGAATTCCAATTCGGCTCCCTGATTTGTCATTCCGAGCTGATATACACTGCATCACAACACACATCTATAAAATTACCAAAGTGTATTGGAAGAGGGTCTGGGAGATCTGGAGAGGAATATACTCTGGTAATTCTACTTTCCCTAAGACATTTAGAGGAGGCTAGTCAGGTGCTCAGCAGTGCAATGACTGTACAAATACACCTGGTCATAGGCTGATGATCTGTAGAGGGATCACCTGTGCTCAGAACTATTTAAATTGTTTGTCTTTATTGCATCATCAGAAGTAAAGACAACTAATACAACCTGTAACTGATACATGTTTCAAATGATGTCAAATGTTAGAGCTGAGATAATTGTTTTATTTGCTGTACTTACTGTAAAAAGTAATCTATTGACTTTGATTTCAGGTTGAGTATTCTAATCATTGTGTTCTTTTATGGTAATAGGTAACAGGTTAAACCAAAGAACATAATTTTCAGCTTTATAATCAATAAAAAGATGTGTGTGTGTGTGTGTGTGTGTGTATATGCACACATACACACTGGAACATTTTATCAAGCAAGCTTATAGCCAAAAATTATTAGGATTTTCCATTTTTGAAGATCAGATCTTAATATATAAAATGTAAGATGAACAAAAAAAACTGAAGGAAGAACATTACTTTTAACAGATATAAATTAATAAACCTTTGGAAGCAGTCTGATCTTTAAAAAATTTGAAATATGCCATGAAAAGTAAATTAAGTAAATAACTATTAATTATTAATCCACTTCAAAAACAGTTTCTTTAAATCAATATTAATCCACTAATATTCATCTGAATGTTATTCAGTATCTGAGGTTCAGAAAGAGAAGCACAGGTTTAAAAAAAAAAATTTTTTTAAAACTAATTAAATTTTTTGAAAGAAAATTAAAAAAATATTTTGTTTATTTTAGATATCTGCAAGTTATTTTAGTAAACTAAAAAGTTGTAATGTAACACTTAGAGTGTATATTACAGTTTTACATTTTTTAATTTTCAAATTCCAAGACTATACAAAACTAATTTTAGCTAAAAATTTAAATTGATTAAAATCTTTGATGTATTTATCTTTTTAAAATGTATTCACATTTGGATTTATATTGTACTAATTGCATTTTCTACAGAGAGTAGGATAATTTATGGCAGTTATGATTTTTATGTTTAGCCTCATTTTATTCACTAAACCTTTGTTTAATTCTTCTTTTATGTGATGCTTTTCCTTCAGGGTGTGGGTAATCATGGTTCTCCACAATTTCCTGTTCTGTGTTGCTTTTAGTTGTTTGTCTTTTTACTATCTCTCCTAAATCTTGTTCTGCTAATCATTTGCACAAGCTTGTTAGGTTCACTGCTTTCCTCTGTCCCTCATGTCTTCAACGTGTCCTGTGAGTATGTGCCCTAGAAATTTCAATTGCCACTTTCTGATTCTAAGTGTTCTTTTTGTTTCCATTTTCTCTAAAACAGCTTTATTGATCACATATTCAGTTGCTTCATTGCTTACATGGTATTCTCAGCATCATTCTGTAGAACCATATTTTTGCTGCCTCAAGTCTCTTCATCTGTGATGTGATTATCAAACATTCACTGCCATATAGGGTCACTGATATTAAGTA
Source organism: Ascarosepion bandense (assembly GCA_037127315.1). Taxonomy (NCBI): domain Eukaryota; kingdom Metazoa; phylum Mollusca; class Cephalopoda; order Sepiida; family Sepiidae; genus Ascarosepion; species Ascarosepion bandense. The sequence goes on along the minus strand of JBBBDQ010000958.1, from coordinate 1,364,339 downwards.
ACAGTTCAGTACTCTTTTCTTTGTTTTCAACAAAACTTTTTTTTCTGAAATGTACTATATTCATATCACAGAATTGTATTTGTATTGAAAGGTCACATAGTTTTCAGTTTACTTCCTTATACAAATACATCTCTTCATTAGAATTAATATCAAACAAATCATAAATTTCATGATTTATCTAAAATGTTATTTTTCTTCAAAGACTGAAATAGGGACCTACCAACCTGTAGTTTAGTGAGCAATAAAAAGAGCTTTTACAGTACTACCTTTATGATTTGTATACTCTTAAAATCTACATCATTTGCAAAAGTCTATTTGTTTAACTTTGTTTCCACTTGAATTAAATTATTCTATTTATATGATAATAATTGGTAGATACTTAAAAATAATGCTGTCAAAATAGCCTCCAGTTTCACTAGTGGTCCTTGTGAAATATAACAGAACACACTTCCCATCATGACCAGCTAGTACAATAGGCTGCTAACAGGTTGGATTCATAGCCTCCACCCAAGAATTCAATTGTATACCTGAAGAGCTGGATATAAGTCATCTAACCTTGGCGACATAATGCCAGTTTTTCACTGTTCAATAGTGATTTTTTTTTTATTCAAATGAGGCATATGATATTTATAAGTCCCTCATTGGTTAATAACTATGAAACCTTGTATAATGCTTTGTATGTCATACAGCATATTGACTGATGAGTTGAATGTCATCAGGGTTGAATGAGGATATGATGGATGGTTAACACACTTCTCAGTTTCTAGCAATACTGGGCACCTACCATATTTATGTATCACTGATGTATGTCATGAATTCATATATACCCTTACTACTCTTGCTCAAATGCAGTTGCCACCATGAGAATGCTATCTTTCTGGACCCAGCTTTCTGCAAACAAATGCTTTTAAATTTTGTCCTTGTCCCACAAGTTACACTACCTCTTTACCTATTAGGTCACACATGTTATTCAGCTGAACCAAATGAAGAAGAATGAAAATTATCCCGTGTATTGACATCGCTAATATTTTGGCACTTCATTATATACTAATTAAATAAAAATAGATAATTTGAATATGATAAGTGTCAGATTTTGGGTAAAATTCTCTTTAGAATCATCTCCCTCCTGACTCTTTTACTTCACATATTTTTTTAACTCATTTGACTCGTGTAAACATACATCTAGCTTTTCATGTATTTTTAACATGCTGAACTGAACTGAGGTCAATACCAACAATCTCTTTGTTCCTTAGATGTTTGATGTAGAAAGCTATATTTGATATAAGGGTATAAGGGTAATATATATTTATCTGTTTAACCTCTTCTGGTATAAGACGCTAGCCTTCCAAATAGCTTGACATTCAGTATTTGAAATTTTGGCTTTCACTTGACCACTAGTGCCTGTGAAAAATATACAACTACTTTATCTGCTAAGAAAGTTTAGCATACATCCCCTATAGACCCACACACGTGTGTGTGTGTGGATACATTAAAACCACTGGTGCACAGGGGTTTACATAAGAGAGTGAAGAAAAGGAGGAACAGGTCACAAGGGGTGTTATAGAATGGGTAAGAGAAGAATGGAAACACTGCTATGAAGAGAGCTGTGTAAGAGTAGAGCAGAAAGGGAGAAGAACAAGATACAGAGAGTGTCTGGGGAAAGGATGGGAGTCAAGGAGATAAGAGATGGCAGTTGATGTTGCAATTAAATTCTTGGAGATTGTAGCTATCAGGGAAGCAATTATATGGAAGGGAGTTCCACAGTTTATAGCCTAATGATGTGACATGATAACTAGGCATATATTAAGGTGGATTTGTAAAATATGTATTTTATTATAATAGATTAAAATAGAAAATGGTTAAGAATAGAAAAATAGTTTAAAAACATGTTTCGTTTAACAAAAATGAAAAAGAGAAATAATAAATAATTACTGTTAAATCCTACCAGTCTTCCGGTAAATATTTGACTAAGTGATTTGATGTGATAAAAGATAAAGTTTAGGAAATAGATTTTTGAGTGTCTTTATTGTATCTTGACCACACATTAAGAAAATAAAGAAAAGATAATAGAATTTTCGCTTTCTCCAGGCAATAAAAAAATGCCTGCTTACAAAGTGTCAGGCTATAAAAACATCCGGTGGCCTTCACAGGATGCTTTATTAAGATAAAAAGATAAAAAAAATCCTTGGAAAATACAGGATGTCTGCCGGGATGTTTACACATCAAAAGAAGGAAAATTTAAGTACCTTGAAATTTTGGACTTACAGTCGCCAATGCTTATCACCCGGGGGGGGGGGGGGTCTAGGCACTTCCGGATTGTTTTAAATAAATACAGGTGATTTTTCCGAACCGATAAGTCAGTAAGTTAGTTAGTTAGGTTGAGTGAGTTGAGTTAGTTAGTCAGCCGGGCGTGTGCTTGCAGTAGAAACTTTGTTCGTCTTGAGTCGGTCAGTTCGGCATTTGATCTCCATTAATTAGAGTTAGAGCTGTGTGTCACATTCGCCTGCCCCAACCATAAAGACTAACTCTAAACGAAATAAAGCATCGTTTTAACTCATCCAAGTTGTGGAAGTTCATTCCTTATAGTTTAATCTTGTACCCCCAGCTTGAGACTCCAACTTTTTTAACAAACTCTCGGCAACATCACAGCGTGGAGAACAGCCACTGGAGAAATTGTTCGGATCGTCCATTGGGGTGTTACAATAATGAAAACAGTGTTTACTTTACATAATAAATATGTCTTTTTTAACATAATCTTTCTCTTTGTTAAAGCACTGAAACAAATGTTTCTTTATGAATCACATAGATTAAATAATATAGAATAAAGATTTTAGAGCAAAATTCAGTTAATAACAAAGTGTCAGGCAATAGACTTTTTGATACATCTTTGCATACGTAAATATATTTATCTGTGTGTATAATTTAGTGTAAGTGCATACACAAACACATAAATATATATGCAATCTACCCTGCATTTCTTCAAAAAATACCTTAAAATGAGATATTTTAGTATTTTTTTTTTAATAAAAGATACAATTTTAGTAACTTTAGTGTATTTGCTTTTATTTTTCAATCTTTCTCCAGGCTCCACTTATGATGAAAAGTTTCAAATTTGGATCTGATACTGATTAATATTTTGTATAAGAAACGACATACTTTGTTTTCACCATTAAATCCTTGGCAGACTTTTTGAGATTATCAAAATTTTCAACTTTAAGAACTCATGCAAACCATCTGGTTCTTCTAACTACATGTCTATTAACCATCTAGCTCTTTTGGGCATTTTATTAGAAGCTCCAATTAGCTCTTAATTGATTAAGCATCTCACCTTACAAGGTTTTCTTTCTGATAAGCAATATGGCTTTTGCTTCTTTAAGTCAACTAGCTGATGTATTAATGATTATTGCTGAAAGAACCTATCAATCATTAAATAAAAATGGTAAAGCTTGAGCTGTTGCTTTGGATATCTTGAAAGCATTGGACAAGGTTTGGCATACTGGTCGTCTTTACAAGTTAAAAGATTATGGTATTTCTGGATGTCTACGGCTATATTGTATTAAATATACCGGTTCCTGTCCGATCACCGAAGTTAAGCAACATCGAGCCTGGCCAGTACTTAAATGGGTGACCATTTGGGAATACCAGGTGCTGTCAATGTAAGGACTAAGAATGGTCCATCGGTCCTCCAGGTTTGGGGGCTAACAACTCTGCCCCCATAAAAAACAGTTTGTTACAGAAACAGCAACAAAAAGTTGCTGCCCTATGCACCATCTGGGTGTGATGGATAAATGACGATGATAATTTCTGGATGCATTTTTGAACTGATACAGTTTTTTATCAAATTGTGGAATGAAAGTTATCTTGAGTGGCCATTGTTCTAGATCTTTTTTCATTATTGAAGGTCCTTGTCAGGTCTCTATCCTTCAACCTACATTCTAATTTTCATCAATAACTTCCCTGATGTCATCAGTTCTCAACTCCGTATCTATACTGATAACACAACTATTTACTCCTGTCTTCATAGTAAGTTTGATCAGTTTGATAAGGTTAAATTGGTAGCTGATCTCAAAACTGATCTACAATATGTTGTCAACTGGAACAAGGAATGGCTTGTTAATTTTAATGCCTCCAAATCAAACTTCTCTTTTTTATTATGAAAGAACCATTTTTGCCTTTTATCAGCATGGCTGATGTAACTTCCAGGAGAGTGACTCATTGCACCTTATCAGATAACATTTTCATGAAGTGGAATGATTACATTGGATCAATTGTTAAGTCTGCTGCTTGGAAAGTTGGTTGACTGTGATGTGTTAGACAGTTTTTCTAGTCAGAATCTATCTTGCATATTTACAAGTCTATCATTTGTCCTTGAATATGAATATTGTCACATTTAGTCTGATGCTCTTGCTATATATTTAGAGATTCTTGATAAAAACCAAAGAAAAATCTGTAATCTGATATCTTACCTTCAGTGACTTTCCCACCACTGTAGCTTCCCTGTAACTTTTCTATAAATACTTTCATGATAATTGTTCTTATGAACTTTTCTTTATGGTAGACTTTATGAATTTAAGTATAGTATTAAATTAGCAGCAATGTCTCATTTTACAGTTGATTTGGCTAGATGTAACCATAATTTCTATGCTAATAATTCATTTTATCATACTTCTCACTTGTTGAACTCTCTTCTGCCTACTTCCTTCCCAGTCAATTTTGATCTTCTAAACTTTAAATGCAATATCAGTTATTATCTTCTCTCTTCATAATTCCTGTTCTTTTATTGTTCTCTCTCCTTAATAGTATTTTTTCTCATTCTCTAAGATTCAGTAACCCCTAGCATCTTAGTGACTTTATATCCTTGTTTAGAGTGAAATGATTAAAAAAGAATTTAATAGAGGTCTTAAATGTTAACTCACCACTGACTAACATTGTAAACAAAACATATGTTTGAAGAAAAAAAAGATTGTGGCATTACAACAGCATTTTCATAGATTTCTTTTTTATTTATTTACTAATTTTGAAAGTAATTTGCAAAAAAAAGGGCAAAATCAAAAGCAGCTAAGCACTAAGGTGAAAGTACAAATTGAAATTTTATTTAAAGAAGGCTATTCTCAAAAGCAAATTTCCAAGAAGTTGATGATTTTTAGACATGGAATGCATTATTTGTTACAAAGGTAGTTAGAAACTGGTGCAAATGTTGACAAAAAAAGAGCTGGAGCATCAAAAGTGACAACTGCCACTGAAGATAAGCATCTGATCATTGAGAGCAAAAGTAATAGAAGGGAAACTGCTCCAGAGTTGGCAGATGAATTTAATTCATCTTGACAACAACTATTATCCACTCTCAACTGAAAAATCAACTTAGATCAGTGAGGCTCAAAGGAGGCATAGCCATCAAAAAACACTGGTTAAGGAAGGTGAATAAGCAGAAAAGACTGTTATGAGTAAAAAAAAAAAAAATGCATAAGAACTGGACATTAAAAGAGTGGCAAAATGTGTTACGGACAGGCGGCCAAATTTGAACATTTTTGGTAGTAAGCGATGAGTGTATATGAGAAGAAAGCCAGTAGAAAGACTGAATGATAAACATGTGATTTCAGCATGTTGGTGTGTATGTTATGATATTGGGTTGTATTGGGAGAATGAGGGCTGCAGATTGGATTCAGGTCAAGGGAATCATGAAAAAAGAACTATAATTCAATTTTTCAAAGACATGCTATACCATCTGGTTTAAGCATAATTGGAAAATAAATTTATTTTTCAAGACAATGATTGAAAACACTCTTATAAATTATGTTATAAGTTATTCTTGAGTTTTAAAAAAAAAAGAACTAAATTTTATATATTATGACTTGGCTGCCACAATCTCCTATTGAATTGATATGTATTGAATTGGATAAGAGAGTTCAAAGAGAATACTCATGTGAGAGCAAGCTTTATCAGTGCTTGAAGAATGCTTGGGAATGTCTGCCATCAACATGTTTTTTCAAAATCTGTTGAAAAGAATGCTAAGAGTTTGTAAAGCAGTATTTAAGGCTGGTGGGGTTCTTTTGACAAAACAAAATATGATGGTGCTGTATTTTTGTCAAAATAAAATTAAATAAACTGTAGTTACTGAAACTTTATTTTTTACTTAAAAATACAAAAATATCTCATTTCAACATGTTTTTAAAGAAAGCAGGATTTCTCCAAATTTTTTGCCTGTAGTATGTATGTATGTATGTATGTATGTATGTTACACATCAGTAGTTTGATATATAAAAGTTATATAGCATATTCTCCCATATACATATATATATATAAATGCTTTTATTCATATATCTATACTAGCAGTATAGCCTGGCGTTGCTCGGGTGTAATGAAAGTTTTAAAACTAATCCATGGTCCTGGAGCTCAGACTCTTTGGACGTTGGCACGAAAGACTAAAAAGCAATAGTTGTTTCCAGTTAAAGTGAAACCGTAAACTGAAAGAAAAATAAATGAATGTAAGTCAAATTTTGATTTCCTGGTATCAATATCAAATAAGTTTTTTTCATTGTAAACTGAATTTTGAAGGCTAAATAAGTCCTCTGAGTAAATGGCATCAATTATACCTAACTTAGAGCCAAACCTGAAGCAAAAACTAAAATAAAAGGGCTGAAAAAAATAGACATCAGGCAGATAAACAGACACACACAAAACATCTTGCCTTTTATTTATATATATATATATATATATATTATCAGTTTTCTGCACTATTGTAAGAACTGCAACCTTGAAACTTCTGAATATCGTTTCTTATGTCTTTGTCTATGAGTGTATCAAATTTTATTAAAAATCGGACCACTCCTTCTATTACCCGATTTTTTATTTTATTTTCGATATTTATCAGGAGTACCTCGACACAAAACCTAGCTAAGAACACTTGCAGACGCTTATAGTACAACTGTGTAAAAATCAGTTCAGCTATTTCGGAGTCTATAGGCAATGGACACACACACACACACACACACACACACACACACACACACACACACACACACACACACACACAGTTCCATTTATAAATAAGTTTAGATTTAGATAACAAACATATATAACATGTATGTAGATATATATATATATATATATACATGTTATGCATGTTTGTTAGATGGGCTTAGTTAAATTTTGTTTTATCTATATTTTTAATATAAAGATAAATTTGTGTAAACATAGGTGTTGCAATCTTTAATACTTTTAAAGCTAATAATATTTTATTTTCTCCTCTTGTTTCTCTTAATGTTAACCTTTTTGTAAACATTCCTTTCTATTCAGTCTGCAGGATTTCCAAATAAAGATAAATGTGATTCTTGTCATTATGCTCAATGAGTTCAAACTGGCTGAAGCTACCTGCAATACCAACAGTAGTACTTGGGGATCAGCTTCAGAATATACTGTATGTTGTTGGTTGTAAAACCTCACATCTGTTGATCTGAATGAGCCAGATTTTGGTGAGAAATCATTACTTTCAAAGGTACAATTGTAAGCAACATGGGGTCACATCCAGAAACACACTCAGATATTTGGAGCACCCATACAATTTGTGGCACCCATACAATGTGGCATCCATACAAAAGGGATATCTGGCATAAATATCAGCAAATTTAAGAAACTGTTGAAAAGGGTACCCATAATGCACTGCTTACTCATTTAAAAAATGATACTTTTTTTTTTTATAGATTTACTGTTAATAAAAAATGGCTTTTGTATTATAATCAGAAATATGGTTTCCTTTTGGTTGACAAACTTGCTTCTTTTATTAACCTCTCTAAAATCAAATTTTCACCCTAAAATGATCATCTTTTCAGGCTGTTGTAATGGATTATTCTATTACAGCTTCTTGCAACCTGGTCAGACCATTAGGTCAATGTCTTGTTGTTATAGTTTGAAACTGATACATCAAAAGTTAAAAACATTTTAGTCCACTGTGATAAATAGAAAGAGGCTTATCCTATATATTACGAAATCTCCTATTTCAACCCACCCCTGCAAAATTTGGTGCTGTTAGGCATAAGTCATGTCCAACTTTCCTTGTTCAACTAAATTCTTCCCTATTGATGACCAATTTTTGGAAGCCTTATATGCATCTACACACCAACAAGTGTACACTAATGTTAACCAGGTTAAATATGCCTTTCAATACTTTATCAATTCTTTTAACCCTGATGGAATGAATGCACTACTGGATATATATATATATATATATATATATATATATATATATAAAGTTCATTATATTGATTCTAATAGTTCTTAATTTGATTGAAAAAGAAAGAAAAAGGTGTTAAAAAAATCAAATTAAGGAAAAAATTGTTGAAAATTAATGATGTCAACACTTAATTTGAGAAATTTGTATGAAGACTATTAAATACAGACTACGGTGGGTAAATTGTCACCAATTTATATGTTTAATTTTGTGCATGCACATTGTTTGTTATTGATTTTGTCAACTGCACAGTATAGTAGGGTCAGTTGGGTACCATCTGTAAGAAAAAGAGCACCATAACACAAATCACTCCACCAAAAATTTGAAAATGTCATGCTGTACTACTTGGCATTTGTGCCAGAAGCTCAAATACAAACATTTCAAAGTGTTTGAGCGTCAGTCTGAAAACAGTGCAGCGGATTCAGAAAGAGTTGAATGAGTCTAATGGTGTTTATGAAGTATAGCAGCTCAAAAAAGTCACTGATTATTCTGATAAAAGAACTCCTGAATTTGTTGATGAGAGCCTCAGGCTCAATGCAAAATCCTATATCAAGTGCCTTAAGAAGATAGTGCTGCCCTGTATCAAAAGGGTGGCTGCTGGAAGACCCTATGTCTGGTAACAGGACTTTGCACCATACCACACAAGCAGAAAAAACCAGTCATGGGTGGTGTCAGACAATTTCTGTGACCATATCACCCCTTATATCTGGCCACCTAACTCCCCAGGCTGTAACCCCTTGATTGTGTGTGGGATAAAGTTGAGTGAGAGAAAACTCTTTGTAAAACCAATGATGAATTGAAGGCAAGGATTATGGCAGCATTCACCAACTTAAACAAGGAGACCATCCAAAAGAAATGCAGGAGATTCCGAAGTTTTTTGGAGGCTGTGGTTGAAGCCAATGGCAATTTTATTGAATGAATTTATTTTTTAGTATTTTAAGATATTTTTATGTAATTTTGAAGATGTCAATGTTATTTTAATTTTTTTGAGTAATTTAAACAACAATTTATCCATTGCACCCTGTATATGCATATTTGAAAGTTTTACTTTGTAAATCTAAACCAGACATAAGTGGATGAGTTAATTTTTAAATTAAGAATGATGAAAATGTAAATTTTCAATCTTTCTTTGTTTATATATATATATATATATATATATATATATATATATATATATATTCATTTTTTGAGGCTAAAAAATAGTCTTCTTTAAATTGTTTAGAAATGTTTACATATATCATTTCAATATTATATGTTACTACATGAAAAATATTTAATAAACATTATTGAAATTCAAAATTAAAGGTTAAATTAAAATTTTTCCTTTTTGAAAAATATAACTATTCAAATCTAGAAGCCTACTCTCTATCCCATTTTAAAAATCCAAATATTTTTTAAATGCCAGCTTGCCAAATATACCAGGTTGAAAAAGGCAATATTTTATTCTTTGTTTGTTTGTTTCTATTTTATGTCATTTTTATGACGAGTCATCTGAAGTTCACCTGTTAAAATAATGATTTTTCCCCTGTTAAGTCTGAGAAAGAAAGGAATCAATTTCTTTTTAACAAAAAAGAAAAAATGTGTACAAATTCCCTTCACTCAGATATTTGTGAGATAGCTGCCATATGTAAATGCAAATATATTTTGAATGACTTTTAACGTGTGTGTGTGTGTGTAAGAAAAAAAAAAGAGAAGTACATGTTATCACCCCAAATATATAATAACACCTTATTTTGTCCAGGTAAAACTTTGGTAAGCATAAAATATATAATTTCTATCTAATTTTATAGTAACATTTATTATTAATTTCTTAAATCTACAATTATTACCTTAAATTTAAGTAACTAAACAGTTGTTAAAAACTAAAAGTGAGTGCATATTTTAAGGAAATGTATGTCTGAATAATATGTATGTACTTTGTGTGCATGGGTGTTTGTTTGCATGTGTTTATGCATTGCACATATACACTGACAAAAAGATTAAAACTAAAAATATTCATCTTCTTATGATGGGGTAGTGTTATGTCACATGCCTGCTTTTACTTCATTACTTTATTAGCAAATATAGTCTCTGAATAGAATATAGCTTACTTGCATTGGTGAGCATAAGCAAGTATTCTGTTTGTATTGATTGTCAATACATTTATACCATACTATTAAACCAAATGAAAATAGAAACATACTAAAATTCAATCTCTTTATTTCATATGAGGGCTGTCCAAAATGTATCCAACCATTTTGAATATTTTGAGCACTAGTTGAGTGAACTTGATTTTACTTAGCACCAATCAAAGGATTGGTACCAATGCTCTCTTATTGGGTTACTCAGTCAGAAATGAGATGGTATGGAATGAGTTTGTGTAATGTTTGGCTGTTGCATTCATAATGACTATTGTTATACTCTGCTTCAAATTAGATCTCTTTCTGATTCAGTCTACATGTCAGCCTGATATGAACACTAAGATAGGAAAAATTTTTAAAATAAAACAGGCATCTTCTGTCCAAGAGCTTGAAGCATCACATGTGGTTCACAAAACAAATCCTCTGAAAAAAATACAATATAAAAGGAGCCAATCACAAATGTTGCTGCCAAAGAAAAAAATATGAAAAGAATTTGCTTTTAAGAACACCGCTCATAACAACTAAATCAAAATTTCAGCAAAAAGTGGCAAGCTGTCAACACCACTGGCAAGCTCTCAAAATCACCACCAGTGATCTCAGTCAACCAAACTGGACACAGGCATCAACTCCAGACCCTACCAACTCTACCATTTCTCCAAGTCACTTCCTTTGCCTATAAAGAGACATTCTGCCTACATCCTCTGTATAGACAATACAAAGAATTTTATATTAACAATTCTTGTTTTTTTTTTCTTTTATCTCACCAGCAGTACTTGTTTTGTTTCTCTTGTGCTACCATATGCATGTTTATAACACTATGCAACAACATTCTTCACATCTTGTGTTTTTCGGTAAAATATCACATCACCAAGATTTACCAAACCTAAATTCTGCTGCTGGAAATTTCTTGATTTTCCAAAGTTAAAATCATTGTGAATGAGATTAAGGAGATGAATGAGGCAGCTATTGGTGATTGCAAAAAAGGATTTTTTTCAGTGGTGATAGGAAAGCTGAAAAAAATATGTGGCATTACAAGGGGGGTAATTTGAAAGGAGACTAGGGTACCATTGCAATCAGTAAATTCTACCATATTATTTACTATTTTTGGGAAAATGCTGGACAAACTCCTTACAGATGAGGAGAAAATTGAGGGCAACAGAAATGTGGTTCCACAGAAGGATGCTGAGAATATTTTAAATATATAAATAACAAATAAGGCTTTAAAAAATGAAAACAAAAAGGATACTTGTATCAGAAAAAGACAGCTGAAATTTCTGGGACACTTAATAAGGAAAGAAAGCTTGGAGAATTTGACACTCACAGAATATATTGAATGCAAAAGAGACTGGGGAAGACAGTAGGACACTTACTTCATAAATTTGTGTAAATAAATGTTGTGAATGGCGTGAAATGATAATGGGACAAATGTTATTGGGAAAAATTCAGAAGCTTGAAATATGGGGTTCCACATAAACAAAAACCATTTAAGCCTTTGTTTTTTTAGGAGTGGTTATTGTTCAATACAGAAAGTTATTTTTAAACAAAATATTGGCAATGAAAAATATATTTATGAAAATCTTGACTCAAAATTTCAATCTAAATAAATTTAGGATATTTACTACTCTTTCATTATTTGATTGTTTATTAGTTATAATTCTAGAATTTTTTCTAGAATTTAGAATATTTCTTTGAGAAATAATTTTTTTAAAGATTACTGACATTCTACTTCCTAGAGAAGAACAATTATAACAAACATGAACTTAGTCAAGCCAAGTTTTGAATATGAACTGATAATTAATTTTTTCAAAATTATAGAATATAAACCTTGTGGAATCCATCTTGCAAAGTTTAATTAAAAAGTAGAGACGACAATTTATACATCGCACGTGTCATGGATTCAGATAAAAAACATTACATTAGCACAAAACTTACTTATGAATGATAACTCATATTTGTTTAGCACAAATGCTGGATTGAAAACATAAAATTGGAAGTTCATGTAAATCTTCACTGATTTGCTTATAAACCGAAGGTACGCGAAAATGTGTTTAGATAAATTTGCACCAAAAATTTAAACCTTCATTTTGATCCACCTGACTTGCATAAAAGGAGGAAACCTACAACCAAATCCTTAGTGAGAATTAGAACGTCAACTGTGTGTCACTGAAACCCATGCAACTATGACTTGTTGAATTTTGCCAAGTTAAGTAACTCTTAACACGCATCCCAAAATTGCAACATACTCACTCATACAATTATTATATTTACTCACTCACTTGCACATTTCTATTAATTTTCTCAAAGGAGCATTTTCTACATATACCTTTGAACTCACTTTCAAGTAACCTTTTTTTAACGAACTGTTTTGTGTACATGTTTTTTTATTGAACATAAGAGAGAATTTATTCTTATATCAATTCATTGAACAATTCATTTTAAAGTCACAGTTACTTTCTATAATCACAGTCTCAGCATATATTTTCAACTTCATATTTTGTACATGTTATGAATATAAATTTTATTTGTTTTGTTGTTACCAAAATCTGAAATTTTCTTCATTATTTGTCGGTATGTTTATTATTATTATTCACCGTAGACATAAAATTTAAAACAAGTGAGATATTAGACCATGTTCCACTACAAACTTAAATACTCTGATTTTCAATAAGTAAATATACTATTACTATATGACTTTCATTTTGTATGCAGTGAATCTATGTTTAATAGGTTTTGCTGGATGCAGTATTCTTATTTAGTACATTTGGTTTGTTTTTGTTTTTTTTTTTGCCATTATTTTATCCATACAGAGGAGGTTACTTTTTGTGATCATTTTCTAAGATTGTATTTTAGATAATAAATGGCTAATTAAGCAAAAAGTTTTAAAATTATGCAATTTACAGTTATTGTTATAAATTCTTTGTAATAAACAGTTTTACATAAAAATATTAATTTATTGGCTAGAAATTATTTTCTAAAATTCAATCTGAATAATATTTTGGAAAAACTGATTTTGAGAACAATAACCCTTTATCATTTATGATTTCTGTTTCCTTTCTATATTAATTTTAGTTTATCTATATTAAAATGTAATTAATATAGTTTTTATTTTGTTACAAATAAATGTAATTTAAACATAATTTATTGAAAATATTTAATGTGCATTTGACTACTATAGCATTTATTCAAACTCGGTTAACTACATTAATCAAAGGTACACTGTAAGCAAAAACATACATACCAAATTACATTAGTACACTTATGCATATACTTGTAATATAAACACTTATAAACTATTTTGTTATGGATTGCTCTCTATCATAAACTCACACATTTATATTCATTCTTTCAAATAAATTTACTCATCTATACAAATATATACATATCTACATAAATACATGTATGCTCTTCTACAGATCCATATACTTTTGGATTCTTTAAAATTATCAGTATGTTTTCACATATGGATTCTTAAATATTGTTCTCCCTATGTTCTGTCCTTCTCCACTTATACCCATAATTTATTCGGTGAAATATCACACAATCATTTTTATATATCTAGACACAATTTGTTCTATACAATTATTGCACACTGTTTCAAACAAACAAATTCTCACAATTATTTGCATCAATTCATATATAATGTAAATAAGATTTTTTTTTTTTTTTACAGTAAGGTTCACCCTTTACAAGGTAAAGGGTTACATTAGGAAGTCATTTGTGCATATAAGAGTGGACGATAACAGTTAGTCTTAGCCTTGAACAGGTTAAGATTGTAGTGACTGGGGAAGCATCAATTGGGAGTTGGTTTCACAAAGTAGTTGTTATGAGAAGAAACTGTTTGAGTGGAACTTGCTTCTCATAAATAGAATATGGAGGGAATGTGGATGTTTGCTACTATGTAAATAGCATGGCATGTTCTTGCTGTTAAGGTTTGACTTGACGGGACCATGGAATGTAGCTCATCCAAGCAGTTTCTGTGAAAATAGCAATAAAAAAGTGAGTCTTGCTGCATATTGAGTTCTTTTGATGACTGGCATCTGTATACGCCATTTATATATAACAGGCTAAAATTTTCCTTCTCTGATTCCATGTGCCTATGGTTTAGGGGTTAGTGACTCCAACTGACACCAAATTGGTCAAGTTTCAATCCTGGCCAGAGGCAGGTGGATGTCTAGCCACACTGATGAGCTGTGATACAGCAAAACAGGCTTGTATGTGAATGACGAATATATATATATATAAGCTGAATCTACCTTTCTTTCCTCTAACACACTGTACTGTGAATATTTTTTTTTTACTCTTTTAACCCAGATACCAACAATCTTCATAAACCTATTTCTTTTCCAGTGTTACTTTTCACATAATGAAAACTTTTTGTATTTTTGTAAATTCTTTTCTCACCTGTTTTAATGGCTAAAAATAAGTGTTTCATCTTTGATTTCTCACTTCTCATTAGCCTGTTTCTTTGATCTGCCTTCTTAAATATAAAATGTCTTCAATATGTGCCTTCTTGCAACCCTCATTAACTAACCTCTTCATCCTTTATTTATTAATTCAGTCATGTGGTCACGCCTTTTGTTCACTAACTAAATCACCCTAATTGTTCTCCTCATTCACCTACTTGTTAATGAAATATTCTTTCTCTTATTCAATTATTCACTCACTCATTCACCTTACAAGCTTACAAGTATTTTTTTTTCATTTCTTTTTTATATCATTCACTTATCCAAATAGATGTTCATTCATTAATTTATTTCTTTTCATGTCTTTATTTTTCATTCTCTAAAGAGCACATGTATTCATTAAATAAATTGTGTTTTCTTTGTTTCATTGAGTTACTAAATCATTTACTTGTTCTTTCATTCATCATCTGGCTATTAAAATTTAACAACAAAAAAGTGAAAAATATAAAGAGGAAGAGATAGAAAGAGATATAAAACAAAATAGAAATTGAGAATGAGAAACACCTAAAGAACGAGGAAAAATGTACAGAAGAGTAAGAGTGAGTTACAAAAAATGAAACAAAGTCAAGCAAGTGAGATAAGAAGAGTGAAACAGATGATGGGAATCAAAGAAAAATAGAAATTTGTGCACAAAAGAGAAAGGGAAGTAATAAAAAGAGCATATGAAAAATATGAAAGAAATAATAATGATTGAATAATAGGGAGGGAGATAAAGAGAATGCAATTAAAATAAAGAGAGTGAGGAGAGAAGAGCATGCTAAATGGAAATGAGAAAAGAAAAGAAAAGATGCAAAGGAAAACATGAAAGACGAAACAGGCAGAAAGAGAGGGTAATTTTCAGTGCAGATATTCTTTGTAAGACACTATACTTGCCTGACTTTTATTGCCTTTCTCCTGGAATTGACTAAATTACTGATGGTATTTTATCCAAGTCAATGTTGTCATAGAAACCAATCAATCGCCTTATTTGTTCTTCATAACAACTTATGTTTTATAATATTTATTGATTTCAAATACAAATGCAGGTAACTTCTGATTGGCTGTGGTGAATAGAGGGCTACCTTCTTTCATAATTTTAATGACTAGCACCTGTTTGACCATCACTGAATATTTTTTTTTATAATTGTTTCACCCCAAGCAATGCAGTGAGAGAAAAGAAAAAAAAAGCAAGGTACAGGAGATGTCAAAGAAAGGATAAGAGAAAAATGGAAATTAAGGAGATAGAAGATGGCAATTGACATTGCCTTTAAACATTTGAAAATTGTAGCTATCAGAGAAGCAAGCAAACAGAAGGGAGTTTCACAGGTAGGAAGTGCAAGAAAAGAAGCTGATAGAGTAGAAAATGTTACATTTAACTATTTCGATGATAAAGGGTGAGACCTTGATGCCAACCTAATAAAATGCATAAATAGATGTTATTGGGGCACCAAGAAAAGAAGCTTGTTGAAGTAGTAACCATGAAAATATTTGTAGAAAAGACAGAGGAAAGAGACATCCCATTGGTGAGAAAGTGACTGAAGGTGGGCAGTCAAGATTGATTACATTGCAGATCCTACTTTGAAATTTGTTGAGAACCTCAAGATGAAATAGCAGGAGCCCCCAACCAGATATTGCAACAGTATTTATCGCAAGGACAAATGGTAGAGTTTATAAATGTGCAAAATGGATTCTGACATGAAAAACATCCTGGCCCAGCACAGTGACCCAACCTTCCTAGCAGATCTAAATCTAAATCTATTTATAAATGAAACTTTGTCTCTGTGTGTGTGTCCATTACCTATAGACTCCAAAACGGCTAAACCGATTTTCTTGAAAATTTACACAGTTGTACTATAAATGTCTGCGAGTGTTCTTAGCTAGGTTTTGTGTCAAGGTACCCCCAATAAATATCAAAAATCAATAATAAAAAAAAATCGGGTTATAGAAGGAGTGATCCGATTTTAATCAAATTTGATACACTCATAGACATAAGAAACAATATTCAGAAGTTTCAAGGTTGCAGTTCTTACAATAGTGCAGAAAATTGATAATATATATATATATATATATATATATATATATATATATATATATATATGAAAGGCAAGATGTTTGTGTGTGTTTATGTTTATCTGCCTGTATGTTTGTATTTTTTTCAGCCCTTTTATTTGAGTTTTTGCTTTGGGTTTGGCTCTAAGTAGGTATAATTGTAGTTCTTAGTCTCAGCCATGATACTATTTACTCAGAAGACATATTTAGCCTTCAAAATTCAGTTTACAACGAAAAAACTTATTTGATATCGATACCAGGAAATCAAATTTTGACTTACATCCATTCATTTTTCTTTCAGTCTACGGTTTCGCTTTAATCAGAAACAACAATTGCTTTTTAGTCTTTCATGCCAATGTCCAAAGAGTCTGAGCTCCAGGACCATGGATTAGTTTTAAAGCTTTCATTACACCCGAGCAACGCCAGGCTATACTGATAGTATCGATATAGGTTTGATGTCATTCTTTCATTTGAGGTTAGTTGAGAGTGAGGCCAAGGAGGTGCAGTGTGATGGCAAGTAGGAAATGTTCTCTATTCTTTATGGTATTAAAGCTTTTGTTTTGGAGGCATTAAAATTTACAAAATTTTCCTATTCCATTTAATTGGAGGTTGTTTTGAAGAACAGCAGCTTGATTTTTTTTGTCAGCCTTGGCAGATCTACCATTGAGATGGGATTAAATGGTAGTGTCATCTGCATAGATGCCTACTTGGAAACTGATTACATCAGGAAGATCATTGATGAAAATCAAAAAAAGCATAGGATCTATGATAGAGCCTTGAGGGGTGCCCACATTCATATGAAAGGATTTGTAAGCTTGTCTGTTCAAAATGACCTTCATTTCACAATTAGATAAGAACAACTGGATTAAATCAAACAATCATCCAAAAATGCAATAGCCCTGAAGCTTGCACAAAAGGCCAGCATGCCAAACCCTGTCAAATGCTTTCAATATATCAAGAGCAACAGCTCAAGCTTTGCCATTTTTATCAAGAGCCTGGTATATTCATTCAGTGATGGTCATTAGCACATCAGCAGTGGACCTAGTGAAGCAGAAGCCATATTGTTTGTCAGAGAGAAGGTTGTGTGATGCCTAACTATTTCAGTATTGATAATAACCTCAAATACCTTGCCAAAAAGAGGTAAGAGGCTAATAGAGCAGTACTTAGAGGGGTCAGAGGTTTTCCTTTTTGCATTTTTATCAATTATAAATTACTATTCTTTTTTATTTAAGCTCATATTGTGAATATTTTCATTATGCATTTTCATATTATTTAATTTCAAAGAAAATTTGTATAAAAAAATAATTTTCAGAGGTGTCTTACTCATAAGAACTGCACTCTTCTGATAGTTACATCTCTAATACATGAAAATTTATTTTAAAATGAGAAAAGGCCATTTTATTTTATTTATTTATTTTTTAAAGAAAAAAAAATCTATTTTACTATGCTTTACTTTACTTCTTAAAAACAAATGTATAAGGAGGTGCTGAAATGTTCTCACTATTTAAAATTTGAATAACCTTAAGATCTTTCGAGAATCCCTTTTTGGTTAAATTGATGACTTGTGTGCGTCTGTGGGTGATATACTTGCTGATATACACGTGTATGTATGTTTTGCAATTATTATAAATGGTTACAATAGAAAATGTTTTTCTTTTAAAGCATTTCATACAATCAATATGTAGTCAAGCATTCTTCCTGCTTTTACTTATCAAAGAAATAAATTATTGAAAAGTAATAAATTATTTTTTGTTATCATGTATCAGCAACATTTATCATTTTTAGTTCAAACAAAATACCAATCCTTTTATAAACTCAACCATTTCATCAGTTCAAATTTATCTTCACTAATATCACCTGTAATCCACTTCTACGAATATTTCTAACACAATGTCAGCTAAATGAAACAGATACTCTAAGATTGTTTTTTTGTTTTACTTTTTCCCCACCAATTCTTGGTTTCATGTTTTTAAGAATAAATAAGCTGTGATTGACTGGATCTGTGGTACCATAGATAACTATATTCATGTATTTGTGCAATTTGACATGATTGATTTTTATCCCACTATTGAGGAGTAGATTCTTGATAGGGCTATTAATTTGGTTAAGGCACACACCAACATAGTGGGTAAGCAGATAAAAATCATTAAAAGTCAGTGTCATGCCATAGAAAATTTAGATGGATAAAGTGGGGTGAACAAGGTTGTTTTTGATATCATGGGCAGCCATGATAGTAATTATGTGTGCAAGTTTGTTAGCATTCACTTGTTCATGAAGTTTGAAACTTTTGAACAAGGATATTGCATTATACAGAAATTAACTTATGATCTTCAGAATATGTAGTTTTCTAAAAATTGATTTCATAAAAAAAAAAATATATATTTTCTAAGTATTATCCAAGGGAAACTTTTTTTGACCATTTTACCCTAAGCAAGGCAATAAAGTCATGAGAACATAAAAGATTACCAAATGTTAAAAAATACGAGAAAAACTATTTAGGAGAAAGAACAATAAAAGAACAAAAATTAAGAAGTCAGAAGATAACAATTGACATTGCATTTAAATTTTTGAAGATCAATGTTGACTGGGAAGCAAGAAGCTGGAAGAGATCCACAAGTGATAAGTGTAACAGAAGAAACGATTAGCATAGAACTTAG
The DNA here is from genome assembly GCA_037127315.1 of Ascarosepion bandense. Classification (NCBI taxonomy): domain Eukaryota; kingdom Metazoa; phylum Mollusca; class Cephalopoda; order Sepiida; family Sepiidae; genus Ascarosepion; species Ascarosepion bandense. The sequence goes on along the minus strand of JBBBDQ010000958.1, from coordinate 1,344,844 downwards.
GGTTACATATGGCCATTTCAACTGTAAAATGAAGAGGCCCTACTACCAATCCATTATTGTACTTAAATTCATAAAGTCTACGTACCATACCAGAAAGTTCATCAGAACAATTATCATAAAAGTATTTACAGAAAAGGCACAGAGAAGTTACATTTGAGTGGTGAGAAAGGGAGTAAATCCAAGATTCCAGGTCAGGACTAATAACATTGCAGATTCTTCTTCGCATTTTATCAAGAATCTCAAAATATATAACAGGAGTATCTGATTAAATATGACAGTAATATTCAAAGCAAGGATCAATAGTAGACTTAAAAATATGTAAAATAGATTCTGACAAAAAAATTTGTTTAGTATGACATAATGAACCCACTTTCTTAGCTGCAGACTTAACAATTGATTCAGTATGCTGAGAAGGCACAATGAGTTACTCTCCTGGAAACTAACTTGAAAGAAGTGAATTTCTCGGATGTTACTTTTAATCACAATAATGGAGTTCATCAGCCATTCAGAAATCAGAGTAATAATCCAATTTATATAAACATCTTGTCTAACTACCATCCTACCATTTTCCAGAAGGTTTTAAAATCAATTCTCTATAAACTCTTAAAAATGTAACATCTTTCAAGTTGTAATTGAATATGTGGCAGCATTAAAAGAGTGGTTACACATCTAATTTAATTTACAAGATCACACAAAGGTGAACCTCCAACAAAGAAACAATTTGGTTTAATCCTCCTGTAAATACAAAAATGAAGATGATGTTTATCAATTTTCTTTAATCTTGAAGTTTTCATTCATTTTTTTAACAGGAACTCTCTCACTGCTAGTTATTGTTACATGGATAATGTTTCGGATGAAGAAAACGCCCAAGTTGTTAAATGTAATGGCAGAATTAAAGTACATTTTTCTTTGAAAGTTAAATGTTTGACACAGAATGTGGTATACCAAATCTAATGTGCAGGAAAATAACATACATTGGAGTTACCAAGGGACTTTGCAAGTGGACAATTTTCAGTTTTCAATCATAAAATCTTTTTCCAAATATATAAAAACAGAAGGACAAATCCCTGGGGTGAAGTAATGTTTAAAAAAAAAAGCATCTGCTTGCAGAGAAGGTTCCAAAATATCTAATTTATGATTAGAGGAGAAATTAAACATTATTTCATTCCCTGGGTAAAACAGATTGTTGAATTTAAGTCAGTCAGTTAAGTGCCATACGTGATACACGCTTGGGCAATTATGTCTTGAAAGAGACATGACTGATTTCTCATTCCAAGCCAATATCCACTGCATCATAATAACTACCAGTTATGTCAAATAGTATATATATAGACATATTTATATGACCAACAAGCCAAATTTTACTTTTTATTATCAAACAATTGTCATTGTTAGCATGAAACTTGTAGTTACGATTTTAAGTCATTTGTATGATGACTGATTTTTACTTGTAACCCTACCCCTTTTACACTCTTTTTGTTTTGAAGAGGGCAGTGTTAGCAATAATGGCATAAAGTATAATTTTTTGGCATTATTTACATATAGATTAGTACTTGTGTACAATTCTGTCTTGGATTAAAGTGTTACTCTCTAGTCATCTGCCTTGTATTAGTGTAGTATCTGTATATTCTGTGAAAAGTGTTACACATACACATATACTCACACATCATGTTTTATAATTACATTGTTTCAAAGTTGTGATATTTATGGGAGAAGTGTGATGAATATTAGGAATAGTATTTGTAGATATAAACAGAGTAGACATATGAATAAATACTGCATGATAACTGAGTTTTATACTTTAAGTGATCATCAAACTATTGTTTCATATCTGTAGATTTTAGAAAGATGTTCTATTAATGGCCACAATATTTAAAATTTACTTTAAGTCTATGACTGATAATTAATAATTACAATATGTTACTGTTCAAAGTTGTAACTAGGAGTAGAAATAACTGAGAATAATGTTTTTATTTATTGAATCTTTTCTATTGAAACAGAACAAAAAAAATCAATCAAGTCTGCAGGATGCTGAGAATCTTGTTGACATATATGTCACTCAATTCTATTATCTACAAAATTTTCCAGAGGAAATTGAAAACCATGTGCATTTGAAGGCAAACAACAAGACAATTATGTTGAGATGAGTTTTAGCCAAATTAGATGCAGCAGGTGTATTATCATCCTAATCTAATCTAGATGGTCTACAACTCTAACAAAGTATGGACTGTGTGCTATTGATGGAGGAAAACAGTTCACTTGTTCCCTTTTGTTCCCTGACTTAATATAGCTACAAGGCGGTGTTGAAAAATTTTCATCTCAAAACTATTTCCAAAAAATTACCAAACACTGGAATGCATTTTTTCTTTATTACCCTTCTTGGTCAGGCTGAGAACTTTTGAGTAAACCTTGCAAATGAAATATTGTTAAAATAATTATAGAATTTTTTTATTTACCATGCAATAATTAAGATTGCTATTTATCTTGTGTTGAATATTTTAATTCATAGAAGCTAAAATTTATTCATAGATTAAATCAAATGCCACTCTACTAAATGATTTATTTTAAATTCATATTTTTATAGCAATAAAAATATTGTAAACTCTATTAAGACTACAAAGTGAAGACTTAGACATCTCCTGCACAAATATGACAGCAGTATTCTGTTTTAGGCCTGATCTGGCAAAAGGTAGAGGGTAATGTGAGGATTCAGGTACTTACTGGAGTAGTAGAGAAAACCAATTATTTATCCTGCATCTTTTAGTGATGGATCATAGGTACACTTGAGATGTGGGGTGAATTTAAGGCTTAATAGTCACTCAAGACACAGGGCCTCCCTGAAGGAGCATCCATTCATCATGACTGGTAATAATAGTTCAGGGCACTATCAGTAATGATGGAAGATAACTAGTTTGGTTTTTAAGGCATTGAATGTAACCAGTCAGTTTTTCCTTCAATGAATGTTAGAAGTAGAATGGAAGAGAGATCAGCTGCCAATCTCTGGCCATCACTCATCACATGTTTTGGAGGAGTGCATATATAGTTGTATCATCAGCATAGATATTCACAAATGAGATGAATATATTCTTATGCAAATCATTTATATAAAATAAAAAGAGAGTTGGTCTGAGAAGTGACCCCTAGGGGAGATGCCTGCATTGACTACTAGGACCTTGGCGAACTGGCTATTAACTACTAGCTTCGGTAACCTACCCATTAAGTAGGACTTTATTACTGAGAAGATCAAACATTATTACCTTAGAATACTGTAAAATTATTGCTCACATTGTTAGGACAAGGTTAAATATAAGGTAGCAATCAATTTTGAAACAATATTACAATTGTTGATATTAGATCATTTTTCTTTGGTGAGCATGGTATAATGTCAATTGATAATTTTAAGATATCTGTATTAAAATTCTTAAAAGTAGAATAAGACAATAAGTCAGGTAATGAATCAATATACATGTATATAAAAATATATCTGTAGCTGAAAGTCTTTCAAGTATGCCATTATTCTAATAATTGAGCATAAAAGTAGATTGTTTTTTTCCACTTGAGTGATTCTTGAGTTTTGAGAGCTATGTTTTGGTCAGATGTATGTACAAGACAATTGCTTAGCTTTTTTTTATCTTATGGCAATAACTCTCTAGATAAATTCATTTTTTTCTTGTCTTATTCAAAACAATTCTTTACATTTCATTCAGTGGTTAAACAACTCTATATTTTTTATCGAGTGCCTTGCTCTAATTTCCTGTAGTTTGATGTAAATTTGTGATTATGTTTACATTGTTCATAGTAGATTTCAATAAAACCAAATTACTTTAAAAAACACTTTTTAATGAAAAAATTACCAGTAAATAACCATAAAGTTTTATTTATAAACCATTTCCTAGAATTGATTGCTTTCTTGTGCTCCTTCTGTTGCTTCAATCAATTTTGAAATGCTTTAAATAGGAACTGATGAAATAGTTATTTTTCTATGAGCCTATCCAGTTATGTGTCACCATAGCAACACACTCTAAAGATAGCAAGAGGTGGAAATACAGTACCTTTTAAGTAAATGCACCAATCTCATAATATTCTGAATTTCAATAATCAAGCATGTCATATGCTTGATTGCAAGAAACAACTACTTGTGCTTCAGTGTTACTCTCCAGAGCATACTCTGAAAATGCTATTGTTTGTTTCGACCGGCAAAATCATTTTCAAACAGTTATTCTAATTCAAGTCTTTATCATTTTGTGTCAAGTAGGCCGCATTCTTTTAATATTTGTGTTCAGGATTGTTTTTTTCTCTTATAATGTTAACTTATTTTCAACCTAATATTTATTTATCTTAAAGAGTCATTTTTTAATGATTTTTGCCCAAATAATTATACAATCCATGTCCAATAGCTTTATGACTCTGTATTAAGGGAATAAGAAAAAAAACTTTTCCCATAAGCTATTGTCTGAAAAGTATAAAGAGATAAATTTGAATTTAGTTGAAATTTCTGAGTATTTTAGGAAGGAAAAAAGAAATAAGTAAATAAAAGTTTTAAATTTTTTTTTAATTTGATCTCTCTCACATACAGATGCACAGAGAGGTTGCTAAAAAATTCTTGATTCAACCAAGGCAGGAATGGTCTAAATCCATGAAATGTCTTATGCATTCTGTATATGTTGGAAAATTTATCTTTGTTTTAAGACTTTTTTTTTATATTTGTAAAGAGGAAACAGCAGGATCTTAATGGTGGATGATCTATACATTCAAACAATAAATTCTTCAAAATATCCATTGTCCTGCTCATCTTTTAAGTAGGTGCTAATAAACTTTTAAATTGACTTATAAAAAGAGAACACCTTTCTACAAGGTTTTTTCTTTCAAAACATACTTTAATTAATTGGCATATCCTGAATAAAATTCTGTTTTAACTATTTGGTACTTCTGAATGTAGTAATAAAAGCATATTGCAATATCACTCAAAATCATTTCTGGTTGGTATTCAAGCATGTTGACACCCACTTGGCGAACATCTTCCACATACATTTTACTAAATATCTATTTTGGCTGAGATTTCTTGATTGGCCAAAATTAAGTCACAAACATGAGTAACAATTTCAAGAATTAACACCATTGAAGATCCCAGACTATATTGTGTGTTAGGAAATTAGCATTCTACTTTGTCATAGTTTAGTATGAGGGCACTTATACTAAACTATGACAAATACTATACTCATTTAAAGTTTGTATAATACACTAATGGATTTCTTTTGGAGTTTTCTCCTGCTGGAACAGTCTTGAGTTCAACACTTAAAAATTCAACACTTTCTGTTGATATGGTTCAGCTAATTGTTTGAAACAAATTCAAAAATTAGTGCAAAGATCCTGCAAATTGATAGCTGACAATAGAAAAGAAAATTTGTGCCAATTATGCAAAATAATGCTTTTGATTGTGAAAAATGGCTTGGGTTAAGAACTTTTCACCATTCTCATGTACCTATATATATATATATATATATATATATATATATAAAATAGTTTTAATAATTTCAACCTAAGCAAGGCAATAAAGCCGTTAAGTTGCAAGGGATTACTGAGTGTGAAAGAATATGAAAAAAAAAACATTAAGAGAGAACAATATAAGAAAATGAATTAACAAGATAGAGGATGATAATTTATATAGCATTTAAATTTTTGTATATGAAAATTGACTGAAAAGCAAGAGACCAGAAGAGTTCCATGTGCAAGAGAAGAAACTATCAGTATAGAACTTGCAGTTACATCTAGCAATTATTTCAACTGTAAAATATGTGCATGCAAAGAAGAAATTTCAAAATAGAACTGGAATAAACATAATTATTTCATTCTAAAAATGACCTGTTTACTTTATTTATAATGCATACAAGAAAGCACCATGTATACACACACACACACACACACACACACACACACACACACACACAGGGTAATACTTAAAAGGTTTTGGAAATAGACTATGAAAATTTACTTATCCCAATGCCTAGTTTTCATGTCTCCTTTAAAGTATTACTTTGAAGGAAACTGAGTAAATTAGTGTTATATTACTATTTATATATGGATATACTAAGTTTGTTTAAGCATGCTGTTATCAGAAACAACTTTTAGGACACATAATGAGAAAAAGAAGGCTTGGTGATTTCAACACCAACAGGCAAAAGAAGAAAAGAATCAATGGATAATTTAACAAATCTGAATAAATAGAAAGCATAACAGGGACCTCAAAGACAAACAGTGGTGGTAAATAAGCAAGAGTTACTTACGGCAAGAAAGAACCACAAGTTGTAGTGAGCCCTGGTGCTTCACATCCTGAAAGAATATGGCAAATAAAAAAAATATGCTGTTTAAATTATACAAATATTTGAGGTTTGTATGTGTGTATGACATAATATTTTGATTAAATGATTTGAAAAAGAAAACATTAGTCACATCCTAATTGATTAAATTTTATTTGTTTTATTTATTTTTTTTGGACCAGGCACATAGTTTTCTCAGTCCAACTGATAATGAAACAAACATTTTAGGCTATATTATACTTAGCAAAATTCTCTAATCAATACCCTTAGAATTGGGTAAGATTTTGTGGCAATACTAATGTTGAGAGTTAAAAAAGGATATTTTTCATTTCAAAGGACTAGATTTTGGGAGTTAAATTTCATGACAAGCATATTCACTGTGTCATTCCCTATTCCCAAGATCGTTCCATATATCAGGTATGGCTGAACCATTTAAATACATATCTTGTAAAAAGAATACTCCCTATTATAATAAAGGTCGTTGTGTATTTATTTGTATGTATATATATATATATATATATATATATATATATATATATATATACACACACACACACGCACACACAATTTTCCTCCTGTCATGCTCATGAAGAAAGAGACAATAGTGAGGCAACATCAGCTCAGATCATTAGAGAGACAATAGTGAAGCTGTGTTCATTCTCTTGCTAGCAGTTATGAAAGTTCTTGATATTTGTTTGCTCTTTAACAGTGCTTTATTTTATTTTATTTTTTTTTTACAGTAAGTATCATGTTGAGTGCATTGTGGTACAGTGAATATCGACTCGAAATGACAAATCGGGGAGCCGAGTTCGAATTCCAGTTGAATTCATTGCATACACTTATGCATAAATACCCTTGGGAAAGGTATTAATCTGTCTCTTTCCTCCAGTTATGGGTTAAATAACAGGACAGATTGGGTTCTGTAGCCTTGGCTGGCAACCAATCTACTGCAGAAAGCAATGGCAACCTACTATGGAATAATGTTCTACCCAGTCAGTCATGTCTCTTTCGAGACATGATTGCCCAAAGCATGTATCATGTAGGCATTCAAATGACTATGGTGTTGAGTAGTGAAGAATATATATATATATATATATATATAATAGGGAGTGTATTATTTTTTTTTTCTTCTGTCTTAATGTAAGCTACTCAATAGTAGATACATCAATATATATATGTTGCCGTGATTTTTAGACAGCATATCAATATAAATATTTTTCCATCATTCTTGATGGCATGAGCTCACTCATTTTAGAATAATGAACAATGTCCGGTCACTGATAAGGATGCAAGATTTTATTGTCATTAGATATTGTTGAAGGAGCAACATTTTGAAAAATGAGAAACACACATTTGCTTCACTTTGAAAATGTAAGAAAGATAGAAAGCCAAATAGAGATAAGCTATTCCTTGTGTCATCTCGTGCTGCCCAATTAATAAACTAATTACTAATTTGTTTTATCTTACTCTGTGAGCCATTATAGTAATTGTGCAAATAACAATTTTCAAAGTGATACAGTTCCTTATTTAGTAATTCCACAAATATGAATGAAGTGTGTGTGTGTATATATATATATATATAATATATATATATATATATATATCTCTAGAAAGAGAGGAGAGAGAAAAATTCATGTTGGGGAAGGAGTGTATATATAGGATGCACAGAAAAACTGAGCCTATATGGTTAATTAAAACATTTTCTATACAGCTTAGCTTGCTACAAGGCCACTTTTGTAGGATATCCACTGACAATTCAAACAAACTACACTATCAGTAGTCTCTAAAATTACTAGCTATCATTCAATCACAGGCTTATATATATATATATATGAGTTGAATATATGGATCGAAATCCAACAAGATGAACAAAGTAGGAAATATATCTCAATCTAACATGTTTCACTTTTATTAAAACTTCTTCATAGATTGAGTTAAATATGAAATTTTTTTTACAAAGTGACAATATAATGATATATTATGATTTGGAGTTAATTCTTATTGTTCAGATATGTGTCACATGTATTAAAGCAATAGATAATTATTTTCAAATGTATATGCATGGAATATGTGTATGCTTGTATAGAAGTGCTTTTTTATTTCGATATATGTATGTGTATTATTATGCATATCAAGTGCATTAAAACTATGGACAATTTTTAAATATATGCATGAGAAATCTTTTGAATGGCAAAATGTATGAATGTGTGTGTCTATTGTTTGGTAATGTTAGTTAATATAAGTGTAAATTGTGTATGTATGTGAAAGAAAAGTCTGTCGACATTTCCAACTAAATGGTTGAAAATGTAGCAAGATGGTGTGAGGATGTATAAATGTTGTTTTCACTTTTTATTGTGGGTAAACAAAACATAGCTTGATTGCAATAAATTTTGTCTGTTGGTCAGTAATGCTAGTTAATATAAATGTAAATTGTGTATGTGTGTGAAGGAAAGGTCTGTAGACATTTCCAATTAAATGATGTGGATGATGCTATTATATTTGTATTACCAATAAGTATGTTATGGATAGAGTTTGGTAGGTCTCCATGTGTATTTAAATGAGACCTAATAGAGCTATCATCAGAGAGATGTAACGTGAGTCTTCTTGTTAAACATGTAGTAATGCTATTATATTTGTATTACCAATAAGTATGTTATGGATAGAGTTTGGTAGGTCTCCATGTGTATTTAAATGAGACCTAATAGAGCTATCATCAGAGAGATGTAACGTGAGTCTTCTTGTTAAACATGTAGTAATGCTATTATATTTGTATTACCAATAAGTATGTTATGGATAGAGTTTGGTAGGTCTCCATGTGTATTTAAATGAGACCTAATAGAGCTATCATCAGAGAGATGTAACGTGAGTCTTCTTGTTAAACATGTAGTAATGCTATTATATTTGTATTACCAATAAGTATGTTATGGATAGAGTTTGGTAGGTCTCCATGTGTATTTAAATGAGACCTAATAGAGCTATCATCAGAGAGATGTAATGTGAGTCTTGTTAAACATGTAGTAATGCTATTATATTTGTATTACCGATAAGTATGTTATGGATAGAGTTTGGTAGGTCTCCATGTGTATTTAAATGAGACCTAATAGAGCTATCATCAGAGAGATGTAACGTGAGTCTTGTTAAACATGTAGTAATGCTATTATATTTGTATTACCAATAAGTATGTTATGGATAGAGTTTGGTAGGTCTCCATGTGTATTTAAATGAGACTTAATAGAGCTATCATCAGAGAGATGTAACGTGAGTCTTGTTAAACATTTAGTAATATACCCAAAGTAATGATTTACAAATTTGGATTGATCAAGAACACAGTTCTTTAATGGACATGTGACATCATAAATTATATTAGTTCTCTGTAGTTTAGATATTACAGGTGAATTGTTGTTTTTGACAATGAGGTTAGCAGTTTTAAATTTTGTGTAATAGATAAATAATTTAATTTTCTTGGAGTTGCATATTTCCTTATGTTTCTAAGTGAAAATTTACCCTGTTTATAGTTAGAATGTGTTTGTTTTTTCTGTACATTTGGATGTTGCTATTAGTTACCTTTTGAAAAAAAAAAGTCTAATATGGTAATCTATAAGATGGTTATTGACAAGCATTTGTTTCCTGTTATTAAGTTCTTTAAAGAAAAGTGAGCAAGAGGATGATCTCTCATCTGCTCTCATGAGGAAATTTTTAATAACACCTATTCAATTATGAACACAGCCACAATGTGCTCACCATTTTTTAAATATAAATCATACCTATGGCTCTACATGCATAGACAAAACAATTTATATATTCAGTTAAAAAAAAAAAATTCATCCTTAATAATGGCTAAAAGTATAGCCAAAAGTGTTTGGAGAAATAAAACATTCAGACAATTTTTATGTCATTTTTGTTCCGAAAAGAACAACGTAAGATCACATGAAAAATATATAAAAAAAACTTAACCATAGAACCTTGTCTGTCATTTTTAATAAAACTTGCATAAAAGAGGGATTGCTGCCTAAACTCACACAGACATATATATATATATATATATATATCATCAGGGCAACAGTGACAATTATAAAGCAAAAATTTACAGAAATTATAAGCATTAAAGACAGCAAAAGAAACATTTAATATATAGTAAGATTAGTTTTACTTATACTTTTATAAACTGAATATAAGCAGTTTAAGAAACTTGGACTAATATGAACAAAAATATAATGACAAAATAGTTTGTGTATTCAATAAAGCTTGTCAGATTGATATCATAACTACTGCACATAATCTGCTTATTGGTTTAATTTATATACTTGATACTGTGTGTGTGTGTGTGTGTGTGTGTGTGTGTGTGTGTGTGTGTATATATATATATATATATATATATATATATATATATAATGTTGTGAGCTTATCCCACAAGTAGACATAAGTGCAACTGTTTTTCTTTTTCATGTCTCTTTTAATCATTTCACCCCAAGCAAGGCAACAATGCTACTAAGATGCAAGAGGTTACTGAAAGTGAAAGAAAATGGGAAAATGTTAGTGAAGAGACAGGACAAGATCAGAACAGGATTGATAAAGAAATAAAATGGGGATTGATGTTGCATTTAAATTTTTGAAGATCATAGTTGACAGGAAAGCAAGAAGCTGGAAGAGGGGAGAAGTGTGAGAAAATAAACTCAGTTGCGTCTTGCCATTTTAACAACAAAATTGCCAGTTGCCAGTGGAGCACAACATTTAAATTCATGAGGTGATGGTAATAAAGAGGAAAGCTTATTAGAACACTTGTCATGAAAATATTTATAGAAAAAGGCACAAGGAAGATGTTACAGGGGTAGATAAGTGACTGAAACCAAAATTCCAGGTCAGAACTAATATTATGGACTCTTCTTTGAATTTTGCTGAGAATTTTGAGATACATAGTAGGCATATCAGACCAGATATTGCAGCAATATTCAGTGTATGAACAAATGGTAGATTTATAAATGTGCAGGATGGATTCTGGCATGACAGTGAACCAACTTCCCTAGTAATAGACCTAAAAATTGGTTCCATATAATCTTCCCATTTCCTGTCAGTGAAAAATGTGAAACCATTATTTTCCATAAAGTTGGCATTAGCCATACTGATGGTTCTCAATGATGACTAAAAGACAGCAATTTTTTTTTTTTTTTTTTTTTTTGGAAGCCTTAACATTAACAAGCCATTCTTGTCCTAGATAGCAACAGATTAAAGATCATTTTAAAGATCCTTCACCAGTTTTACATTATAGGACCTATCAGACTTAATATTAAGACAAGAAGTAAAAAGTTTCGATCAGCATCCTGACCATTAAAAATCACTTTCTTCCTACTTTTCATTGCATGATATATAATTTGAGTAGCAGAAGGTGATTAAATAAATTTTAGGTTAAGAATTGCAAATTCACTTGTTTAACCATTTTTTCCTACCACCAAAACCATGTAATTTGTTAGTGTTGAAAATGACTATGGTTAATCACAAATGGTGTAGCATTATTTATATGCGTGGAAATCCCGTCTTTATAAAAATATATGTGAGTATGTGAACGCAAGATTTATATGTGAGCATGGATGGATGTGAATCTGTAGATATATGTAAGTATAAACACAGGCACATTTGTATGTACATATGTTGATGTATGGGCATGTGTGTATGTGGATATAAATAAGTATACATGAATGTGTTAATATGTAGGTTTACATGTATATATGTATCCATGAGCTTGTGAGTGGGTGTGTAATGACTTTATGGTCATCATCCAAGGAGAATGACCTCTTCACGACTAGTCTAGATTTCCAACTGAGATAACGCCAATGTTTCTGTTTTTAAATCTTTTTACTTGTTTTCCTTGTCATGTTAAAGAAATACTTATTCTGATAAAATATTTGTATCGAATGGATTGAATATAGTGTGGTCTGATGAAATAAGCTAATTTAGCTCATAGAAATGAATTATAATTTATAACCAATCTAAATGGCATGTTGAGTTTTCCTTTCTCTCCTGCCTCCCATAAGCATGGACCAAGCGAGTCTTCCTGAGAGCAATATACTGTGCCTTCTCAGCCTTACCTTATCTTCCGATCTCAAGTGGAACCATTACATTGAGTCAATAGCTAAATCAACTGCTTGGAAGGTTGGGTCACTGTGTCAGGCCAGGATGTTTTTTCTGCCTGAATCTATCTTACACATACAAATCACCCATCCGTCCATGCATAGAATACTGCTGTCATATATGGTCAGGCACCCACACTGTTCATCTCAGTGTTCTTGACAGGCTCCAAAGGAGAATCAGTAATGTGATATGTACCGATTTGGCAGCTTGACTCCAGCCACTTTCTCACCGATGGGATATGGATTCCCTCTGTCTTTTCTATAAATATTTTCATGGTTTCTGCTCCGACAAACTTAAGTCACTGGTGCCTTTACCACAGGGGTATATTCATGCAACCAGACAGGTAACTGGGTCCCACCCATTCACAGTTAGATCAACCAAATGCAGCTGACAATTCTACTCCAACAGCTTCTTTTCTCGCACTTCCCACCTGTGAAATTCTCTTCCATATTCTTGCTTTCCTGACGGCTACAACCTTCAGGAATTTAAATCCAATGTCAATACCCATCTCTTATTCACTTGACTCTAGTTCTTTCTACATCACCTTGTATATCTTTTCCTTTCTCTCTACCTTTGCAACTGTCATCACACCTGTCTTCCCATCCTTCTCTTACTCCTTTCTCTTTACTCTCCTCCTATCTAATCTTTTACTCTTATGTAGCCCCCTGTGCATCAGTGGCATTACTGCCTTGCTTGGGGTGAAATGATTAAAAAAAAAAAAGCATAGTTACTAAGTTAAGAACTGCTGACATCAAGATCATTTATGAAGATAAGAAACAAAGTAGGTTCAAGGATGAAGCCCTGTCAAATACCCACATTATTGTGAAAGGATTTAGAAGAGAGGCCGTTCAACATGACGTGCATTTTTTTATGTACCATGTCCTTTCATGTCCTTGGCACTCATGGACTTTCACTTGTTGCTCTTAATATTTTAAATCTTGGTATCTCTCCCAAACTCCACTCCATCATACACTTGCTCAAGCCCATCAAGTATGTATCACACTATTTTCCCCAATCTCTCTTTTTGCTATCTACCCTGGAGTGTTACATTCTACAAGCCCTCCTTCCTCATCCCAGAAACTTCAGCTGTCTCTTTCTAATGATAAATATAAGTTTCCTTTTTATTTGTATCCTCTCCAAAACCTTGTTGTTGCTCACATGTTCAGTCCATGGTATCCTCAGCATCCCTCTGACTTTCATTACACAATTGTTAAGAAAGATTGGATCAAATGAAAACTTCAGCCAAAAACACCATAACACTTCAGCTTGCAAAGAAGACCAGTATGCCAAAACCTGTCAAACACTTTCAAGATAGTTAAAACCACAACCCAAGCTTCAATGTTCTTATCTAAAGCTTTCAGTAATAACTGTTAACACATTAGCAGTTGACCTAGACAAGCAAAAGCGATATTTTTTATCTGAAAGAAGACCTGTACAAACAGAAATTTGAAGATTACAGGCAAAAAATTCAAGTTAAACGGACATTTTTATCAGATGTTGATGCAGGAATAAGTGCTACAAGTACAACTACTACAGTTTGGTGATAGGATTTACTACTCTTGTTTAAAGGAATAAAGGTTTCTACCCTGTACTTAACATATAGTGTATATTTATTTTTCTGAGATAATGTGCAAAGATATAATATGAATAAATTAACTATTTTTATTTTACTCTTATTAAACATTTAACAAAACATATTGACAACTGGATAACTTTGCAGTTTACTATAAAAAAAGACTTATGGGGAATAACAATGACTTCACAGTACCTCATGCTTCAGAAACATATGAATTGGTAAATTTTAAGAAGGGGCATATTGTTGATCACTTGAAATTTGTAAAGAATCAGTTTGAAATAGGATTGACATTAGGAATTCAACTTTTATCTTAAAACAGCTTGATTGTACAATTCACTAATGAAGGAATGGAAAAAACCACAGTATTTTTGTTCAGGTCAGTCTAGGCCACCAAAAAAGATATCTGAGTTCAGCAAACTGGAGAAAATCTGTTTCAGTTATGTTTATAATATAACACCCAGACAAAAGCCAATTTTTCAACTACATAATTGACAGCAGAAAAAAAGCATGGTGGATAAATACCTTTAGAAATGTGGCATCCTGTCATTTCAGATGAGTCTTCATTAATTCAATTTCAAACAGCAAATGTGTATGGATCTATAAAGACTGCTTAGCCAAGAACATTTATTTGAATTGCTTGGAACTGCTGATCAAATTTTCAGAGATAATGTTGGGACTAATTTGAGGAAGAGGTTGTTAAATTCTTTTTGAGTGTATGAAAAATATTAATTAACATACATATCAAATTTATAAAATGAACTTTTCCTAATATTCATTGATATTAAACAAAAATGCTACCATTTTCACAAAAGATGTCTTTTTGATATTATACAATATAAAAATACTTGATACTTAAAAATATATATATCAGTAAAATAGTTGCTCTTAGACCAGCAGACAGTAGATAAAAAAAAAAGGTGTCTGATGCACAATAAAAACAAATGAACTGAACATGCAGAGCTAACAATATATCAAAGAACAGATCACACACCACTTACTTGCTACCCAGGTTTTGACCATGCTGGTATCTTCTTTGCCTGAAATGACCAGTATGTTCAAAAAATGTAGCAAGTAAGTGGTGTGTGTTCTGTTCTTTGATATATATTAATTAAATCACATATCCAAGTCAGTCTCCTGACATGAATCTTATTGAACATAACTGGATCATTTTGATTTGTAGAATAAATATTCAGAGCCATGGCTAGAGTTCCCAACACCTTGGTTGGAGTGAGGGCACAATGAGAGGGAACCTAAATGAAAATACAGTCAATAAAAAAATAACCCATTTGCACACAGTATTCTCTGCGACTACAGATTTCTGTTTAAAGCTTTAAGGAAAATGCATTTAGGGATGGTCCCAAACATTTTGTGGCCAGAAGAGCATAGTTTAGTTGATATATCACTATGAGTATCAATTTATTCGTATCTGTTGAAAAAACATGAGTTCATATCATTTAGACAATTAACAAGGACAAAAATACAGTTTACCAAATGCAAAATATGTTTATTGATATGTGAACCTTGGTGTGCTTGTTTCTAGCTGAGATGTGTGTATGTGCAAAGCACATGTGTATTGGCAAGGGTGTCCATGTCATGTATGTGTGTTAGCATTGATAAGTGTCTATGCAACATGCATATGTGTGTCTGTGTATGGGAAAGATTTATTTACTTGTAGTGTGTCCGAGGAACCGGTGTCTATAAAGTGGATTGTTGCCAGTTTTGACCTACCAGTCAGCACACATATGCATTCTGTGGGGTGCATCATCTCAGGTGTCTGTTTCCTTTGGCTGGCGGATTGAAAATCTCCTCTTGGTCATTTTTGACTGACTGTTTATGATGTAGCATGCAGACGTAGTTGAGTGCAAAACTTCACACCTACTTGGTGATTTGAGTTAAATGTTTGTGACAAGGAAAATGTATGGTAGTTTAAGGAGAAAGAAAAACATATTTTTCAACCAATTGTTTTTTTAGTCCTCTACATATTTCTCACATGTGCATTGTGGTGCAGTGGATATCCAACAAGGAACGACAAAACAAGTAGCCAAGTTTGAATTCCAGTTGAATTTCTTGCATTCACTTACGCACAAGTACCCTTGGGAAAGGTATTAATCCATTTCTTCCCTCCATTTATGGGTTAAATAATAGGACAGATTGGGTTCTATAGCCTTGGCTGACAACCAGTCTACCACAAAAAGCAATGGCAACCTATTGTGCGATAATCTTTTGCCCAGTCAGTCATGTCTCTTTCAAAACATGATCGCCCAAGTGTGTATCACGTATGGCACTCAACTGACTGACATATTTCTCTTCATAGCTTTTTTATGTAAATATCTTAAATTCTTAAGTTATCTTCAAGGTTACCACATCTGAGGAAAAGTAGTAGAAATGATTTATAAGGATTCCAACATGTTTCATCATCATCATTGTTTAACATCCCTTTCCATTCTAGCATGGGTTAGACAGGGTTTTCTTGATGGCTTTTTCCCAGGCTGTCTGATTTTATGTAAGGTCTGACTGTAATCTCAATTTTCTTAAATCATCTTTGGTAAACTGGGTCCATGTTTTACATGGTCTACTTATCATACAAAATTAAAATTAAATTATCATTAAATATTAGAGCGAGTTTTACAGCTGTATGCCCCTGCTAATACCAACCAGTTTAGGAAACTGGAAACTAAAGAATGAAAATTATATATATACATGATTTATTGAATTTTGACTTCACTCTGTACATGGTAGCGTCAAATGTGTTAAGAAGTTGCCACTGTGGTATTTATTAAGGAGCATGATTAGATATTATTTTTATTGATCTAGAATGTTACTGGTGTTTAAAATAACTTTGGTGAAATTACAAATTTCTCTGTTGGTGCTGTTTGTCTTTTGCTAAGTACTTCAGAATAATTAAGTCAAATAGTATTTGCTTTATCTCTGTAACTAATATTTCATTATTCTTGCTGCCATCTACAGAAGTGAATACTACAAATAGCTGAACCATTGATACTCACTCCTTATCACTAACCAACCCATCATAACTGTTCTGTTGACTGCAGTTCAATTATTTAGCTTTGGGGAATACTAAGTAAATCAATCTGGGCTATTATAATGAAATAGGGTTATTCAATAGCTATACTGAATGATCCTCTAGGGTGACACTTGGAAAGTGATATTGATTTAATAATGCTGTTGACAGATTTGGTCATTTGGTTAACTACATCAGTTCTGATTAGTCCTTTTCAGCAGGAAAGTGTCCCAAGCAATTTGTGTTTATTAAAGAATTTTCTCAAGCATGAGTAGAGAAAAATGAACTCCTAAATGAAGTGATATGGTGTATACAAATAAATGATTAGGCTAGTAATGATGAGCACCTGATCAGTTGTTAAGCAGATAAATAGTATTAGAGCCTAAATTTCTGGTGAGTATATAAGCAGTATGTAGATGTAAAATTGGTTAGTGATTAAACAATGATGGATCCTAGATCAGTTTAAGGGCATATAAACATGTTACCCAACAGTGTTAATTTTTGTCTTTTCAGAAATTTAAAAGATAACATTTTTCTTAAGTTAAAAATGTAAATGATAAGAACAATTGACAATATCTTGTAAAATCAATTTTTTAATAATTGGCAGTAGACAAAAATAATAGGTCACATATAAAGTTGTGATATATGGTGAAATTTTGTGTTGGTTATACTGCACTATTATACTATTATACTATTTATAACAAGTTTCTTAATGGTAAAAGTAGAAATCAAAGTAGTTGTGGTTAAACCACTAACTGAAGAGGCTAAGAATTTTCATCATTGCAGTTCTATAGTTAAACTTCAAATGGCAGGAATTTCTGTCATAGTTAACAAGTTAAACAATGAGGACACACACACACACACATTACTTTTTTATTGTGTTACAAAATAGATAGCTTTATGTGACGTTAAGTTTACTGTAATTTTCAAGCCTCAAACTAGGGCAATTTTCATATTTTATTATGGGTTTAAGTTTTTGGCTAATGTGTTTTCATCAACCAAAACCACTTAAACTTCAGTGCTGACATACACAAAATAAATACTGATAGCTTAAAACTAGCTAGACAGGCCTATCAAACCTGGGGGACTGTCAGTCAGACCATGACACATAGTGAGCCTATCTGTAGTGGTTATGCAGAGCATTTCTTTCATAGCTAGAATGCCTACATTTTATTTAAAAGCAAAATTGTTTTTCTACTTTTAACTGATGTTAAGTGGCATAGTATCTCCTGACAAAATTGCCAGATTGATCTACCTTTGAAAGCTCAGCACTATACAAGTCTTAATTTCACTATTTATGACTTTTGAGTGGCTGTGCTTGGTGAGATTCAAAGATAATTCTTGCTTACAAATTCCTGGAAACTGAACAAATTGTTACTGTGCAGATAGTACCATGAGCAATTGGCTCCTTTGACTGATAAATTGGAAGAGAAAAGATATTTTTATAGTGCAAAGAAATTTCTTGGTGATTTTATTGTGACAGTGTCTGTTCTTTTGTTACAAATAGGATGTAGTAATCATGTAGTTGGGACTATAAATTGTACTTGTAGTACTATTCACTATACTTGTTACCATTCAGACTGCAACTTCTTTTTGTTTCATGCAAAAGTTCTTGTTAGCACCAACAAATTCAATACAGTAAAAAAATTTCTTGAGGAATCTAGAATCCTTTTTTGTGAATGACAGAATACAAATTATAATAAAATGTTTAAATAAATGCCTAAAAAATTAGAAAACCAAAGAGAATACTTTGATGATTGAATAATGACATAATGAATTTATATAACAATTTATTAAATGATGAAAACTTTTTACATCAACAATGTTTGACAATTACTTTTTTTATATTATGCTTATTCTATTCTTTTTATTTTAAGATCTGAAAGCCTTTTATGGATCTAAAATGAGTGTTTGGTTTCAAATAAGCATTTATTTTATTATTTTATTTGTATTTGCTTTCTAGTTGCTTGCTGTTGAAGTTTTCATAAATATTAGTAGTCCATTATTTACACTACTTTCATTCAAACTATTATCTTCATCTTTGTTGTTGCTATCACAGTATTTCACCTGTTGTGTTTTCTAATTTCCATCAGGTGTATATTGATCTGGGCTGGATGAAGGCTGAAAGGCACAATGACCAAAAATGTTATGATAACAACAAAAATGAAGAAAATATTCTGAATATAAATAGTTTAAATAATAACTCCTCATGCCAGAAATTCAAACAAAAGTCTCTCCAGAAAATTAATCTTGTTAACTATACCACTCTGATGTATTTTAAGAATAAGCCCACAGCATTGCCAGATATATATCTGTGGTTACAGAGAAATGTTAGAGTACACATTATAATGCATTAGTTAGAAAAATAGTCTTACAAGTTAGTTATAGTGAATTTATTCTTTACTAAAAGTTTTCTGTCAAAGAAATATCTGCTGCATTTTTCATGACCCTGTGCAAAACTAAAGCTGTATATTTTTTTCATGCACATTTTATTTATTTTATCAAGTAAAACTGTGGTTTCTCATTTAAACACTGGACAAGCTTTACTTGCTTTTTATTTATAAAATCATTTTTTTCATTTTTACTTCAGATTTCTATTTTTTATTTATTAGTTTTTACAATCTTTAAATATGCTTCTTCTTTTTCAATTTCTATTTATAGTCTGTTCATCAAATATGTCCAACTTTCTAATCTAGCTTGAAATATTTTACTTTTTTCTGAATAAAAGTAAATGTTCATATAAAACAATTGATTTCAAGACTTTTATCATATTTATTCCAAGTGAAATTAAGGACAAATTTTCTGTAGAGAATTATGATTAATTGCATGCTTTTTGTACGTGACTGGGCCTTTATCTTTCCTTTAATATACTATACTAAAAAAATCTGTGATTTTCAAGTTATATATATATATAAAATCATTAATAATTTTAAAAAGAATAAAGATGATGAAATTGATTTTTAAAAATCAAACTATTAAGTATATCTTGAGAGAACAAACTTTGTGTTGTATGCATATTTATATCCAAATTGTTTGATCTGACAAAAATTACTTCACTTATCATCCCATATTTATATTGCTCATATAATTTTCATATAAAAAGTCTACTCACAAATATTTGTAATTCACAGAAGTTGTTATTAGTTTTAATATTTATATAAATTTAATAATGTAATGAAGATGATAATAATAATGAAAAATAAATAATAATAATAATAATATATAATCTTGTAATCAATTAATAATCTCTGATTGATCTATTGTATTCCATTTAATCTCTAAAAGCTTTTTGCTTTATGAAATATTGATAATCTATGAGTGCATTTTAGAGAATTACCTTTATCCTCTGAAAATACGCATGCACACACACACATACACACACGTATATATATATATATATATATATATATATATATATATATATTATACGAGAGTTGCTGAAAAGTTATCAGCCTGGTTCTCTTTTTCAAATCTGATCAAACAACCTAACATCATTTTTTTATTATCTGTTCTTTTCTTTTTTAAATCAGCTTCTTGGTCAGTCTAAGAATGTTTCAGCACCAAATATAATATTGATTATGTTAAAATCATTGATTGACTATAATAATAATAGAAGTTAATACAGTCACATTAAAGTTACACTGTCTGAAATGCTACTCTGCAGTATCTACTTTCCTGGTCTTTCATCTTTTAAACTCATTTAAATAAGAAGAAGAATCTAGAACAGAACAAAGCACTAATATGATATTTTTTTTATTTTAAAATAACAAAGTGAACTCTCTCTCTTCCTTTTTTTTTTTTTTTTTTTTTACTGAAATAAAGCAACTTTAAAATTTAAATATGCTTTTAAATAATTTCATAATTTCCTAAGACAAGTTTACTTCTGGTTTTTATCACAATGCAAAAATGGATTCATTTTAAGCTTATTTGATGACAAGACACACTCAATTTTCTCCAATATCCTAAAATATAGATGGTTCAAGAAATTTGAGTTAAACATCATATGAATCCTGAAAAAAGCATTTGTTGAAATATTTATATATTTGCACACTTACCACTATTTATATTATAGTTTCCCAAAAATATACTGCTTATTTTCATAAGTTCCTTTATGATTCACTTACTATTAAAAATAAACTTAAATAATATTCATTGATGGTAAATTAGATTCCATGCCAAAATTTTGTCATGTATACCTGCTACAACCAAGTCAATATTGTATGGCTTTTTCCATAGTTTGGATGTTAAAAAATATAAATAGCTTAAAAAGAATGGTAAAGTTAAAACAAATATTTTAAACAAAAAATATTGTCTTTTATAAAATTCTTGAAAATTAACAATGATACTGTCTTTTTGTACTTTTTATAAATATAAATTTTTGAATAGATAAAACCTTATTGAAAATTTTATTTTTTCTTTGAAATAAGGTGTTTTATTTTAGAATCACAAAAATCCATCATGAGCACTACAATTTAAGATAAAAATACCAAAGTTTATTAAAAAAAACAATTGAATCATGATGAAATAGCATATGCACACATGGTTAGATTGTGAAAGATTCTCAGATCAACTTACTTTCAAAGTATTTCAATGACCAAATATCAGAATACTGGCTAGTAGGTTGAGCAAGAAATTTTCAGGACCCTCTTTTACACATTTTATTAGGAAAAAGTTAAAATTTCTTATGATTATGTTTATTTTTACTTTATATTTTTCATTTTAAAAGAGCATTTGAAAGATTTGTGCTAATCTTAAGTTTTAAAAGTTAAAAGCAAGAATCTGTCTCATCAATTCTATGTAAAATGCTAACATTTGTTTACAATTCAAGAGCTTTTGAACTGCTCAGTTATTACAACAAATGCCTAGTACTGTTCATAACTAATTAGGTTAATCATTTAGTATTAAAAAAATCTCTGAAGTGAATGTTTCCTAGTTGACATTCAAACTCTTCAAACATTATAACAGGATGTTGATGATACCTCTTGAAGTTTTCAACAACCCTGATGATACTTTTAGAGCAACCATGGAGTGAATGACACCAACCTTGTATCAATGTTTGGACTACTTGACTGCAGCAACATCCGATTGTTATTGCTTATTGACTCATTCTGTAGCCAAGACAGCTTCAAATCCGACAGATATAATCTTGGCAAACTCAAATCCCAATCCAGCCAATTTTATATATAAACAAGTTGAAACTAAATGATTACTCAACAACTGGATGTATATTTGTACCACAAACAATTTTTTATTATATCATTACTATTTAATAATGCCGTTATAATTCAAAGATTTTTTGTATTAGTTTTGTCACATTAATTTTTTTTTAAAATTAAATAGATAAAATGTACTTGATAAAGTATATGTCTAAGAGTAATTTCTCAAGAACTTTGACAACTGTTAAAGATTTTACTATCATCCAGAATTGGTAAATTGAAACACTGATAAATGAAGTTTATCAATAAAATATCCAGCTACTCTGAATGTTTCAGATTTTGTGTAATTTTTCAACCAATCAGTGAACTTTTCAATGTATATATGAACACACTATATTATGGAGTTACTCAGCAGTAAGATGCCAATGAATGGCTACTATGACCAAGCCTGCAAATTCAACATATTTTGTGCAAGTTTTTCCTGTCAGCATCCTCCTACTATCGATATTTAGCTCCTTGCAGATTTTGTCTTTTCCCAATGCAAAAATACCCATTGAAATGCAACAAGGCAACTGATGAAGAATCTAGAAGAGTACTTTGAAAATAGTTTTGAAAAATGGAAGGAGTCCTAGGATAAATATGAGATGCAAAAGATAGTATTTTGAAAGTTGTTAGATTAGCTGCTGCTACTTTTTAAAAGAAAACATTTTTCCTGTGAATATTAAAAAGATGGATACTTTTGAAACAAACCTTGTAATAACTTTCAGAAAATGAACAAATTTCAATAGTGGATGTATTAGTGTTGTGGATTCTTGTTGAGAAACCACACAAATAATAACAAAAACAGATATGGAGATAGAAAATGTAAGTCATATTGAACAAAAATATGCAAACTGGAACACTGGTTAGTCAATTCAGGAATACTAGGAATACTGTTAGTAGAAATCAATATATACAGTCTTGTAGTGAAGACGTATGTCCGGGTATGAGTCTATATTCTTGACCAACTAGCAGCAGTACAACTACTCAACTGCTGCTCTCTGTATAGGCAGGATTATATGTACACATCGATGAGTCCATTCTTATGTGCAAAAAGGGATGATCCATAACAATTAGGCATATGATTGAAGAGATTCTTGACATGATGCAAAGAAGACAGAAAATGTTGCCAAGACATGGAATGGAGTACAGGAAACTATACAAGGAAATAAGGAGAAAATGCAGACAGGCTAAAAAGGAATGGCTCAATGACAAATGTGAAAAAGTAGAGAGACTGAGCAGGAATAATAAAGCAGACATGCATAAAGAAATAAAAGAACTGACAGGACAAAAAACCTACTCTTCAACAGAATGTATAAAATTCAAGGATGGAACAATCATATTGAAGAAAGAGGAAATACTCCAATGATGGGAAGAATATATAAAAGATCTTTTCCATAACAAGAGAGAGCAACTGATAATACACTAAGATGAAGATGGACTGGAAATATTAAAGTCTGAAGTAGAATCTGCAATAGTCAAACTGAATAGAAACAAAGCAGCTGGACCAGCCGGCATTTTAATAGATAGCCCTGGAAGAATTTGGCATAGAGAAAATTTCAGAAATAGTAAATGAAATTTATAATAGTGGTGTAATACCAGATGACCTCAGCAAATCAATCTTCATAGCACTGCCTAAGAAGCCAGGTGCAAATGAGTGTGAACTCCACAGAACAATCAGTTTAATGAACCATATAACAAAACTGATTGTCTGAATCCTGATGAATGCAGTTTCAAGCGGAATCAGGCCAGAGATAGGACGAGAACAGTGCGGTTTTTTTCAAGGACACTGGAACAAGAAAAGCCATATTTATGATTAGGATGCTTCAATACAAATGAAGAAGGACTTGTACCTATGTTTATTGATTATGCGAAGGCATTTGCCAAAATACGCCACAAAGAATTGATAGAGATGCTCGGCAGCCTCGACATATTTGGGAAAGACCTAAGAGTAATCAAGAATCTCTACTGGCAGCAAACCACCTGCATATGGACAGGTAACGAATTCAGAAAATATACAAAGATAGAAAGAGGCATAAGACAAGGATGTGTCTTTTCACCTAGATCTATTCAACTTGTACAGCGAGACTATTCTGAGAACCCTAGAAGTTATGCCATGGATTTGTCATTGAAGACCATAATTTAAACAACCTAAGGTACGCAGATGATACAGTGCTGATAGTAGATATGGAAAGGAAGCTACAAGACCTCCTACAGAATGTAGCTGAAGAGTGACAAGAAAGGGCTACAAATAAACTGCAAAAAAAAACTGAATGCATGGTCATCAGCAAAAAGAGCAACCCAAAATACCAAATACAGGTGAGGGATACTAAAATCAAGCAGGTACAAAAATTTAAATATCTGGGAAGTGTTCTAACAAGAAAACCGAAAGTGAGACATAAAGATCCAAAGGCGAATTGGCATTTTTTTTTTTTTTTTTTTAATCATTTCACCCCAAGCAAGGCAGAAATGCCACTGAGGTGCAGGGGGCTACATAACTGTAAAAAGATTAATTAGAAAAGAGTGAGGACTACAAACTAGTTAGAAAGGAGCAATAGAAAGCTGAGAAAGCAGGTGCAATGACAGGTACATAGGTGGAGAGAAAGGGAAGGTTATACGGGGGTGGGGAAAGAGCTAGAATCCAGTGGTTAGTAGATGAGTATTGACTTTGCATTTAAATTTCTGGAGGTTGTAGCTGTCAGGAAAGCAAGAATATGGGAGCGAGTTTCACAGGCGGAAAGTGTGAGAGAAGCTGCAGGAATAGAATTGTTGTCTGCATTTGGCTAACCTGACTGTGAATGGGTGGGACGCAGTTGCCAGTCTGGTTGCACGAGTAAACACCTGTTGAGGAGGCATCAGTGACTTAAGTTCGTCCGAGCAGAAGCCATGAAAGTATTTATAGAACAGACAAAGGGAGGCCACATTTCGACGGTGGGGAAGTGGCTGCAGTCGAGCCACCAGATCAGTACCTATCACATTACAGACTCTCCTTTGGAGCCTGTCAAGGACACTGAGGAGAACAGCAGGGGCACCTGACCATAAATGGCAGCAGTACTCCATGCACAGATGGATGGTTGACTTGTATATATGCAGGATGGATTCAGGCGGAAAAAACATCCTGGATCGACATAGTGACCCAACCTTCTTAGCAGTAGATTTTGCTATGGATTCAATATAGTGGTTCCATTTGAGGTCTGAGGACAGGGTAAGTCCGAGGAAGCGTAATGTACTGCTCTCCGGGAGAATCGCTTGGTCCATGCTTATGGGAGGCAGGAGAGGTTGCCTGTAATGGTTGACAGACAACAGCTTGGTCTGAGACGAATTAAAGTTGACAAGCCACTTCTTGCCCCAGTTCACCACAGAGTGTAGATCCCGTTCAATGTCAGCAGCGAGATTATGTCTGTCCGCCACAACAGGTTTCTTACTGGTGCGGGAGTATATTGTAGTATCATCTGCGTAGATGCCTACTTGGGACTTGATCTCATCTTGGGAGATCATTGATGAAAATAAGGAAGAGCGTCGGGCCCCGGATAGAGCCCTGTGGGACACCAGCATTCGTGCTGTGGGATGAAGAGGCATGCCCATTCAAAACGACCTTCATTTTGCGGTTATTTAAAAAAAGATTGGATTAGGTAAAGCAGGTGACTGGTAATACCGTAACCCCGTAGTTTGCATAGGAGGCCAGAGTGCCAAACCCTGTCAAAAGCCTTGGAGATGTCCAGAGCAACCGCGTGAGTCTTGTCAGACTCATCAAGGGCCTGTAGCATGTACTCCGTTACGGTTGTTAGCAGGTCGGCCATGGACCTGGCAAAGCCATATTGCCTGTCAGAGAAGAGTTTGTGGGCAGTGAGATGATGAACTATTTCAGCATTGATTATGGCCTTGAATACTTTCCCGAATATCGGTAGAAGACTGATAGGGCGATAGTTGGATGGGTCCGAGGGTTCACCACAATTCTTAAATATAGGAACGACTGAAGAGAACTTCCAGCATGCAGGAAAGCAGGAAGCAGAAAGGCAGTATTTAAACAGTTTAGAGAGGACAGGGGAAAGTTCACGAGCACACCTCTTAAGGACTATCACCGGGATTCCATCGTCTCCACTCGCCTTATGGGGGTCGAGTTTTGAAATTACTCGGGATACTACTGTCGGGGTAATATATACGTTGTGCAGTTTGGCTTCAGTTTTAATAGGGAAGTCGGGTGGGTGTACTCCGGACGAGTCAAATGTGGAACATGGTGAAGGACGCATTTCAGAAGTTGAGTGAAGTATTAAGAAACAGGACAACTTTGCTAGTAACGAAGAAAAGAGTACTGGATTGCTATGTGATGTCAGTTCTTCAATATGGCACTGAATGCTAAATAATATCATCAAAGATGAAGGAAAAACTTGAAGCAATTGAAATGTGGTTCTACAGAAGGATACTGCAAATATAATAGATCGAGCATGTGAGCAATGATGAGGCTTTAGAAAGGATGAAAACAAAAAGGAAATTAATACTGAGCATCAGGAAGAAACAGCTAAAATTCCTGGGACATGCAATGAGGAAAGAGCGCTTGGAGAACCTGATACTAACAGGCCAGATAGAGGGAAAAAGAGACAGGGGAAAGCAGTGGATAACATATTTGAAGGACCTGATCAGGTGGATAACGGAAAAAATGTTGCATGGTATAACAGGAGAAAGCATGCTAGGAGCCACCAGGGATAGGGAGATGTAGAAAACCATGATTGCCTATGTCCTGAAAGGACAGGGTGCATAGAAGAACAAGAATTAGTACATATAAATCAGATTAAATTGTTAAAACTACTGTTGTATGTTTATTCATCCAGGATATTTTTTAACCATTATTAATTTTTTAATATTCCTTTCATTTCGATTTTGGTTGATTTTTATTGCAGTAATGGTTGACAATGTTTCATCTAATTAAGAACAAAAAATGATGTCCAGTAATTGTTTACCAATTCTAAATATTATAAAAAATAATGGAACAATTATATTGAAATTCTAAAAAAACAAATTCAAAGCAGCAACTGGTCATGAGAAAAACTAAAACTGCTAAAAAATCTATCTATTGCCTGGTTCACACTCCACCCACGTCTATTGAACAGGTTATGAGGCTCATCCCTTGTTCCCTGTTTAGGATGTGGTTTCCGGCTTTCTCTTTTCCAATCTTCTCACTTTGTTTTTGGTTTTTTTCAATTGGAGTAGATAGATCTATCTATTGCCCGGTTCACACTCCACCCATGTCTATTGAACAGGTTAAGAGGCTCATCCCTTGTTCCCTGTTTAGGATGTGGTTTCTGGCTTTCTCTTTTCCAATCTTTTCACTATTATGTAGCCCCATGCACATCAGTGACGTTACCGCCTTGCTCGGGGTGATACGATTAAAAAAAAAAAAAAAAAAAAAAAATACTGAAGAAATGATAAAATGGACAATCACTTCTCTTTTCTTTTAAGATTTTTAATTTGTGGTTGTTCTGCCATAATCATTAACTCAGCAATATTTTGGAATTGTTTTATTTTTTTTACAGTATGGTTCACTTTGCACTAGGTACTCGAGAAAGAGGGTTATGTTAACACTTAGTTTATATGGATAGAAGGGGAAGGTAATGGTTGACTCTAGACTTGAACAGGTCAAGATGGTCGTGTTCAGCGAAACATTCCCTTGGAAGTCTGTTCCATAAGGCAGTAGTTCACAGAAAGAAGCTATTTGAGTGGAACTTACTTCTTGTCGATGGCATACAGAGGTAGTGTGGGTGGTTTGCTATTATGTAAGTGGCATCGCTGTGAAGATCAGACCAGGTGGAACCAGGATATGCAGTTTGTTTGAACACTTTCTATGGTAGTAGTGATAGAGCAGTGAGAGATTCAGCACATCTGACCTGTGAGAGAGAGGTAATATGGAAAATAATTCTTCTTCAACAAGGACTGAGATGCTTTTGAATTTTATCAAGACTGAAAGTGAGGCTTTGGCATCTTCTTCCCATAAATGACAAAAGTAATCCATTTTCAGCCTAATCTAGCTCTTATAGAGGTAGAGGATAGCATAAGGAGTCAAATACTTATTAGAGTGGTACATTTACAAATGGTCAAAGTATATTCTTAGATAGATCATTTATGCAAATCTGAAAGAGGGTTGGTTTGAGAAGTGACACCTGGGTTGACTACCAGGGCCTCAGAGGGCTGTTCGTTAATAACTACCTTCAGTGATCTACCTGTTAGAAAGAATTTTATAATAGAGAAACCCTTCCAGTGGTTCCATAGTTAGAGCTTGTGTAGCGAATCTCTGTGTAACACCCTGTTGAAGGACTTTGAGATATCTAATGCTATGGTCCTTGCAGTATATGTGGTGTCAAGGGCCTCACTAATTCCATGTGTAATGATAGTTAGGACGTCAGCAGTAAATCAGGCTGATCAAAACCCATACTGCTTGTTGTACAAGAGATTGTTCCTATCCAGGTGATTGACAATCTTTTTGCTGATTAAGACCTCAAAAAGTTTACTGATGATAACAAGAAAACTAATGAGTTTGTACTGGGAGCAGCAGGATTGGTTGCTCACATTCTTGAAGATCAGTCATATACTTCCCACCTTCCACATGCTCGAGAAAGATTTTTCCTTCAAGCAGTGGTTAAATAACTTTGGTAAAATTAGAGATAATTCTGAGTTGATATTCTTAAGGATGGCCACTGCAATTTTGTTTGGGTCAATGGCTTTTTTGTGGTTGAGGCTTATAATAAGTCTAGAGACTTCTCTTATTGAGACTGTACTCAGTGAGATGTGAGAATTTGAGGTTGGGGATGGCCTTTTCATCTAATGTTGAGTTTGAGGCAAAGATCGAGGCAAAGAGCTTCACCTTGTCTATCAATGAGGATATGATCTCATGATTATTTATAATAGTGGGCACAGCCACTTTGCCTCTGTTCATATTTTGGATGGTGATCTTCCAGAATTTGTGAAATAGAATTTGTTTCTTTTCAACCTTGGTCTGGACAGCTTACACATAGCTGCACTCTGAAAGAATTAAGGGCCATTCTACACCAATCCTTACGATAGATTTTGAAATAGTGGTTCTGGTGAGCTATTGCTACAGCATGTTCAGGAGTGAATGAGGGCTAACTGTTTAGTTTTTGATGGAATTTTTTGTGTTTATAAATCCCTCTATTCCAGAAAGGATCCATTCAGAGATTAGAGCAAAAGTTTGGGGGGTAGCATATTTGAAGAGGGTTGGGAGAGGCACTTCAATCATATTGGATCAAAAGCTATTCAGTCTGTCTTTGCATAGCAAAAAACTGTTCTATGAAATAGTAAGTCAGGGGATGCCATTGGTTTGGAGTCAATCTACACACTGTCTAGTGAAAGACCTGATGTGCCAATAAGAGTCCAAATTTTTGCTGAGGACAGGATTAAATTTGTAGAACACTGTTTTTCGTTTTTTGTTTTTTGTTGTTTTTTTTTTTTGCTGTACTCATAGATATGTAAGAGTGAATCTATAAGTATGTAGTTTGATTTGTATTTATTTGTTGAATTTTGACTGAAATTTTCATTGTATAATTAATAATCTATGGGATTATGGGAAAACTTGGGGTAAGTCAAGGTGATACCTATAACAGGCATGGTAGCCATGCACCTATGGTCTATGACTAGAGGCATACATGTTGGAACCTAACTTACTACTAAATAACAATTACTGAGAAAGTTTTTAGAAGGAACTTATTGTATCCAGTAATTAGTTAATTAGCAACTATACCTTTTATTAGGGTGCACCTTACAACTTTTAACAATTATAGACTTACTTCTATAAATGCAAATGTAGAAAAAGAAAGAACAAAACTAACCTCCTTTACTAACTCAATACACAAAAAGATCACTTTATTCACCAAACATTAGGAAGAGTTAACATGATATTGCAGGAATAATGAGTTAATTTGTTTATACTAATTGAATAAATTTGTTTCTAGAAAATATAGTTTGAATCAGAAAGCAAGTTCAACATTTTACCAAATCATGTATCAACAAAGTCTGAAAATACTTGAAAAAAAGCATAAAGAATCTCAGACAAACAATAATTTTGATAATTTTTGTTCTATGATTTTTTTAATTTACATTAACAAGAACACAGAATCCACAGGATAATGAGTTAATCAATTATTTAGAAAAAGGTAGAAAATTTAAAATAAAAATTATCCAGTAAATGTTTCTCTGAATGAATAAGTATGTCATTTTTTTTATCTAGCTTCAAGAATGGTTTTATTGCAAGAAAAATATGTATTTTTACTATTAATTATGAAGTCTTAATACGAATTGTCCAAAAGAATTGCAAAAACATTCTTATCATATAAATAAAACTTTAAGATGATTTCAAAACTTTTAGTATTGGAAAATATTTAGAAAATTTTTAAGAAATAGATTTCCCTTAAAAAAATTTCCTATTCTTGAAAATAAATTGTTAAATACTTCTTCTATGGGAAAATCTTCTCTTGTAACATAACCTGCTATATATAAAAGCGATATTAAAATATCTTTAGAGATCTTGGTTTCATGGTCCTGTATGTTATCAAATATTTGGCATATTTCATCCAGCAAATATCCACATTTTGAGCAATTACAACCTGGATCAAAGTTACATTCTTTAACATCAATGTTTTAACTGGAGAAGTAATTTATTTTTTTTTAGTATGAAATTATTCAATAATAAATTTCTCAGCACTATTATAAAATATGCACTGCCAGAACTTTTCCAAATTCAGTTTCTAAATACTCTGTGGTAAATTCACCAAGCATAAGAAAATTAAATTTGGTACTTAGCATATATCTACAAACATCAATTAAACAATTGCATGTATGTTCAATAGCTAAACTAAGTGTCCCTTGTAAATGATTTTAACTTTTTTTTCCTTGCTTTGCTTCTATTATTTTTCCAAAACTAGGAAAAAATATCAGATGTTCTTCATTTAAATCTGATATCACTTTTTTCAAGGGATCATTCTCTTTCATATCACCATGTTCTACTTTGACTAACAATTTTTCCAAATTGAAATATTTACAGTAATAACAGTGTGGAAACATTAATATTCTATTTTTTGAAAGAGAAAAAATTATTGTATATGTATCAGCATGGTAACATTCAAACCTCACATTTTCAAAAATTTTAATTAAAAAAGTGAAATAGTGAAATACTCCCAGTAAAAAAAAATCAACAAGCTGATTGTTCAATTTATAGCTTGTAACAGCTAACAAAATCTGTTAGTCAATATTGGGACAGAAATTTTTCAAAACCGATAATGTTTTTTTTTTGTTTTTTTTGTTTTTTTTTTGTTTCTAAAAATTGTGCCAACTCATCATTTTGCACATTTCACACAGAAGCAGAAGTATTATTTGTAGTTCTTTGCTTTCATTGAGGACTAGTTAATACTCTTTATGGCAAATGATTAAATACTGATGGTAGATTTTAGGATGGTAATTTTCCTTGAATAATCTCTGTTTAATAACCTTTAAAAAAAAACAGTGTTTAGTTTGTCTTGAGGTATTACCATTCTTCTTGCTCATTCTGCTCTTGGGGAAGACAAAACACACAAACTTTATTTTGTTTGTTATAATTATGACAACCAGCACTTTTTCATCATTTTGAGAAAGATTTTTGAGATACTGAAATTAATATTAACTAAAGTATTATTATGTAAAAATTTCATGTTGATTTTAAAAATTGCATGTATTTAGATTTAAATGTCTGAATGGTTTGGACTGAGGAAATTTATGATTCAGAATCAAGAATTTAAAAGTTTGGGTGGAGTTGTACTATAGGTACTATGACCAGAAATAATCATTTATTCAAATTATTTTTTTATATTCCTGTAGATTAAGTACTCTAGACAATTAATACAAAAAAAAATAGTAAATTTTATAAAAGTAAACAGAGGGTCCAGTTTGCATTATAAATTCCCCCTAGGTAAGCCAAAATAAAATATACTCATACCACAAAGATTTCTTAAAATTAAAAAAGTAAAAATATTGAAAATCATAATCTGGAGTGCTTTTTTATATATTATTATTGATTAAGCACTCCAGATTAGAATATTAAAAACAAAAAAAGAAACCATATGATATAAGCATATTTTGTTTGGGCTTGTCTAAAGGGATCAGTTTGCAATAAATTTACATAGCAAACTTGACCCCCTATTAACTTTTAGGAAATTAAAAAAAAACTTAAATTCATGGTCTGGAGTGTTTAATTTATAGTAATATGAAAAAAAGTTTACTTCTGGTTGCAATTTCTATTGTACAATTCCACCAAGGTTTATATGGGCATGGAATTAATTGTTTAGAGGATAATGTGTGGTTTAGGAAACTCCAGAATATTGGAATTTATGATTCAGATTTGTAAATTTTTACTTTTCAGAAATTGAAATGGGGCTTGGAATTAAGTAGGATGTTAAAAAACCTACTAACACAAGTTAGTGCTGCTTTAAAATCTCTAAATTACAGGGAAATTGCTTTACTTCTTAAATATTAAGTTAAATTTATTGAATTTTAATTATGACATAAACTTTGTGACAAAATTCTGAATAATTT
Organism: Ascarosepion bandense; assembly: GCA_037127315.1. NCBI lineage: Eukaryota > Metazoa > Mollusca > Cephalopoda > Sepiida > Sepiidae > Ascarosepion > Ascarosepion bandense. The sequence goes on along the minus strand of JBBBDQ010000958.1, from coordinate 1,312,039 downwards.
TTCATTAATTTCATAGTACAAAATGTTACATATTTTGTCTATTTATGTAGGACTATAAACTTAAAATTCAACATACTTTTGAAAAAAAAATGTTAATAAAAGGAAAATTATTCTTGAAAAAATGTTATAATCATAATGTTCATAGTTATATAGAAAAATATTAACTGTATGTGACACAATTCTTTATGAATTTTTTTACAATATCCACATTTTTAAAATGTTCTACTAAACCACAGAAATGTAGAAGAAAACAATGTAATATTGTGTTCTCTTTTACATTTTTGTCGTTTATTTTAAAGAACAGTTGTAAAATATCAAATTTACTGAATTTAATTTTGATAAAGTCCTTAAGAAATAACATTTTTCATTCATTTCAAAGTGCAAAATGTCACATTTTTCTCTTCTATTTACAAAGTATGATAAAATTTAAATTCAACATATTTTTCAAAAATAACATTAGTAAAACACAAATTACTTATTAAAAAATTAATTTTTATAATCAATATGTTCCTTGTAAAGAAGAGCACTATCACAGAGGAAAATATTAAATTAACTTTATTGTAAAATTTTTAATAATGACACCTTTTGTCATTTTCACATAAAAAATTGTTTTTTATCATGAACATTAAAATACTAAAAGTTCAAATAAAATAAATTAACTATATATTTACTCAGTATTTTCAGTAATAAAGGTAAATTAATTCAAAGGTATAGTTCTTTTTAAAAAGACAAGATCATTTGTTATCACGTGTTAAGTTTAAAATCATTGCTGCCCCCCTCCCTGTCATCCAAGATCTGTGCATGCTCTCTTGGCCTGTTATAGGTATTTTCTTGGGTTATGTGCAATCGCAAGGAAGGAGAATAAATAAGAAAATAAGTAAAATAAATGTTTTTGGGTCTTGTTTTTTTTTTTTTTCTTCATTAGAGTATGGACTTGTTGATAAATAAATGCTTTAATTATTCTTCTTTTGGTATGTCTCTTATTTGAACAGAGAATGATTCTTATTTTTTCAGATGGAGAAACTAATCAAACAAATGAGTGACCCTAATAATGGTGTCCAGGTTCGTACTCAGAAGCATTACCTCAAACCTATACCAAAAGCTTTCACAGGTAAACACAAATTTAATCTTGTTTTTCTTTCTTTTTTTTAATTATGTAAAAAAATAAAAAATAAAAATTCAATCTTTCATTTTTTCCATTAACATTTTTGGATTCTTGGTTTACTACAATCATCTTAGATTTTTTTTGTTTTAATCTTTTTAGGATCTTTTTTTTCTTAATATTTTTAGGTTCTTTTATTTTATAATCTTTTTAGGTTATATTTTTAAGTCTTTCTGTTTTTGTTTTTTAATATTTCTAGTTTTGTTTTTTTCCTCTAACATTTTTTTAACTTTGTATTCTTTTCTTTTTATTTCTTTTTCTTTTGTATCCTTTTCTTTTTTTCTTCTTCCTATACTTCACCTCAGTTCATGTTTTTATTTGTTCATTCTTTTCCCCTCTTTTTTTTATCATATCTCCTTTTTTAACTTTCTTTTTCATGCATCTAAACCTTTCTTGAACTTTTGCTTTTCTTCACAAAGTTATCTTGTTCTTTATGCACAACTAATGTGTCTGTGTAGTTATTCACTACACCCACCACTATTTGTTTCTATGACATTTATGCGCAACTCTCCATACAAAATCATATGTATATAAACACATTTATGATAAGAGAAAAAATAGAAATTTTAATTCAATCTCCACCTGTGGTGACTGTATATACTTGTTCTCTTTCTAGTTCAGGGGTCAAATTCTCTATACACTTATTGTGAATGAGCAAGTTTTAATCATTATCTTGCATTTCAGCTACACAGTTCTACAACCGCTTTGAGATGTTCAATAAATAAAATAAAAGAGATTTCTTTTAACAGAAAGAAAAAAAAATGAATAGATGATCTTATAAGGTTGTAGAATAAGTCTTCCCAAATGGTGCATTACAAAGAATAAGTTCAGTATTTTGAAAAACTGTTGGAATAATACTGACTCTTCTCAGAATTATACACTTATAAGCATTTTACAACAGCTAGAAACCAATCTTTTTCTTCTTTATGCTTCTGATCTTCTTAAATGCACTGAATTTCTGTGGTTCATTTTAACTGTTTTGATGTCTAAATTGCATTTGCTGAAATGGTGGGCCAACTTGTTGCATTATTGATTTCACAATAAATTGTTATTTTTAACTTTAGCTGGACATTTGTTTCTAACTAAACTTTGCTGGAAATAAAAGAAGGTCAGCTTGTTTTTTTTTTGTTTTTTTTTGTTTTTTTTTAATTTCATTATATATTTTTATTTTGGGGAAAAAATAGAAAAGCATTCACCAAAAGTTTTGGCAGTATTTTTATCAGATAAATTTTTCAACCCAAACAAATAGTAACACAAAAAATTATTTAAAGTGATATTCCTTTCATTATTGTAATAATATCTCTGTGTATATACATTTGTATGAATGAATGAAAAAAAATATATATGTGTGTGTATGTGTTTTTACAAATATAACTATGTAAATATTAGCTTATATACACATTTTTATATATGTGTGTGTGTGCTCACACATATTGAAATTTGGTATGTTTATTATAGGGGAAGAGTATGTGCTCTCTCTCTCTCTCTCTCCATCGCCCGGTTCACACTCCACCCATGTCTATTGAACAGGTTAAGAGGCTCATCCCTTGTTCCCTGTTTAGTATATGGTTTCCGGCTTTCTCTTTTTCGATCTTTTCACTATTACGTAGCCCCCCTGCACATCAGTAGCGTTACCGCCTTGCTCGGGGTGATACGATTAAAAAATATATATATATATATATATATATATATATGAGAGGCATAGTGTGTATACTTAAGCAGAAATCATTACATATTCAAGACCCTCCAGTCATTTTAGATTTAGCACTTTGTATTATATATTGAGTCATTATCCAAATCTGAGGCTCTTAAATTTAGGGACAACAAGTATGAATGTAAGCTGTTTGATGTTACAGTTTTTATAATTCAGAAATATAGTAATTATATAATTAAAACATAATGCACACAGCAATATGCATAAATTCTTCTCTGCTCAAAATGTATCACTCAGTTATTAAATACACTCAAAACACCAGTGTTTAGTTTGAAGATCTTATTTACCTTTAGTCATTTTTTGATTTTATAAGGGCTTTAAGAATTTCATCACTTTTTTTTTAATTAACATAGTACTGCGTACACATATATTAACTTTTTAGTAAACTTGACACATTTAGGAAGGATATGCGTTTGTTGTGCAGTGGATATTGGCTCGGAACGAGAACTCGGAGAGCCGAGTTCAAATTCCAGTTGAATTCGTTGCATTCACTTACACCCAAATACCCTTGGGAAAGGTATTTATCCATTACTTCTCTCCAGTTATGGGTTAAATAATTGGACAGATTGGGTTCTATAGCCTTGGCTGGCAACCAGTCTACTGCAGAAAGCAATGGCAATCCACTGCGGGATAATCTTCTGCCCGGCCACTCATGTCTCTTTCAAGACATGATCGCCCAAGCATGTATCACGTATGGCACATAACTGACTGATTAGAATAATCTAAAACATATGTTTGCAGAAAACCACCTGCATACACATAGAAAATGAATTCAGTAAATATACAAAAATATAAAGGAACATAAGACAATGTTGTGTCTTCTTATCCGACTTATTTAACCTATACAGTGAGGCAATTTTTTGTTTTTAATCATTTCATCTCAAGGCAAGGCAGTTTTACTGTCATTGGTGTGCAGTGGGTTACATAGAAGGAAAGTGATGAGAAATAGGGACAAGTTATAGGAGGTGTCAGGAAGTGGGATGCAAATTTTTTTTTTTTTGTTTTTTAATCATATCACCCCAAGCAAGGCGGTAGTGCCACTGATGTGCAGGGGGCTATGTAAGAGTGAAAAGATTGGAAAAGAGAAAGCCGGAAACCACATCCTAAACAGGGAACAAGGGATGAGCCTCTTCACCTGTTCAATAGACGTGGGGGAGTGTGAATCGGGCGATAGTTTAGTCTATCTACTCCAATTGAAAAAAAAATACTGTTGTGATGAGAGTAGAGTGGATGAAGAAAAGAACATGAGGGAAAGGATACCATGCAGAGAGATAGTAAATGACTATTGACCTTACATTTAAATTCTTGGAGATTGTAGCTATCAGGGAAGCTAGTATACAGAAGGGAATTCTATGGACGGGAAGTGCAAAAAAAAAGAAGCTACTAGAGTAGAAGTTGCAGTTACATTTTATTGGTTTCACTGTAAAAGTGTGGGACCTAGTTGCTAGTCTAGTAGCTCAAGTAAATTCATGCAGAGGGAGCACCAGTGAGCTAAGCTCATCAGAGCATAAGCCGTGAAAGTATTTGTAGAAGAAACATAGGGAGGCCACATTGTGCCAGTGAGAAAGTAACTGCAGCTGAGCTACCAAGTCAGGATTGATCCATATTACAGATTCTTCACTGGATTTTGTCAAGAACCCCGAGGTGAATAGCAGGGGTACCCAACCAGATGTGACAGCAGTATTCAATACACAGAGGTATTGTAGATTTATATATGTGCAGGATGGATTCAGACAAGAAAACCTTCCTTGGCCCTACATAGTGAACTGATTTTCTTAGTAGCAGATTTAGCTATGGATTCGATGTAGTCATTCTACTTGAGGTTTGCTGAGTTAGGCCGAGGAGGCACAATGTTTTGCTTTCAGGGAGACTAGCATGATCCATGCTAATAGGGGGTAGGAGCAATTGTCTGTGATGGTTAACAGATAGCAGCATCATTTTGGAAGCATTAAAATTCATGAACCATTTCTTACCCCAGTCCACCACAGATTGGAGGTCCTTTTCAAACTCAGCAGCAAAGTTTGCTTTGTCAGCCTCAGTAGAGTTTTGATCAAAACAAGAGTAAACGGTGGTGTTGTCAGCGTAGGTGCCTAGTTGGGATCTGATTACATCCTGGAGATCGTTGATGAAGATCAGAAAAGGTGTAGAACCTGGAATAGAGCCTTGAGGGACACCCACGTTTATACGATAGTATCGAGAGGCATGTCCATTTAATACTACCTTTATTATGCAATTTGAAAGGAATGATTGGATTAGATCAAACAGTCGTCCAGTTATACCATAGCTCATAGCTTGCATAGAAGGCCAGCATGCCAGACTCTGTCAAATGCTTTGGAGATATCCAGGGATTCTGAGAGAATTAGAAATTCTATCAAGATTCATTATTGGTAGCTACAGTCTTAACAATATAAGGTATGCAGGTAACACAAAGTTCATAGCAGACATAGAAAGAAACTTACAAGAACTCCCACAGAATGTAGTGAATGTAATGAAAGTGAGAAGAAATTACTAAACATCAGCTGGAAGATAGAATGCATGGTTGTTAGCAAAAGGAATAGTCCAACATGCATATTACAAATTGGAGATACCAAAATCAAGCAAGTACAAAAATTCAAATATCCGGGATGTGTTTTAACAGAGGACAGTAAGTGTGTCACTGAAATCTGAAGCACATAGTGAAAGATTGCTTCCAAAAGCTAAGCAAAGTATTGAACTGATATGTAATGTCAGTCTTCCTACATGGCTGTAAATGTTTGACAATCCCCTCACAGATGAAGAAAAGACTTGAAGCAACAGAAATGTGGTTCTATAGAAGAAGGCTGAAAATACTATGGACTGATTATATGAGTAACAACAAAGTTTTAAAGAAAAATGGAAATAAAAAGGTAAGATATACTTAATATCAGGAAGAGATAGTTGAAATTTATAGGGCACATAATGAGGAAAAATAGCTTGGAAAATTTGATATTCACAGGACTGAAGACAAGAGAGACAAGAAAGAAATGTATAACCTACTTAGCAAGCTTTAGTAAATGGATGATGAAACAAGATTTAGGAGAGATAACAAAAAAAAAGTTTAGTGCTACAAAGGGTAGGAAGTATATATATATATATATATATATATATATATATTTCTACAAAGGGTAGGAAGTATATATATATATATATATATATATACATTACAGACTATGTAATAATGTCTCCCTGATTGAAGGGGTTTGACTGGTTTGAACCTTTTTAAAAATCTTCAACTCGAAATCAATACCATCACTTGATAAGACACAAGTAGTGTCGAAACAAAACTTTTTTGTAGTAATATTATAATGTTTATATATATATATATATATATAAGTGCAAAAGAGGTCTCTTGTTGACTAAAAAGCACTATGAATAAGAAATGTGATGTTTAGTTAGATTTGGGAATGCACTTCACATCTGAGAACTTTTCGAACCTTTTGATATTTATATACAGAGTATCATATGTCCATTTGTTTTTGCTTGTTGAAATCTTTCGGATATTTCAGTAAAAAGCATGATTATATGTTTTGTTTAAAACTTTAAAAATGCTTAAAAACAATACCATAAAACGTAGCAGTTACAAAGCAAAAATAAAAATCTGAAAAGGGCAGTGGAAAAAACTAGCACTAAGCAGGATTGAATGTTGAAAAACAAGAATCAGATTTGACAGGCTTTTGATTTTTTTTCCTCTGTAATTGATGAGTAAATCTAAAAGTCCTGGTATTGTTTCTGCTATCGTTAAAGACTTTTAGTGACTTTCTAACTTTAAATAAATTTGTTTTTTTTTATTGTTGTTGATCATGTTCTGACTTTGCAATATGTTAATATATATATATATATATATTCTTGCTCTCTCACTCACACACATGCACAAAATATAAGATTTAAGAAATTAGTCCTGCATTTATTGAGTTAATTTTTTAAGTGTGAGGAGTGTAATGCTTATCAGCACAGATAGAATCAGCAAGCTAAGTTCAGATTCCAGCCTAGTCTGTTGCATTCATTATCATATTAATGCCCTTAGGAAAGGTTATAATCCATTTCCTTTCTCTCTCACAGCTATGAGTTAAAATTCAAGACTCTGCTCTGTATATTTGGGTGACAACTCCTCTATGAGAAGGAAAATTTAAAATTATAAACTATGGAGAAGTAATGGGAAGCTGCACTATTATATTTCCCAGGAATACATTTTAATTCACAGATAATTAAGATAATCAAAATTGGAATCTATAGAGATCTATTAATATCTATGTCTTTAAAAATCATGGCATCTGAAAAAAATTTTTTTAAATGATACTTACGCTTATTTTTGGATACCTAAATTAGCTTCTTACTATTGAAAATAACTTGATGCTATCTTTAGGCTATTTGGTCATTTTCTTTAAGCTACAAATAGATTCTATATAATAATTCATTTTGAACCTGAGCATGAACACGCATCATTAATTCATATATATGTAATAAAATATATTAATTTTGAATAGAATGATTGATATGTATATATATTTCAAATTCTACATGTGTGTTGTGGTGCAGTGGATATCAACCCTGAATGATAATTCGAAGTGCCGAGTTTGAATTCCTTGCATTCACTTACGCACATATACCCTTGGGAAAGGTATTTACCTGTTTCTTCTCTCCAGTTATGGGTTAAATAATAGGACAGATTGGGTTCTATAGCCTTGGTCAGCAACCAATTTACCACAGAAAGCAATGGCAACCTACTGTGGGATAATCTTCTGCCCAGTCAGTAATGATCAAAAACAAAATTTATCAATTCAAATTTGGTACAAAAATTCATTTACTAGAAGGAGCCCAAAAACATATCCATACACACGTAGTTTAAAGAAAAAAAGAGGCGGGGATTAAGGAAGAAAAAAATTTTTTTTAAAAATTTGTCATTCAGACTTTAAAAAAACAGAGGGGCAGAGACAGAGATTGATGACTCATTGGCTCTATAAATAGATAATATACTATTTACATTGAGCCCTTTACAGTTTTAATATTAATAAAATTAATATTAATAAGATCTGATTTTTGGGATTTACCTATATGCTCATCCTTTTTTTGGGGATTTAAAATACATATATATATATAAAATGTATTAATATTTAATTAATATATATATATATATATATATAGTAAGTTAAGATGTTCAAATCATGATGATCTCACATTTTAATGGTTTTCTGAAGATCAAATTGTTCAAATGTCTTACTTGATGGCATTCAGTATGTTTTATTGCAATCATTAAGACAATTCTTTTAAGATTTTTATTTGAAGCATTAGAATTCATGTTTTAGTTATCTTATTTAAGTATATATGTAATCTAGTGTACAGTATGCTCCTTCTGGAAGTACACACACATTTAAAAAAATTTTTATTTTTCATTCTCCTTGATCAAAACCGAGAATTTGATAGAGAATACGTCATGATGCTTTCTTTACTTTTAAATTTTCCTCCTCTGTTTCCATTTTTTTTACCCACTCCTCCTCTTTCACTATAACTTCTTTCTTACTGTTCTGGTTATTCTCATTTTCTTACTTTTTTCTCTCTCTTCTGCTGACTTCTTTTTTTCTCTCCACCTTAAACTTTTTCTTTTTATCTTCACTTCATTTTTCTCTTTTTTCTTTCTTCTACTCACTTTTATCTCTTACTCACTCCCTTATTTTATCTCTCTCTTCTTCTCTTTTACTTCCACTTTCACTTTTTCTAATGCCCCTTTCTCCTTATTTATATCCTCTCCTTTTCTATATCCTCCTACCTTTTTCTCTCCCTTCTTTTTTGTTTCTTCCTCCCTTTTTTCTTATACCCCATCTCTCCTACCCTCATTTTCTCTCTCCCTTCCTTTTATTTCTCCCTCCCTATTCTCATAACCCATTCTTCCCACCCTCACATCTATCTCCCTCTCTTTTTGTTTCTCCTCTCTCTCTCTCCCTCTCTCTCTCAACTCACATTTTCTCTTTTGTTCTTGTCTTTTTTATTTTAATACCTTATTCTTTATCTTGATATAATACTTCTATTGGACTCTATAGATTTATTGAGTTAAACAGGTTATATTTATTTGACCTTTGCCCTGCTAAACTTATCAACTACATCCAAGAAATCTACTACATGTCAAATATCTTTCGATATGTGTTGCAGTTGTTGTATATCACATTACCAATATTCTGATGCTGAATGCTCAAAACTGCAACTAACCCAAGTGAGCAGAATAAGAAACATATTGAGAAGACACAATAAGTCATTTTGGGTTATTTCTTAAAATAGAAATGAAAATTGAAGGAGACTGTTGATCAATTCATGACACTTGATATTTTAACTTAAAATATAATAATATTCATTAAGATCAATAAAAATCATTTTTACAATTTTTTATAAAGCAGATAATTATTCTTTTCCTTCATATTATCCATAATATTTAGTTTGATGCTAACTCTACACCCTTAATGAATTTTTATAAGACTGCAGTTCATTGTAAATTTTATAAAACTGTTCCTTTGCTTTTAAGACTGTCTCTAAGGTTTTCCTGATCTTCAATATATAAGACTTCATTGTTCTAACCACAATGCCAAACTAATAATGTCAAAGAAAATAAATTTGAACATAACTGTCTTCTGTTATATTTTTATCAATGATGAAAATTGATGTTAATCTCTAAACAGATAATCACAAACTACATTAAATCAACTGTCAGCCAAGACCATGGACAAGGACATTGACCTCTTTTACTAGATCTTAGAGGGAAGCTAAGTATTATAATTTCTAAATTGCTTTAAAACTGGCAATTCTTTCATTGTATTTGTCATCTGTTGCTGAACAACTACCACATTTTGTTAGTCTCTGAAACATTTGTTTATGGTTTGCTAATCGAAAATAACAGACTATAGAAAATGGTTTTTTAAATTCAATTTCACATCAAGCAAGGTAATAAAGCTACTAAGATGCAAGGGGCTACTAAGTATTAGAAAGTATGAGAAAATAATACAGTTAAGGAGAGAGAATCATAAAAAAAACAAGAATCAAGAAGACAGAAGATAATGATTGACATTGCATTTTCAGTTTTGAAGTTCAAAGTTGACTGGGAAGCAAAAAGGTGAAAGAGTTCCACAAGCAAGAAGTGCAATAGAAGAAACATTTAGCATAGAACTTATGGTTACATCAAGTCATTTCAACTGTAAAATGGTGAGACCTTCCTTCAAATCTTATATTGCACTTAAATTCTAAAGTCTAGGCACCATATAACAATTATCATGAAAGTATTTATAAAAAAGGCACAGGGAAACTACATTACATTGCTAGGAAAGTGACTGATGGTGAGATGCCAGATCTGGACCAATAACATTACAGATTCTTCTTTGGATTTTATCAAGAATATCTAAATGTATAGCAGCAGCACCAGACCATATATGGCAACAATATTCAAAGCATAGAGGATGATAGACTGATAAATATGTAAGATAGATTCTGGGGAGAAAAATTGTCTAGCATGACACAGTAAACTAATTTTCCTGGTAGCAGACCAAGCAATTGATTCAATATAATCTTTTTACTTCACATTAGCAGAAGATGTTAGCCTGAGAAGGTGCAATGAGTCACTCTCCTGGAGGTTAGCATCAGCCATCCTGATGAAAGGAGTCTTTCAGATGATTGATGTGATACAGAAATTCAAAGGAACATAAGTATAAGGAAAACTGCTTTACAGAAATTAAGCAAAGTATTAAGGATAGGAAAAGACAAAGAAAAGAGTGCTAGACTGCTATGTGCAGTTTCCTATATGGCAGTCAATGTTTAACAATCTTTTCACAAATTAAGAGACTAGGTTAAGGTGAAGTGGTTCTACTGGCAAATGTTAGGAATACCATGGCTAGAGCATGTGAGAAGCAAAGTTTTAATGAGACTTAGAATGATAAAGAAACTACTGAAATAGACTGCTGACATTTCTGAAATGTATTATGAGGATAGAAGTTTTAAAGAATTTAAAACTCAGAAGGTATATTGAATACAAGAGAAATAGGGGGATACAGTAAGTAAACCAAGTTTCAATGAATAAATGGAACAAGGACCACAACAATAACAAATAGTAAAGAGTCAAGAGTTACATAGATCAAAACAGGATGTTGTGAAGAACCATAATTTTCTTATATCCTGAAAGGACATGCATAGCCTATAAAAGAAGCTGAAATATCATATTATGGTTTTAACCAATTATACAACAGAAATAGTATTGCAGTTGTATTAAATTGTTTCTTTTCATGTTTTTTTTAAGCTTATCAAAGTACAATTCAAGTTGATGATTAATATCTAAAAATATAATTTCCAAAACTATACTAATAGTTAGGAAATAATCCAATAAAGAACTAACTATATAAAAATAAAATCACTATTACCATGAAAGTATTTATGGTAAAGAAGTTATAGATAATGCATCTGGCAGCAGTCTCTTTCAGCAATTTCTTTATCATTTTAAGTCTCATTAAAACTTTGTTTCTCACATGGTCTAGCCATTATATTTTTAACATTTACCAGTAGAACCATATTAAACTTGTCTTTATATTAGCAATTGATAAAGTAACAATAAAAGAAGTCAATGGCAGTCAATTCAGGCTTCTCATAATCAATGTCTACGCAATAGCAAGAATTTGATAGAAATTTATAGTTGTAACAAATTCAATTAGTAGTTAACTTTAGATTTTTACTCATTCAGCTATACTTAGAATTCTGTTAACTATTAAATAAGATTTAGTTTTAAGCTCATAAAATGACTACATGATGAAAGTGAAGAAAAGAACAGGAAAAATATATTTAAAAAAATAGAAAAAATTGTTGGAAGGTTAAAAAAGATTAAATATAAAAAAATTTTTTGAAATTACAGAATGAGAAAGACAGACAAAAAAAAAAATTTGTTGTTGCTATATATTTTTGAATATTTATTTTTACATCTGTTTACTTGTAGATGTTGAGTGAGAGTTGTTTCCCTTAACAGCAGATGGTTTGACATTTGTCAAGATAGGTGGAACTGCAAGTTAATTTGCATAACAGTTGGAATGATTTGTTAATCAATCAGGATTCACCCGATTGATATAAGAGTTAGCTCCTGTATGTAGCGAGGGAGAAAAAGCATTACTTTCTTCTCCTCTAAGAAATGGGGAAAAGCTTAATCCTGGGGATTCTAACCTTGCAGTAACATCAGAGAGAACAAAGAGAGAGAGAAAACAGAGAGAAGAGAGAACAGAGAGAGAGAACAGAGGAACAGAGAAGAGACAGAGAAGAGAGAGAGAGAGAACAGAGAACAGTGTTTTGGGCCATACATATATGGGCACTCTATATTAAACTAACCATGTGCCACATCCTACCACTGCATGAGGAGATAATGTAAATACCAAAAGAAGTTTTAAAATTTCCTCCTCTCTTTTCAATGAGGGGAGCTTAGTTCAGGAAATTCTTTCCAACCTTATAGTAACACATCCCTCATTGGACTAAAGAGGAAAGATTGGTGGATAGTGGTTGATGGAACTAGGCAATTTTTGTCTAGGCTTATGCATGTAGGGACACTGTGAAAATGTAGGTAAATACTAATAGGAATGTTGATGGTATGCAAAATTCCATGATAAAATTATTTCCATAACCTAGAAAGGCATCTTTAAAATTCACCTCCTTTACAAACTACTTAATACAAATTGTGATGAAAAATAAATCAACTCCAGTTTCAAGGCAGTCTTACTTCCAGTCATATTAAACTTGTCTTTATATTAGCAATTGATAAGGTAGCAATAAAAGAAGTCAAGAGTGGTCAATTCAGACTTCTCATAATCAATGTCTAGGCAATAGCACTAGTGACAGTTCTATTAGGGTGAGTCATAAATAATTGCCATTTTTGTTTTCTGCATTGTTCTTTGCATTTTTAATAGCATGTGAACCCAAAAACCCACATTATATACTGGGTATGGTTGCAAGAGTAACAAACAAAAACAAGTTATTATCAATGGAATGGAAAGGAGACAAAATATGTTAAAATTATTTGTATTGCTGGCATAATGTATCAAGGTAGAAGTTTTTTTTTATGGGCAAGAGGAGTGACCTGGAAGATGGGAGAGTTGGTTGTATATGGGCCTGATCTTGAACCTTTATTGGTTTAGTTGATTAACACTGTTGGTGAACTTTATCATGAACTGTCTGTGTACTAATATTCACCAGCCTCCCCACTGAGGCTGGATGTAGCACAAGGCCAAATTTCACATGGGAGATCTGAGCCATTGACTGCCTTTGTACTACCTTAAGCATCACATCCTTTAAGCAGTCAGTTGATACATGATTCAGCACTTTTTGTCATGCTTTTACTTTAGTGGCAACTTTCATGATTGGCTCTGATGTTTAAATTTTATTTTACATTTTGGGGGATTTGTTTTGTGAGCCAAATGCAATGCTTGGAGCCTCTCACAAAGAGTGACTTTTTTATTTTTAATTTTGCTTTTGTAGTGCTTATATCTAGCCAGTAGGTTTTGATGTGAAATAAATCAGAAAGAGATTTGAAGCAGAGTATAACACTGAATTTCCCTATTTTTCTAAATTTTGGTATATGGTAGGTTGTGATGGATTTAGCATCTTTGTGAATGTCACGGATTGCTTTCTATTAATGGTTTCAGGGCTTCATCACCAAAGTTTGATGAATGCCCCTGTTTGGTTTCTTCTTCTAACGAATTTCTCCAGAACAACTCTTTGCAAACCAATTTTGTACCTACTGATCAGTTATGACTTTTTGACAATAAACATTACATCTTCTTGTAGATGTCTTTATAGTATTATTTCTTGGTTGAGCTTCTATAACATTGTGATGTAAATTCATTTTCAATCTCGCTATTAGTGGGTTTTAGAAATTTACTTTTTAATCTACTATGCACACTAGTATGCAAAAACTAAGGTATGTTAATGTACTCCCAATTTATTCTCAACTACTATGAATGATCAATAGTTAGGATGACATATTTGTCATTACAATTAATTCCTAAAAATAAGAATTATTTACTCAACCTAATATTTATTAGGTTGAAAAGTAATATCACTTTTATTTTTGAGGGAATTTAACTACAGAAAAAATTAGATTTGTGAAGATGATCATGTTTTTTTAAATAAGGAGAAAAAATTTAATTCTTTTCTTCATTGTTGGAAGATTCTGGAATTTTGGATTAAAAGAATTCTGATAATACTGACTTGCTCTTATCTTTTTTTTTAAAATGCTTACCATGAAAAATGTGTTCTACTGATCTAAATAAGAAATAAATATTTAATGGTATTAAATTCGGTGAAAGAAAGATAGGTTGATCCTCTCAGCCTAGTAATTTCTTTTATGCAATTTATTTTGCTTGGTTGATGTTGAAGTTTTTTTGTTTGTTTTTATAAATATTCACTCTTTATTCATCTTGTCAAATCTTCTTTGTGTATCTTATTCTAAGAAATTGTAACAGAAAAAAAATACTGTATTCCACTGACTGATCACCAAAACTTTGTGGGAGTTGAGCATTGGTTTAGATATTGATATCTTTTTTTCATCTTACATATTCTTTTAAGAAGGTATAAAAAAAAGAATGAGCTTCATAATGGGCTTTTGTTCATACTGATAACAATGCTTATATTCTTAATAAATTTAACAAACAGATTTCTATTCTCTCTTCACAAAGCTTTCTGAAGAAGCTAAAATTTTCAATGATGACAACTGAAAACTCTTCATTCTCTTATGTATATTGCTTGTTAATGTTAGATAAAGATATTTTTAACTTTGATTCTTAAAAAGCATCTAATCAACTTAATTCTTGATGTCTTTTGTTTTCTTAATCTTGTAGATGAAAATTTAATGACAGGGCACAGAATTCTGTTCTGTTGTAGTTTTACTCACTTTCAATATCAACAACTTACTATTACCTCTTCATTTTAATTTAATTAATGTTTTACAAGTCTACCCATTATCTTTTTATACTCTTTGTTCTATTTTATTCTATTTGTTGTTTTTTTTTACATTTATATATTTCTATGGTTAAGTTTCAACAATCACTTTGATTTGTACTCTTTTAACATCAAAGTATTTTATTAAATTAGTCACAAATATTGATTACTTATAAGCATGTTTCTGAGGAAAATACCTTCAACATTTTCACTTTAAACTTGAGCAGGATTAACAATTTCAACTGCTGTAATTTGTTCTTGATGCTCCCAAATGGATTTGAAACTGAAAAAACAAACTATATTTATATCAGCAATCAACATCCCTAAATGTATCAAGTATATCAATATTCAATTACAAGGGTTTATAAAAGACTTATTACTGTTTGATCTTTTATTTCATTTTCTGAAAAAATAAACTCCTTTTGATGAATTCATTTTTTCTTCCCTTTCACAGCTAATGATCTGATATCTTGGCTGATGACGAAACTACAAATTCAGGAAGAGAGTGAAGCTCAACATTTAGCAAGTCTTCTCTGTCACTATGGTTACATTTTTCCCATAACAGACTCAAAATCTCTTTTAGTCAAAGAAGATGGAGCTTTTTACCGCTTTCAGGTAAGTACTTTTTTTGAATATGATTAGTGATTATTAGTAATTTTTCAGTTCTAAAATAATTAAAGATAGATCTTAGTTTTTTTTTGTTTTTTTTGTCCTTGCTGGTTTGATTTTAGTGGTTCAAACAATGGGTGAAATATGAAAAATTGGAAAGTCTCAAGTCGAATAATTAAACACAGGTAAAAAAGGGATAATTTTGAATTTTATAAAATTCTTTAAAAGAAAAAGTTTTATAAATATTTTAACAAAAATGCTACAAGTATATCAAGATTTGCACAGTAATATCAAATCAAAAAACAAGGATTATTAATTACTAGAAAGACTTTTCTATTTTTTTATAACTGTTATAGTGTTTGTAGCATAATTGTTAAAGACAATTTGTATTGGCTTAAATGTAAGCTTTAATGAACTCTGTATTTACTCTGGCCTCCCAACAAATGCAAGGTATGGCACAAAAGCGATTTTACTACGGGGCTTTCTGAGTGTGTATGCTCAGGTAAAAATTCCCTGTAGACCATGCATATGAGAGGTCAGGCTCTTGTCACATCTAGCCATTTCAAATGTGTAAAATAACAAAGTGTAAAATGATCAGACCTTGCTAATAAGGCCTATAACAAGAAGGATCAGTAGTTTGCCTGAGTTTTTAAAGACTAGAAATAGAGAAGGGGTGTTTCAAGAAGCAGGAAAGCAAGAA
This sequence comes from Ascarosepion bandense, assembly GCA_037127315.1. Lineage (NCBI taxonomy): Eukaryota > Metazoa > Mollusca > Cephalopoda > Sepiida > Sepiidae > Ascarosepion > Ascarosepion bandense. The sequence continues at coordinate 1,295,896 of JBBBDQ010000958.1, read as the reverse complement.
GCAGCAAGGCACTTTTTGAAGAGTCTAGAGAACAGAAACCAGTTCAGGAACACATTTCTTAAAGACTATTGCAGAGATACCATCAAATTCACATGTTTTGTAGAGATCCAGTTTAGAGATAATAGTGGAAACCATAGTCAGTTATATCACTAAATAGAGACTCAGTTCTAAGTGGAATGCCAGGCAAAGATACTCCAAATACACCAAGAGTAGAATTTGAAGAGAATTCACAAGCAAAGCATTCTGTTTTAAGAGCAGGAGATGTTAACACCTCAAGTTGAAGGAAGAGAGGAGGATTATAAGTATTACTCTTATTTAACTATTAGACCAGTATTCATGAGAACCAAACTTGTTTGAGGCTATATAGTGACTCATTTTATCAGCGAACAAAAACTTAGCCTTTGCATGTTAATTTTTGTTTGTGTGTTTGGGAAGCTTTAACAACTTTTGAATGTTACCACATGATGAAGATCAAGTAAATTGTGTTATATTAATATTTCCAGTGGGAATGGCTTTCCTGCTTTGAAAATCAGCAATCAAAATTCTGGCTTTTTACCTGAGCTCAAATGCCAACCTCTAAAATTTCACAACTAGCTCAACTATGATATTTATGATATAACATTACAACTTTGTGTTTTTATAATAATTTTGTGTGTTATCTCTAGCACTGTTCTTATTTATTTTTTTTAATTTTTAGGAATACTGATTTCCTTGTTAATGTTGACTTATCTTCATACTCTATCAAATTATAATAATTTTTTTATCATAATTGTATGCACGGGCTTCTTCTTAAACACTTACCTGTGTGGTTTTTTATTATTTTTAAATAACAAAATTATATTTTAAATAATGCATAGAATAATGGCAGTTCTTCAGTCCATAATTTCAAATATCAGGATACCAGTTTGAAATAAACTAATCTTAACTGATCTATTTTCTGATCAGAAAAGATATATTTGTTCACAGTAAAAATCTTTTTACTTCATTAAAATCAAGTTATATGTTTATTTATTGACTCAATTAAACATTTAGATGTTGCTGGGGGCAAGTAGCTAGACTGTTTACTAAATAGGATTGATTAAAATGAACATCTGTACTTTTGACTCATTTTTTCAAGTACTTCTGTTTCGTTTTTCTCCTTAATTAATATTAAGAGTTGAAGTATGTTTACATCATGTGAAAAGATTTTTTTTACTTCCACAGTATTTTACTATTTTACAATAGTTTATTTACATTAGAATTTCTGTTCCTTGTCTGTGTCTACTTGTAGATATACAAAGGTTGAACAGAATCAACTCCCTAACATATCTAAAACTGTCTAATCATTTTTTATTGAAAATTTAAATGAAAGCATCTATAAATTTAATTCTTTTTTTTAATTTTCATTTAAAGATTTTAAAATTTTAATTGAAATTTCCTCCTATATTAAACAAAATTATTTGTTATTAAAAGCTTTGTGAATAAACAAGACAATGGGTTTTCAGTCAAACCATACATTTTTATAGATTATCCCTGTCTACATAAAAAAAACTTTGAAAATAGTGTTACAGCTTTATTCCTTCATTTGGCAATTAATTTCTGCTGAATTTGAAAGTGATTTTAATTGTATTAAATATTTTCTATCATACAAGTCAAACAACACAGTTATGCCAACAACTCTTTGCCATTTATTATTGCTATCATCATCATTACCACTAAGCTATTTAGTCACTTTTATATCTAATAGATAATTCTAATTAAAATAAGTAATTTTTTGGTTTCTAAATTTTATTAGAGAAGAAAAAGTTCAGAAATTGGCTTAAAGCATTGTTTTTCAGAGGATAAAACAAAAGATAGCCTTTTTAAACTATTCAAGGAAAGAAGAACTAATGAGAAGCCTTTCAGTTATCTCACTTCTAACTGAATATCATTGATTATAAAACTATACAATGTTAAGTTTTAAAATTGGCTATTAACTGGCCTTAAAAATAACATTACTATGATAATTTCACAAAATAATTTCAATAATCTTTACAACTTTATCAGTCTTAAATCTTACTAAAATAAATTCAAATTGAATCCTCCCAAAAATTTCTTACTATATTTTATACCACATGACATTAATAATTACGAACTTTTCCAATATGAGGTAAGAAAAAAATTTAAATATTCCCATTTAATTTGTTCTTGTTTTTATCAGACAATACAGCATCTTCCTGAACCAGTCCTTAAGTATTTTTCTGAGTTAGACTGTAATTATGTGACTTGTATATGGTCAATGTTGACAAACAGAAAATCATTCAATATAACAATTTGGCCCACCTCTAGTTGCCTGCTAGTTTCCTGTTTGACAGAAAGTTCTTCAAGACAGATGCATAGGAAGGGCTCCCCATCCTTGCTACTTTTGTTAAGTAGCTACTCATATCTTATGATTTCATAGTTGACTCTTAGAATAGCTTCTTCAATTAACAATTAAAAAAATGTTAATTTTGATTATTCATCTACCTTTAGCTATGTTTAATATAGTCAACACATGTATGTTTTTCAGACATTGCATAAGAGTTCAGGCACTATCAGGAATATATCCTAAGACAATTTTTACATTGTTATTTCTTTTTAAGTTTGGTTATCACTCTCAAAACTGAATGTATTTTAAGCAATAATACTCAATATGCATGTAACCAGTACCAAAGAATAAAAAAGTAGAAACTGCCAACAGCAAGGCAAATCTTTAATTTCAATATACTTAGTTTGTCATTAATTTATTTTTATTGTACTTTTTACTATCACTGCTACCCAGGAAGTAGTAAAAGTAAAATGCAGTTATACTCACTGTTAATCTTGTCAGAGACAAGTTGTTTATTCAGGATAACAGCTTTACAACTAACTGGTATTATAGTTTTTTTGTGCAAATTCATACTCATCTACTCTCTTCTATCAGCTATTGTAACATGGCAGTAATGAGAAATTTTGTCAAGATAACTTGTAATGAAGCAGAACACAGGGAGAAATACATTCATGCCTTTTAGAAGAATATGAGACTGGATTAAAAATAGGTAGTCTTAAATTTAATTCAAACTCAGTTTATTGATTCTGTCTTCTGTGCTGCTAACCATTACCCACCTCCATATACTTTACAAGATAAAAATAAACAAGGATATTTTAGATTTTGTGATAGAATAAAGACCTCAGGTTTGAGATTTGATTGTTGATTCCTAATTGATATTGAATATGTCTTTATTAAATCTAATATTGGAAAATAACTGAAAAGGTTTGACATTCTGTCTTAAGTTAATTGCCACAAACTTGCTAAGGAAAAGGAAAATTATGAAGATAATTACAAATCAATGTTCAGTGCCTTTTCTTTTAAAAATTAGTTTTATGCATATAAAATATAGATGGCATTGTTTAAAACATTAACTTATCCACCTGAATGTCTCTTAGAATGTGACAAGATTTGCAATCCTATTTGCAGTACTGAACTGGTGAAGTTTATTACTTCCTGATGCCACTTGGTGATTTATTTGGAGTAATATCTTTCTTAGTTATTTTTAATCTGTTTTTGGTTGGTCAGATCTCCAATCTACATTTACTAATTCTTATTTAGTACAACTTCAATTCCTAAATATCAAGCCCTAATTATGGCAAAGTGCTTGCTAATAATATTTTAAAAAATGTCTTCAGCTTTTTTTTAAGAAAATTGTAATATTTATTTTAACCTACACTAATCTACTGAGCTTTGAAAAAATTCCCACTCAGATGATTTCTAAGGACAAATAGCCATTCTTATCACAGATATTCTTGTCTGTCTTTGTCTTATAAAACTTAACCTTTAGCACTCTGCATTATTAATATTACTTCCCTTTCAACTGCATTCTTTTTAAAAGGCTCTCAATTGTAGTATCCTTATTGATAATTTCAGTCAAAGTTCTTTTCTGTTGCTACAGAAGGATATGACAATACAACTATGAACTTCTAACACTATTCTTAAGGGATCCAGAGTCACCTTCAGTGGCAGGATAAACTTTCTGTACAGCAAATGAAGTCACATACAGAGTGATAAATGTTAAATACTCTCTAAAACTGTATCACTGTATAATAAAATTCTATACTCGACATGGAAATTTTAACAATTCAAAATAATATTTAATATTTAATAAGGAATTCATTTTTATCACACTTCTCTGAAATGATTAAAATAATATCTACATTCACAGCAATATAGAGAGGTTACATAGGGGGCTTCAGTCCATTTTCTCCACCTTTTGCTGAAATTGGGAACTAAAAAGAAGACAATATCTTATTCCTCACTTTATGACAATGATATTAGAGTGAGCTGTATCATTTTTCTAAAATCATTACTATTATTAATCTTCAGAAAATTTGATTTTCTCTTTTTCCCAAAACTTTTATATATGTTTTATATGTGGGGAAAATGAATACAAGCAAAAAAAGAAATGTAATGACATCTCTCAGTTTCCTTTGCACATTTATGCTAGAATGATTTTGCCAGATTGATGCTCATCTGCTATCTGTAACTAGGTTAGCATATCACCAATATCTCTGTCTAATATCATGAGATAATATAACAAAACTGGAGATATTACTTTTAGAGTAACCTTGTGTATGTGTAAAATTGAGAATATGGATTAAATCTGACAAAATGAAGGAAAATCTTTATAAATCTGACAGAATTCACTATTTGTTTAGCTTCATCATAAATTCCTTAGAAATGGAGCAAATGGAGTTCTCAATATTTTGAATTCTATATTGTTTGAATCCATTGTTTGTGAAGATTTTATGTATTCATTTTTTTGTGGTGTTAGTATGTATATGTGTCTTAATTCTAGCGAGTGTTCTATGTTCATCTAGTGGTGTTAGTGTATGTATAATTCTTGAAATGATAGTGTAATGGGCATATTGGTGTATTTATTGGTTGCATGATAAAGATGATGATTGTTGGAAGTTAAATGTGGAATATTAGGTTAAAACTCCTCTGCAAATATATTTTTGAAAAAACAAAACAACCCCAAACATAAGCTAACCTATAGCTATGAAATATAGATACATATTCTATATATTTATTTCAAAGTTCAATACAGTTGACACAATATTTCTCAAATTCCTTTAACTCATAGCAACAATTATAAATAGAAACTCATAAAGTTTTATTTGACTAATTCAGCTTTAACACTGAAAACATTTATTTTATTATAGTAGATGGTTACAAAAAAGAAGGGAGATGAGATGTACTTATTTTATTACCATGCCATCCAGAAATAATTTTTATGCCTGGATATTAAAATACTGATTTTGGAGAATGGTCAGACTGAGTACCTTTAAGCACAACTCATATATGTTTTTATCAGATTGTAGTACACATCAAAATTTCATAGTTTTGCAATTTTAATTTTCTGATAAACCATAATTCTGAATGGTTGAATAATCTAAGACTATAAAATACCTACAGAAATTCCCCTATTGCATTGTTAAATATTTGAGCTTAACAGCATTAACAAAATAGTGCAATAATAATCATAAGTATGAATGCAAGTTATTTAAAGAAGTAAGAGGGTATACATGAAAAGATTTAAAATTTTATAATGTTTTCCATTTCCCAGAAGCAGATGTAAAATACATGAGTATTATTACCTCCTCTCTTTTTTTTCTTTTTCTCACAGAAACCAAACAGCATTTGTGTCCTTTCAGTTTTTTCTTACAATTAGGCATCTATGCAGATGACACCACTATTTACTCCCATGTCAATAATAAATCTGCCAAGGCTGACAAAGTAAACCAGGCTGCTCCTCTTCAAAAAAACCTCCAACCTCTGATTGAATGGGGTAGAAAATGGCTCATAAATTTTAATGTCTCCAAAATGAAGCTGTTCTCCTTTAACTACCATAGAGAAACTTTCTTGACTACCATCAGAATAATCTCCTAAAGAGTAACATATTTTGCCTCCTTGGCCTTACTCTCTCAAATGATCTCAGATGGAATGACTATATCAAATCCATAGCTGTATCTACTGCTAGGAAGATTGGATCACTGTGTCAGGCCAGGAAGGTTTCCTTGTAAGAATCCATTTTGCACATTTATAAATCTACCATTTGCTTGTGCATTGAATACTGTTGCCATATCTGTTTGAGTGCTCCTGTTAATCATCTTGAGGGTCTGCAATATAATCAAACCTGACTTAGCAGCTCGCCTTCAAACACTTTCTCATCAGTATGATGTGACTTCCCTCTATCTTTTTTACGAGCATTTTCATGGCAACTGCTCTAACAAGCTTTTTTCGCTGGTTTCCTTATCACATCTATTTATTCATGCTACTAGTTGAGATTAACGTCCCAAACTTTTAATGTTAAATGTAACCAGCCCTTTTACTTTAAATGTTTCTTTTCTCATACTTCCTGCTTGTGGAACTTCCTTCCATTTACGTGCTACCATGGTAGCTACACTCTCCAAAAATTTAAATGAAACATCAATTGCCATCTTCTATATACTTGATTCCTATCCATCTCTTATCATTTTTTTTGACATCCCCTGTACCTTATCTTTTTTTCTCACTGTAACCCCCTGTGTAACTTGCCTTGCTTGGGGTGAAATGATTATAAAAACATTTTTTAAATTAAAAGGGCATAGTATATTAAGTTTTGACAGTGTAACATACAATATTGCAAACTAAGGCATGAAGGAAGAAGCACAATTTTAATATTATATTTTTTGTTTATTTCAGTGTCCTTCTTATTGGCCTAAGAGCCATACATCTCCAAATAATGAAGACTATGGTAAGTAAGCAATCAATTATTTGTATGCTTTTTCTTTTTTTGCTTTTACATGTATTTTTTTCTAAATTGACAAAAGAAACAACTTAGTTTTTTATTTTCACTTTCAGTTTACATGACAAAGTTAGTAGCTTATACTTATCTAAATATACATTCTTATCACAAATATTTCAAATCTGTTAGTTGAAACTAAACTGATCTTCATAATGATGTACAAAACTGTATATATTTATAGGTAAACATGTTTAATATCTACATATAATGTCTATTAATATAAAGTGTTTAAGATTCAGGTTGTGAAGAGTTGCTCAAGAGATTTTTTTTCTTTGACACAAGAATGTAACTAGCAAATTTTAAACCAGCCTTTATTAAAATGTGATCATCAAAATAATGGAAGGCTTAAATTAATGTTGGTACTTTTTGTTATTATCAAAACTTTCATTAACTTTAATGATTATGCATTTATGTTGGCACAGTAAATACTAAAATATATCAGAAGTAAGCATATGCTTAAGTTTTCATAATACATTTAGTGTATGAACAGATACAGTAGACAACATTAATAATTGAAAAGTTGCTAATTTGATACTTATCTATATTTTCTGAAGAAACTTATTCCAAACAATTTCAAAAGTATATCTAAATAAAACAAAGTTTATATTTTAGTCTCACTCATAAAAGGCTTTGCTATAAACTATATTTAGTTGGTGTTGGTCTTGGTTTATGAAAGTATAGCTCATTCAAAAAGCTTGAAATGATTGAAAACCAACATAGAACATCAGTCCATAACATTTGAATTTGATGAACTTCTAATGCTGCAAATTTCAGCATTCTGTTTGTTCATTGTTCATTGAAAATCAAAAATCAAATTATTTTAAGTATTTAGGAATTCATTTATTATTAGCATAATAGAACATGATAAAATAATAAGTGGTTGACAATTTACCATCATAATAATGATATTACTGCTCATACTGCCAGTGTGTATTGAAAAAAAAAAAGCAAATACAAAGCTACCAAAACTTAAGCTGGGAGAATGAGGAATATATTTTATCTACTAGAAACTCAAATGGTAGAGCACCTACCATGATAAAAAAGAACTGCCAAGGAAAAAGGGAAGTTCAAATCTAACCAAGAGTATATTCTTTATTTCTAATCTGCATGGTTTACTAATGACCATAAAATGACAGTCTGAGTTGTTCTGATGTAAAATAAATTAGATTAAGTTGAAAGAAATACTAGTCAAGAATGAATAATAATTAGACTTTATGATATGGTTAAGTGTATTGTTTTCCTTATTTCACTGTTTAATGGAATATGTTTCTGTTTTTCTACTTGCAGCAATCCACCTTACAAAGAGAAGCAAAAGAAATAAACAAAAGCATGGCCTTGAAGAATATGAACAGGTTGGTCCACTATGTGGGATTCTGTTACAATTTGCTATTGTTACTATCTGTAAAGATGGTAAATGAACCTGATTAATGAAATATAAGAAAATGAAACCAGTAAAATTTAGTCTTATATCCTAGTTACCAATAACTAGTTGATTCCTGTAGAAAAGCTTGAAAAGCATTCCTTGCATAATTCCTGGGAAATGACAGTGAAGAAAGCTTACTTAGTATTTTACCAAGTAAGTGAAAGAAACTGAGAAAATGTTATTGAGGAGAAAGGACAATAAACAAACAGGATACGAAGAGGTAGAAAATAAAAATTGATGTTGTATTTAAATTTTTTTAAGATTGCAGTTGACAGGAAATCAAGAAGCTGGAAGAGAGTGCAAATGAAGCAAGAAGTGCAAATGAAAAAACTATTAGAATAGAACTTATGGTTACATCTAGCAATTTCAACAGTAAAATAATGAGTCCAAACTACCAATCTAGTACTACCAGTGAAACTTACATCTCACTAATGAAATACAAAGGAAATAACAGAGGTTTACTACAGTGTGCAAGGGATGGCAGGTATTAGTCATGAACATTAGAACTGGTAGAACTAAGGAATATAGTTCATCTGAACATTTCCCATGGAAATAGCAATAGAACAGAGAGAGACTTGTCTATGAGAAAGGGATTGTGAAGTGGAATATAATTCATCATCCACAAGGACAATGAGACACTTTTTGAACTCTCTCAAGACTGGAAAGTTAAAATTGGGCAACTCCTCCCCAACATGGCAGCAGTACTCCATTTTCATCCTGATCTAGTTGTTTTAAAGATGGTAGCAGAAGAAGTCAAGTGCTCACTGGAGCAGTTCAGGGAACCAGCAATGATGGATTATATGTATGTGTTCCACTTGAGGTCTGGGATGAGTTTGTCCTAATAGCTGCTCCAAGCAAGGGGTCTTAGGCAGATCATTTATGTAAAGTAGAATGAGGGTTGGACTGAGAAGTGAACCATTGGAGGATGTCTGTTTTGACTACTAAATCCTAGGAGGGTTGTCCATTAATAATTATTTTTAATTTAGTTGTGTTCATGTTTAGAAATCAGTATGTTTGGTAGAAGACAGTCTCACCCACAAAAAATGCATACATGAACAATCTGGATTGAATCATTTGGGGGTATAGCCATAACAGTACCATCATGGCATTAAAAGGATTCACCAGAGACTACTTACAGCACAGTCCAGAATTCATTCACAAAATGGCAATACAACAGCCCAGTTATTATACACTTGCTAATAGGATAGTCTCTTTTGAAGTTGCTCAAAGGTTTGGATCTCTGACTATCAGGTAGATAATGCAGAAAATACTACATCTCCAGAACCCTTAATTAAAGGATAAATAATCCAGGAAAGAAGATACAGGTTTGGTACCCCAAGGGTACATGACTTGTCTACCTGGAAATCAAGGCAACAGAACTTTTCTTTGAGTTAGAAATATTATACGATTGTTACCTCTGATAGTGAGACAAGCTCATTTATATATGAGGACTAAAAGACCATCTGAGAGATGGGGAGGGAGTAACATAAGTTGCTCAAGAGTGCTTATAAGATTGTTCCGTTATAACACAAACCCCTTTTTTAGATATTCTTTATTTTGTTATGTTGAAGTTCTGCTTAAATAAAGAGCGTTTAGTTTATCAGTTGATCTTTGTCTATTTAGACCATAAATCAAAGAAGACCAAATTTTACTATTATTATTTTTAACTCTATCAACCTACCTTCTTTGATTTAGTTTCTTGTCATATAATTAGTGTTTTAAAAACATTTTTGCTAGAAATAAATAAAATTCTGTAGGTCCTGGATCTTTATTTATCTTTATTTATCATTGTAGTTTCAAAAACCATTTCTTAACATGACAATTTATCCTAGTTATTAAAATATCTAATAATAATTTGATAACCTCAAATGAAATCTTTTGCTATCAATTGATAATTAGTTTTTATGGGAAGTAAAATAAATAATGTGTATTATCCCTTATCTTAATATTATTTCTGATTAATATTTTGTCTGACAAAAATATGAAAAGCTGTATTCCTCTACATATGATTTCTATTTGGAGATATTATGTGTTGTTGTTTTCAAAGTCAGATTGTTATAGACATGACAGCTGCCATCTGAAGGAATTAATGTTATTTTTTCCTCTCGTCCTTTCCTCCTGAACATGGCAGGTGGGTGATAAAGAAATTAATGATTAACTGTTGAATGCAAGTGACTTTGATGTTAATAGGTATCACAAAAAAGGTGACCAACCAATTTCTTGAAGAGGCTTGCTCCCTACTTTCCTTCTTTTTTCTACTATTTACTGCTTTCTTTTCTTTTCTTTCTTTCCTTTCACTTCACATTCTATTCCAACTATGCCATTTTTCTGTTTTCCTTTCATGATCTCTTCCCTTTTCACATATCACTCTTTTTTTCTCTCTTTATCTATTTCATTCTTTCATCCTCTCTCCTATTATTGGAGCTTTTCTCTACTTTTCTTTTTCTCATATGTCTCTTGATTTTTTTATCCAATCTTTTATTTTTCTTTCTCTTCTTTCCCTTTCATTTTATTCTTTCAATCTCTGTATCATTCTCTCTCTCTTTTATGCAATTCAGTTTCTTTCTCTTTTCCTTTTTTATCTTTCTCTCTCTCACACAATTTTCCCAATCACATTTCTTATCAAGGTCTTGTATTTCCTATCTACTCTCTCTCCATGTTGGTTTCATATTTTTCTTTTATGTGCTGTGTGTCTTCAAGACTAGCTCTCCACAATTTCTTGTTTTGTGTAGCTCTTAGTCAGTTTTGTTTTTTGATATCCTTTCTTAATCCCTTTTCTGACAACTATTTACACAAGGTTGTTACGTATATTATGCACTACTTTCCTCTGACACTGTTGCCTTCACTATGCCCTGTGAGTGTTAAATTTTCTAAGCCTTCTTTCATCTTTATGGTCCCTAGAAATTTTAATTCTCTCGTTTTCTCTAAAATGTTGTTATTGCTCACATTTCATACTTTTCTCAGTTTATTCTTTCTCTAGTAATATTTTTATTTCTTTTCTCCTTCATTCACAGGCTTTGTTGTAAATGTTTAGAAATGTTGTTGTTGATGTCTAGAAATGCATGATAACTGCAGACAGGATGAAAAAAAAAAAATCTCATTCTTACTAATATATTTCCCATTGATCCCAATAAAAAATTAAAATTAATAATATATTATAAAAAATACAGTACTACTATTTAATTATTCGTAATAACTCCTCCCCACTAACTGATGTATTACATAAGACCAACATTATATATCAATTCAAAAGTCCCTTTGGAGAATGTATCTCTGAAAAAAAAACCCCCAAATATATATGTTGGATTTACAACAAGTACATTAACAGGACATCTTACATTACACATGTCTGACCATTCATCCATTTCTAGACATCTACAACAACATTCCTGTCTACATTCACAATATAAAAAAATAATGATCAATAACACAACTATCCTACATTAAGAAAACAACAAAAGCAAACTACAGAGCCTCAAGGCAATATTCATTAAAAACTTAAGCCATCAATTAATAGAATCAGCTATGAATACTGTAGTAATGTTCTAAAATGGTTACAAAAAAAAACAGTATTTTCATGCTTTAATACATGCATGACCATAACATTACAACATAAAAAAATTCCATTTTGAATAATTTTCACGTTCTAATGAACGCTAAGCAATTTGTCAACTGTTATATTTGATACAAGAAGAAAATTTACAGTAATTTTTAGCAACAAAATTATGCGGTTATTTTTTGTTACCACAACTCACTCCTGAAGATGATCTTAGGAGATTGAAAGTACTTGGGAACATCAAGAAAGGAATAATAAAATCATTTATCAAAGTTACAGCTCATTTCTTACATCTTTTAATTATAATACGTGAAAGATTATCTGTGAGTATAAATGGATTTTATTAAAAATAAGCAGACACAATGTTTGCAATTTATTTAATCTGACATATCTATACTAAAATTAATTATATATTGACAGACAGACAGACATACTACTTGATGGCTAACATAGTAGTGTATTTCCCAGTAACACTATTGGTTAGTGTTGGGAAGTCATGGTAAAAGACATTTTGGAATGCAAGAACTTCCCACTTGGATTATTGGCACAGCACAGTCTTTCTTATTCTCTTACAATCTCCTCTTTAATCTCTATACCAAATTGATTGATTGATTTGTATTTAATGGCTTATCAACCTGTTGTGTGTTATTAAAAGACAAAACATATTTTGGATTGTAAGAGACTGCTTACAGCACATGGTATTACCAAGTGCTGCTCCATCTCAGTACTGACCGGGCTCAACACTGCTTAACTCCAGTGATCAAAGAAAAGCTGGTGTTTTCAGTATGAATTAACTGTAAGCTTCTGTCAGACTGAGTTATATTTATCCAGTATCTATCTATCTATCTATCTCTCTCTCTCTCTCTCTCTCTCTCTATATATATATATATATATATATATTAAAATAATTATATGTCTGTTTCTTACTATTCAATGCTACTTTTCTCAATAAAATCTAACTTCTTTTGCCGTTAAGAAGTTTTTGAAGCCTAAAATCACTTAATAGAAGATAGATGAGATTAAGCAGATTGAATTGAGGCTGCTGATAGTGATCCCAAAAGAGAACTTGCATTGAAAGTGAAGCTGAGATAAGTGTCTGAAGTCCCAAGTGGTGCACATTGAATGTGATTAAGGTGCCATTGCCATTAGCAGGCTTTTTTTGTTTAATGGCTTGATACTTTCTGAACAGACTTCATATGCCCAAATATGGCACTGACAGGGATCAACACTAAACATGTATTTGTATGTAAGTAAAGAAGATAGATATCAAATAATATATCTTTGAAGAGATGTTGTCTTATGTTGAAATATCTTGAAGTTTTATTATTAGATGAAGCATTGTTGATTATTATTGATTTTGATTCATTATCATAGAAAGCAACCAAAAGAAATATTGATATAAAAATGTATAATTTTTTGTTACTTTTTATCACAATGTTTTCAGCCAACCAATCTTTGCCCATTAAAATAAATAGTGTGAAATTAGAATAAAGAAGTAGCTTCTGATGAGACTTGAATTTATATCCCAGATTTTAGAATCTCATCATAAATGTTCAATGCATTCATCAATTTGACCAAGGAATGTCTAAAAGTTAACTATAGATTTGAACCTTACTTGATTGTGAAATTTCTAAAGCCAAATTGGTAGAAGTATCCATATATGACAACACCTTGAGGTATAGATGCAAATTTCAGTCTTGGGAGGAGCTTTATCTTCTGATTTCATGCTGTTTACTTTAATGTTTAAAGATTGGGTCAGTCTACAACATTATGACAATCAAAAGATGAAGGAAATTACAAAGAGGTGCTGGAAAGTTATCAGCTCAACCAAGAAAGAACTAACCTAAAGCCATGACACGAACATACTATCTCACATATACACACTGCTGTTCAACATCTTAAACACATCACTTCTTGAGTTTCTTTAACCATTCCAAAAAAAAGTCCTAATATTTAGTTATTCAAATATTGTTTTTTCTCCTGTTGTCATCTCAGAATCATTCAATAATTTCTCTTTTTCAAAACCTCTTTTAAGGTTAGCATTCAAACCTTTTGGCAATCACTTGGCTAAGGGAGGCAATCAAAACAATGAATATCATTTTCCCCAAAAACTGGCTTCAATGAAAGCATTAAATCGAATTTTCAATTCATTAAATGCTTCACATCACTGAAAAATCAAAATTAAAGGGATAACTTCTATATACAAAGAGTACTTTTGTAAATTATGTAACATTTAAAAATTACAATTATTAATTCAATTTTATTTGTTTATTCATGATAAGTAATATCTTTTTCTCCATGAATTTATCATTGAAGTCTTCAGTCACGTAATAATGTTGCTTAATATTTTGGCTTTATTTTTCAAATGGTTAAAATGAGCAAAAAATGACACAAAAACTATTTAAATACTTCTCCTACCCAAAATACATGTATAAATATTTTTAAAAATCATGTCTGTTAATTCATATTACTCTTTTGATTTATTCAATTATTTTAGTATTTATATTTTAACCCTTCTTTTTCTTTATTTTATTTTATTTTCATTGCTTGACAAAATAGACAATCATTTGCTTGGTTTTTACTGATTTCAACATTAAAAAATCCTTTTAAACATTTTGTTAACAATCATTCATTACAGTTAATACTTAATGGTTTCAGATATAAAAGACACCTCTTTTTAATTTTTCTATTTTTTGATTCAATTTAACACTTTTGGTGAAGCTGGTTTTTGAACAAATGACATCTACTGTTATAAATTTAACTCTTTGGCTAACAGCTTCTGTGTGCCTTATAAACGAAACACATTTCCTGAGTATTTCTTGTAGCTCAGCAGTTCTTTTAGCTAAAATTTGTTGATTGACCATGATTAACAATTTCAGAAGTTGGCACTATTGAAGGCCTCCCAGACTGTGCTGTAACTTGGCTCTCAACAATTCATGATGGACATTGGATACCAATTCTTTATAGTTGATTATGATGCACTCTTATCATAATCAACTATAAAGAATTGGTATCCAATGTCCATCATGAATTGTTGAGAGCCAAGTTACAGCACAGTCTGGGAGGCCTTCAATAGTGCCAACTTCTGAAATTGTTAATCATGGTCAATCAACAAATTTTTGGAGTTTTCTTCTTCAAGAACAGGAAATGCATGATGTTCAGGAGTTGAACACTTGATAATTCAACACTTTCTGTTGATATGATCCAGTCAGTGATCTGAAATTAAAAAATATAAGTACAAGGATTCCATAAATTGATACTATTATATAAAATAACTTTTTCCAGGTACAGTTATAAAATAGAACTCAGATTTGAGGAAGATGAACCAGGTCAAGAGTTGTTCAACACCCTTTTCATATTCAAAATTAATAATCTTCAGATGCCTTTACACTTATTATATTATTTGTTCAAAGTAAATTTTTAAGTCTTTGTAAATCTCTTGACTTTGTTTCTTGTGTCTTACTATTTAGACAGCCCTCTCGAAGCTAAAGTCAGTATACCATGAACAATGGGAAACTATAAATATGCAAGCAGAGGATCAAGTGCGGTAAGTTACATTTTGTTCTTCATTAATAAGTTAATTTATTGAATTATCTTGTAATTGATTTAATTATTAATCAAATTATTATTCTCTTTCATTTCTGTCTTCTCTCTTATTTATTTTGTCTTTAGGCATTTAATTTATTTCATTTTATAAAAGATCAAAATTGTTTTATTGTGTTTTAATGATTTAAAAGTTTTTTTCTTTTCAAGAATCTTATGTTTGCAATCTATATGTCTGTGTACATACTTTAGATTATTTTTTATGTGAACAGTTCTCTTATAATGTAATTGAAGTGGAAATTTTGCATGTAAAAAAAAAAAAAAAAATTTGCCTTGAGTTAACTTTCAGAGTTAATAACCTCAGTCTTCAAGGTTAGTGAAAAAAAAATCTATGCTTTATTTTAGTTCTATGCGAAAAATGTTATTTGAATGGCTGCCAGCAAATTAAGGGACTTTTATCTCAAGTTTCATTTTAGCAATCAATAATATATTGCTATTTATGTATTGTGATGTAGTATTATATAGAAGTGTGAACAATCAATATGTTGGTTCATTGAAGAATTCACAGCTACAAAAACAATGCTACCTTAATAGAGTAAAGTGTCTTCTTTAGAAGTACAACCATTTATGGGATTCTTTTAACAGATATTCTATTCAAATATCAAATTCACAGGAATGCTTTTTATTGCAAGAGATAAAATGATTTTCATAATCAAAATTATTTCAATTGTTGAATTTTTTTCCAATCAACATTTCACTGTGTAAATGCATGCAGAATTCTGCAACTAATAGCAATATTCTCTTAGTAATGCTTGTGTTAATTCCTGATTATGAACAAATATTTTTTTCTTGATTTTTAATGCACAACAAAATTAAGTGCCAAAGCTTGTTAAAGCTAATTTTAGATTTTAAAAAAAAATTCAATGGTTAATTATCAAATTTCAATTTTAGGCATTACTGTTACTATAGTCATTTTCATTCTGAGATTGATAATCTTTACAAATTATTTTAAATGGATAGCATAGTAATTACTTAGAATTAACCTATTTGATTTTTAAAAAATGGGATGATATAAATTATTCTGTGAGTACCCCTTCTATCTTTTATGATAAACCTCTGAATGTAATAGTTTTGTAGTAAATAATTAGCTTTTTCAAATCATTTTCATTAAATCTTTTCATAAACTAAATGAAATGTACTATATAAATTTTATATTCTACTTACATCCTATACATACTTTTAATATTTGTTGATCATGAGAATGAATGAAAGTTTCCATAAAATTGTTTAATAAATCTTGCCTGGAATGTCGCAGGTTGCATAAACATACAGTTTAAAGAATGGACAAATGTAGTTGAGAAAGAAAAACTTCTTTTAATGTGAAGTGCTTCTTTTGTGTTTTTAGATCTCCATAAAGTAATAAAAGAAATATCCAAAAAGTAGAAAAATGGCAATTTTTGATATGACAAGATGTTTAAGGCTGAATTTTTAAAGCCATTATATATATATATATATATATATATATATATATATATATTGTTATTACAATAGTTCATAAAAGTATTATATTACTACATAAAAATTTTCATGTTTCAGAACAATATTGTTCTTCTTCGGGTGATATGTTAAAATAAATGGTTGGAGGTTATTATATTTTAAAAGAATTGTGGATGTAGGCCAATGAATATTGGGGCAAAGTATATCGATGTTTACCTGACAGGAAGTGTCCTTTGTTTAAATAAGAAAGGAACAAAACTGTAGCTAATGCATTATTTTTAGATGTGAAGAGAATTAAAAATAAGTTAAGAACAATAAAAAAAAAAATAAAATATTACTCTTAAAGGGTTTTGTTAATAAAAAAAAAAAATTTAAAGAAATGGACATAAGGCCATAAAGATAAATTTTAAAAGTAGATTTATTAGGTTTTAGAGATGACTAGTAGTGAAAGTAAGCATACACAGCAATATAACAGTTAATAAAGTTTAGCTTTAAGGTATATATATATATAATTGACTAAAAGAGGTAGGATTATAGATTATAGCAAATAGCAAACAGATTGAGATAATTCTAGATATATTTAAAAGTGAATTATTTTATGATGGCAGTAAGTGGTAATTTCATTTTTCTTATTCTATGTACCATGTCCCTTCAGGACGTAGGTGATCATTTTTTTCCACATCTCCCTATCCCTGGTAGCTCTTAGCATGCTTTCTCCTGTAACCCCACCCAAATCCCACTCTGCCATCCTCCTGCTCAAGCCCTTCAAATATGTTATCCACTGCTTTCCCCTTGTCTCTCTTTCCCTCTATCTGTCCTGTAAGTATCAGATTCTCCAAGCCTTCCTTCCTCATCACATGTCTCAAGAACTTCAGCTGTTTCTCCTCCTGATGCTCAGCATTAATTTACTTTTTGTTTCCATCCTTTTTAAAACCTTATCATTGCTCAATCCATGATATTCACAGCATCCTTCTGTAGAACCACCTTTCAGTTGCTTCAAGTTTTTTTTAATCTTTGATGATATTGTCCAGCATTCATTGCCATATTGAAGAACAAACATCACATAGCAACTTTTTTTTATAGCGAAATTTTCCTGTCTCTTAATACTCTGCTCAGCTTCTGGAGTGCATCCTTGGCCATTCCAATTCACATTCAAATCTGTGTTGCATTTTTTGTTTTCCATTAGAACATTTCCTAAGTACTTAAATTTTTTTACTTGCTTGATTTTAGTATCCCCAAACTCTAATTGGCATTTTTGGATCCCTCTGTTTGCAAATGACCATACATTCGGTTTTTTTGTAATTTATTTATAGTCCTTTCTTTTGAATTTCTTCATCTACCTTTTTTAGGAAATCTTGTAGTTTTCTTTTGGTGTCAGCTATCAGCATGGTATTATCTGCGTATCTTATGTTGTTCAGATTGTGATCACCAATGACGAATCCTGGCATTGGTTTAATAAGTTAGTTTTTGGGAATTTAATTGTAATGATAAACTGCAACACAAAGAGTATCCACAGTTTCAAATTGCATTCCATATTTATAAACATCTTTTGCCATCCATCCTCAAACATTGTTGATTGGGTTTTGAACTGGGAGCACAATGGATGGCTCAAAAGCTGAATGTTGTTTTCCATAAAAAAACTCCTTTGACAATTGTGGATTGCAGCATTGTCCTATTGGAAAATCCAGTTTTCTCCACATAGACGTGGGCCTTCAGTAATTAGTGAGGCCTTTCTTAACATGTCAATGTAACAAGCAGCTTTTTGATGACCTTTTACTTCCTGTAACTCAAATTAGAAGAAGGACACTTATATTTTGCATGGAAATTGTTTTTTTATTAGTATTGCTTAAATCTAATAAGTTCAATGCATAATGAAGTAGAAAAAAATAAGGACATTCATATTTTCTTTCTCTGCATGGCATTGCATGAAAATGTTGTTTTTTTTTTTTGCCGGGTGGGGTATATGTAATTTATTTCATAAATGACAGGTGATGTTAGGGAGTGATGTAACCCTATTTCCAGATGGCAGGTATTAATTTTTTATTGATTTAAAAGATAAGAAGAAAATTCTCTAAAATTTAATAGAATGAGAAAAATACATTTATTTTTGTTGGGAAAAGTAAACGAATTGATTGAATCTGTGTAGGTGGAAGGTAGACATAATATTGTCATCCTGTTTTGACGATTACATGGCCCCAGGTCAAATTGAAATGTGAGAATTTCCTGTCTTTGGCTACCTGAAGCTTTGGGTATGAATGGACAAGCAATAAGAGAGGGGAAGTTTTCTTTCTTTCACTTAGCAGTAAAGGGCCAAAGTCTCCGTTAAAATAGATAATTGATATTATTTTCATTTTGAGCTGGTAAGACTTACACAGAGAGGGAAAATTGAATTCCCTGTACCTAACTTTACCATCCCAGTTTTGTGCCTTTTCAATAAAATTGAGGTGGATGAAATTAGCAGAATTGGGTCCGTAATTTTACAGAAAACAGTCAGTCTGAAATCGGTGAACTGCTAGAGCTGACAGAGCAAGTCATTGCTCCCAAGAGAAATTACTACTAAGAGTGGTATTGTGATACTAAAATACCAGCCAGCTAGTCACCTAGTTTTAAACTTGTTTATAGTTGGTACATAAATTGAATATAAATATAAATAAATCTGTACCTGTGTTGTTGTGTTTTACTGGTTATATGTCGTTCACTGACTACCAGAAACTGGGGAACTATATACTGTCTTCTCGTGAGCCTTGACTAACCTAGCCAGTTAATAACAGGCAGTTCTACTTTGGCTTGCCCAAGATCAAACAAACTCAGCATGGGTGGATTGGTCACGGTTCAGGAAGAGTTGGCTCGGATACGCCCAAGGATCGTGTTATATCTAAATCCCAAGTTTGATAATTGGAAGCAAATTGTAAACAGGAGGTTTTATGACAAAGAAGACGAGGCCTCAGCAGCCATTTTACAGTCTTAAACCTTTTCTTATTTAAATACTGTTGAATTGTTTGAGAGCTGCATTCAGCATCTGTATTTGCTTTTATCTGATTTGATGTTAGGCTTGAATCTCAATTTCTTGCCTAATGCATCTGTTTAGAGATAGTGAGATTTTATTGGGTCGACTGCTTGACTTTTTAGAAGCATATACATCTGGATTTTTAATGAAGTTACCAGTGACATTTCTGTTACAGCCAATTTCATTTACAATGACTTGTTGCAAAAGACCATGTCTTTGAAGTTCAACAATTCTGCCCTGTTCAAACTTTGGTTAAAATTTTACCCTTAGCCATTTTAAAATCTGAAATTTAATGCTGGAAATGAGCTAAGTAGATCTCTATATACCTGAAACTATGAGTACTCTAATTCCAAAATTTTTATCCAGTAATTTTTTTTCACACATGACTGTAGCTTTATGATCAATCAAAACAATACTTTTCAATGTTTATTTAAATTAATCAATTAAAACCTTAAAATTTTCACTTGTTTATTGATAAACTACATTTTTAATTTTTTAAATGTCAATTTTGCAAATATTTTTTCATTAAAGAAACACTGTTTTATATTTTAACTTTTTTGTATCTGGTCTTGATTTTGACAAGGAGTGCATATATATATTATAGAAATGTGTATGTAACAAAAAAAATAAAAAGAAAGATAATCCTTATTTTAGCATGCAAGTTTTTGCAGGGTAAGATACGAATTTTCAATTCAATTAATACCTTTTTTCTGATAACTGGGGGGATGACTATATTCCATTCTTGACTTTGAATTTCGAGCTATCCTTCTATGAGACTTATTGCCATTGAAAGCAAGAGACCCCATTTTCTTCCCTGCTATTTTATCCGTAGCTGGAAGGAGATGTAGTCATGCCTTTTTCAAGGGCCTTACTGAAAAATGAACTGTCTCAGCAAGCATTCGAATTTGGTTTCCTAATTTTATTTTCTGTGCTGTTAAAAGCTAGAAGACTACACCTTCATAATTGAGTTAAATTAAATATATGTACACTAATGGAAAATTGCAACACCTTGAAGGAAATGCCAATTCTTTTTTACTTGAATATACTATTGCTATTGAGTAGTAGATAGTTTAATAAAAATTTCAAAGTTTTTGTCTATATTATGATATAGTAATTCATATCAGTGCATTGCATTTATATCTGAGCTTTCAATGATAACATATGCTGTGATAAGTTTCAGTATGATGAAAGTGTTCAGTGCAAGCAGGTGTTGTAATGTGGATGTACAGGTGCTCTTTTTAGGCTTGTTTGTGAAGGCTTCAATTGTATACCAAGAGACTGGAAGGTTATTTCAGAGATCACTGTGGATAGCCATGTAGTATACAAAGACAGAGTATTCTAAAAGCAGTTATAGTAAACTGCATAGTATTCACACCACAGATCAGCAAATGTGACTTCAGCTGGCAGCAAGACTATGGCCATGCATGTCCCTTGTCAAACTTTCACTTACACCATAACACTAATTACTAGTGTTGCAATAGAGTTACCTGGGGGATCAAATGGTGTTTTTTAGCATTCAGTGATTAGAGTAGGTTCTACCTTCATGCAAGTGATACTTGTTTACATCTAGACATGTAGAGTGATATCTTTCAGAGAGTATTCTCACATGACACACAGGCCCAAACCAAACTAAGAAGACTATGGAGAAATTAAGAACCAAATTGATTTTGTTACTATCATCAACAGATTCAGAAATGCAATCCCTCACTGCAAAGCCTACCCAGGTGCTGACTGCGGAAGTGACCACATACCAGTTGTATGCAAAACTAAGGATAAAACTAAGGAGATTAAAAAAAACTAACACAACCCTAAGACTGCAGTACAATAGACACTTGAATGAACCGGACCTGCAGGAAATGTATATGGAGAGCGTGAAAACAAAATATGAAGGACAAATTGGAAACAGAAGCTCAAAATGGGATGCATAAAGAGTGGTTCTAGTGACATTGGCAAATGACATCATCCCAAAGAAAAAAGCATGTTAGAAGAAAAATAAGTGGATTACTGAAGAGATTCCTGACCTGATACAAAAGAGACAAAAAACAGTGCCAAGATATGGAACCAAAATACAAGAAAATATGCAAGGAAATAAGAAAAAAATGCAGACAGGCTAAAGAAAGATGACTCAACAACAAATAGGCCAAAATAGAGAGATTGAACTTAACAAATAATGGTGATATGCATAAAAAATAAGGGAACTAACAGAACAAAAGACCTGCTCAGCAATAGGATGTATAAAAGCAAAGGATGGTACACTCAAACTAGAAAAAGAAAAAATGCTTAAAAAATGGGATGAGTATATTGCTGAGCTTTTCCGTAACAAGAGAGAGAGTAACCAACAATACACAAAAATACAGATTGACCAGAAATATTAAAAATCAAAGTGGAAGCAGCAATAGTCAAATTGAGCAGAAATAAAGCAGCAGGACCCAAATGAGATTGTAATAGAGATGTTGACACCCTTAGAAGACTTTGGCATAGACAGGCTCATACAAATAATAAACGTAATCTACAACAGTAGCAATATACCGGAAGACCTAAGTAGATCAATTTTCATAGCACCACCTAAGAAGCCAGGTGCAAAGGAATGTGAACTCCACCAAATAATCAGCTTAATGAGCCATATAACAAAACTCATCATCCGAATTCTGATGAACAGAGTGTGCAGTAGAATTGGCCCAGAGATAGGACAAGAACAGTGTGGCTTTGTTAAAGATAAAGGAATGTGATATTCATGCTCAGAATGCTATCTGAAAGAGCAATAGAGATGCAGAAGAAACTATATCTGTGCTTTATAGACTACGCAAAGGCATTTGACAAAGTATGGCATAAAAACTTGATAGAGATGCTCAACAACCTTGACATTTTCAGAAAAGACATTAGGATAATCAAGAATATCTATTGGGAGCAAACTACTTGTGTATGGATAGGAAGTGAATTCAGCAGATATACAAAAATAGAAAGGGACATAAGACAAGAATGTGTTTTCTCACCGGATCTGTTCAACTTATACAAGTGAAACAATTCTGAGAGAAATAAAATCCTTGCTAGGATTTGCCATTGGTCACCACAATCTCAACAATGACACAGTGCTGATAGCAGACATGGAAAGGAGAATGCAGGACTTCCTACAGAAGGTAGCAACATAAAGCAAGAAGAAAGTACTAAACATAAAGTTAAAAAAACTGAATGTATGGTCATCAGCAAAAAAGAAGACCCCAAAATGCCAACTACAGGTTGGAGAAACTAAAATAAAACAAATAAATTTAAATACCTGGGAAGTGTTCTGACAGAGGATGGAAAGAGTGATGTGGAGATCCAAAGATGCATTGGCATGGCTAAAGATGCATTTCAAAAGCTAACCAGAGTACTGAAGGACAGGAAAATCACATTGGAAACAAAGAGAGTATTCAATTGTTACTGTTCTTCTGTATGACTGTGAAAGTTGGACGATCTCCTCAAGGATGAAGAAGAGGCTTAAGGCAGTAGAAATGTAGTTTTACAGAAGGAAACTGAGGATATCATGGACTGAGCACATGACTAATGACAAGATGTTGGAGAGAATGGAAACGAGGAGAAAACTTATACTTAATATAAGGAAGAGACAGATGAGGTTCCAGTAACATATAATGAGGAAGGAGAGCTTGGAAAATTTAATACTTACAGGACAGATAGAGGAAAAGAGAGACGGGGGAACCGTGTGAAACATACTTGATAGACCTGGCTGGACAAATGGAAGGCAGAGAGATACCAAGAGGAAGAATGTGAGAGTGACAAGAGACAGAGCCAAGTAGAAGTCCATGATTGCTTACACCCTGAAGGGTCATGGCACAAGAAGAAGAAGAAGAAAGAAGAACAGAGAAGCAATGTGTTGTTCTAATGAGTCAATACTTGCACATATTACAATTTCTTCCCTGGATGGATATGATTGAATGATGCCTAAATTGTTCAGTTAATTTACCTACAAATCTTCTTGTACTTTATCTATAGATTCAGGTTTAGAACAGTATATCAAAGTATAATATTCACTGTGATTATGTGCATGTGAGAGTAAAAGTTGGTATTAATATCCAAGGAAGATATATGAATTATATTAATATGTGACTCTGATGCTGTTGATACACCTCTTATTTTTTAATCTGTGCACATATTGGTCTGTATATATAATTATTTACAGTAATCCAACTATATTATCTATATGTTTAATCTTGAGTAAATTGAAGCTGTTGCAGGCTGTTGCAATTTTATTTTATGTCAGTGTATTTTATTATTGATTATATTATCTTTGTTGCTTATCTATTAAAAAAAAATGTCATTGAACTGTCAGCAAATTCTACCTGGGAAAATAAATTTAATGAACTGTAAAATCTTGTTTATGCTTCATTATAAATTATGCACTTGTTAATTTTCTACATTATCCCATATTTTATTTGTTTGATATATTAGCAGAATAAATTTGAATCAAAACAATGTTTGAAGAGAAAACAAATCTAAAAATGAATATTTTTTCAGATGGTTTTTCTTATTCATAAAGGCATAACTAAAAACAAAAACTGAAAATGAATAAAGCAACAGAAAAGAATCTAAGATTGTAGAAATTGATAAACACACAGATATTGCATTTGCTGATTGTTATAAAAGAGAGATGACTAAAAAATGACATAATGAAAATTTTATAGTTTTTAATAAAACATCTCTATAAAACAGTTCACAATATGTCAAAAATGAAACCAAAAAACATTTCAGGTAAATTTCAATTGAATATATAAATAATAAAGTAGCTATATTGATTAGTAAAATCAGGAGTATAGCTCTGAAAATCATGCTTGTGGGTGATCAGTATGGGAACAAGAATTATGATTGTGAGATAATATTCAATGTTTTTTTTTTTATATCATTCTGAAATCAAACTTTTTACAAATTTTTAAATTTAATTTTTTATTAAGTCTTAATTACTTACAAATATGATCAGCTAGATTATATATTGTCTAAAATTTGTTAAATTTATAGATATAATCATTGTGGACATAGAAACCAAAACTGCATAGGGACTCTTAGCTTCATGCTATAAATGATCATTAGACTGTGTGTGAGTGTTTCTCTGTGTGTGTGTGTGTGTGTGTGTATATATAAACCTATTTATAAATGGAACTTTGTCTGTGTGTGTGTGTGTGTGTGTGTCCGTTACTTATAGGCTCCAAAACGGCTGAACCGATTTTCTTGAAAATTTACACAGTTATAAGCGTCTGCAAGTGTTCTTAGCTAGGTTTTGTGTTGAGGTACCCCCAATAAATATCGAAAATTAATAATTGAAAAAATCGGGTTATAAAAGGAGTGGTCCGATTTTAATCACATTTGATACACTCATAGACAAAAACATAAGAAACGATATTCAGAAGTTTCAAGGTTGCAGTTCTTACAATAGTGCAGAAAATCAATAATATATACATATAAAAGGCAAGATGTTTGTGTGTGTGTCTATCTGCCTGTATGTCTGTATTTTTTTTTTCACCCCTTTTATTTTAGTTTTTGCTTCAGGTTTGGCTCTAAGTAGGTATAATTGTAGTACTAGTAAAAATAAAAATGAAAACTTATGAAAATACATACAGTGCCTTTTCTGCTGTTTTTAACCACCATACCAGGAAACTTATTTGTGACTATGAGAGAATTAAAATAAAAATAGGCATAATATGCCTAAATTATTTAATCAAACATGCCTAAATGAAGATATGTAGCCTAAATATATTTGTGTGTGTGTGTGTGTGTGTGTTATATAGAACTAATACAAATATAAATTTTGTTACTAGCTGCTTGGTGTTACCTTCAGCATCCCGACTCCAGAGTTATGTAGATGTACCACCCCCCCAACAATTACTCTGTGCACTTGTCAGGAGCTATCAGCAATTGGTGTGTGTGTGTGTGTGTGTGTGTGTGTGTGTGTGTGTGTGTGTGTGTGTGTGTGTGTGTCACAGGAAACTGGTTTTCTCCAAATTTTTATATTTTAGATTATCATCCTGACCTTTTTCGTTTATTTTCTAATATTTCTTTTTTTTCTTCTTGATGCTTTTTTGGTTCCAAGATTTGGTATTTGAAATAAAGTTTATTAGGTTTAAGTTATGGGTTATTAATTGTTTAGTCTTACATATCAACCCACTTTATACAAATATTTCCAACAGCCATCCACCTACCATAATCATGCAAATCCTACAGTCTATCAGTTGTAGATTATCTGACAACTTGTCAGACTAAAAGATTTTCAACAAATTCAAAAATGATTATGAAATAGCATGAAAAAGCTGTGTTTTTAAATAAAAAATAACATTCATGCTGAATAGAACAAAAGTGTAACAATAAAAGATACATAATATAGTTCAGTGCACCATAAAAAAAGAAAATGTAAAAATGAATATAGATACAATATTCCTCAAATTCATCAACAAATGCTTCTCAAAACAAGGCTAATTGCACTAAAAAAATTTGCTGAAAATCATTTTTTTTAAAAACAGAACAAAAAGATCCCCAGTACACAGTAATTACTAACAACTTTCATCTGTAATTTCAGAACAAAGCCTAAATGTCACTAAACAGTAACTATATAAAAACTAGCATGATATACCAAGATCTGTAAGATCCAAAGGAAATTCAGAAAAATATATATAATAACAGTAGAATTCAAAAAACAGAACCTAATTCTACAAAGCATCATTTTATAACAAAGCATATACAAATAGCACCACACTATCAAAACATACACGGAACCTCAGAAACACAAACCAAAATACACCAAAAATATCATGAAAAATAAGTAAAAGGGCATCAGCTTACAACAACACCTCAAAATAATTTAACATTTGCCTAGAGGACAAAATATAGATGCAAAATAAAAGATAAGTTAATTTCCAAATGATTCCCAAAATTCTAATAAAAAGATCAGAGCTTATTTTCAAATACAGACATGAAAACAAATACAGACTATGCTATCTACAACCATATCACAACTACAAAGGCTAAATAACTAATACATCATAGCCTAAAAACTAACAAACTTTATTTCAATTAAACTTTTGAACCAAAGAAAGTATATAGAAAGATAAATAATAAAAAGTAAAGAAATAAAATATAATAAAAATAAAAGAAATAAACAAAATCAGGATCAAGACTACAAATAATCTAAAACATTAGCTTAAACAAAGGATGTGAACAAAAACATTTCCCATTCCTTACAAATCCCCATGGAGCTTTAACAAAGAGGGGTAACACATGGTCAGATAATTGCTTAAAATGTAAAATTGACAGTCAGCATGCAGTATAGATTTTGATGTCCACAATATATATATATATATATATATATATATATATGGTGTTTGAAAATATCTGTATTTATGGTAGAAGAGTACTTCATATCAGACATAGATTGTTTGTAAATATAAACTGGATATATAGGTAGAAATTCAGACAGCTTAGTAACTGACAGTTTCACACTTTAAACAGTTATCTAACTGCATATATATATATATATATATATATATATATATATATATATATATGTAATATTTGTAATATTCTAAATTTTTTCAACAGTTTTCTCTATTTTTAATAATTATAATACTGACCCATAATTTCAATAAGTTTCCAAGTGCAAAATTATTTTTATACCTAATACTTTAATATATGTGTATAATTTAGTCTTTCCTAATGTTATTTGTATTGCTTAATTGTAATATTGTAATCATATAATATGGTACTTGAGTATAATTACAATTATTATAATATAATACTTTAATGTATGTAGGTTTTAACATTTCTAAATATTACTTGTATTACTTAATTATCATATTGTAATAATTTTAATACACAGATATTTAGTATTTTAATATATATCATTTCATTGAAAGATTCTAACTGCTAACAACCTACTTTCAAAAAAAATTATTTATTCATAACAATTTTGCTTATTACTTGTATACATTATTTCTCTAACAAACATACTAACTTTACCAGCTCATAAACACACACATTTATACATGATTCTCTTATGCTCATGTTTTATTTTAAAAAATGAAAATCATCTATCACTTGATACTTGTATACATTATTATCTACAATTTTGAATGGAAATGTATTTTGCTTTGTCATTCACACACATACTAATGTTACCAACATATAAACGCGCATAATTCATCTATAGTTTAAATATTATTTTTTAATACATACACTTACATTAAAAATAAGCATCTATTGATTTTATTACATGTGGCACACACACATAAACAGGCATATGTTTTTTTCTACATTTAAAAATTATCATCTCTTGCTTTATTACATGTGACACGTAACTAACCAATGAAATTAAACATCAATCAACATACTGCCTCTTTGTATTTTTTTAAAATTTAAAAAAAAATTTAAATCATTTGTCTTTAAAAAATCTCTGGAGAAGCTTATTAAAGGAAAACATGTTAGAGTAAAAACACTTTTTCCTACTTGTTCTTTACTTACTCTATTCACACACACACACACACACACACACACACACACACACACACACAAAATACACAATGTAGCCATTTAAATACATAAAATAAATGCTCTTTTATGGCAGTTTCTAATCAGTCAATAATGTGGCTGCAATTTAATGTATAGAAGTAATTAAACACAGTCATAGCAATCTGAGGAATCTAATTTTATTTACTCTGGAAATGAACAAGGATTTAAGTGACTTTGAATGCAGCACAGTTGTTGATGTTAGATGGAAAGGTCTGAGTATTTAGGAAAAAAATAGTATTTTCTTGTACCACCATCCTTTAGGTTTACAGAGAAAGGTCAGAAAAATCCACTGAATGGTAATTCTATGGATTGAAATCTCTTGGAGGGGAATGATCAGATTAGTTTAAGTAGATAGACAGGTAACAGTACCTCAAATAACTACTATTTACAGCAGAGGTAAACAGATGGGCATCTCTCAATGCACATCCTGTTGAACCTTGAAGCAGATGAGCTACAGCAGCAGAAGACCACATTTTCAGATAAGAACAAGAACCTGAGGCTAGAATAGAATATTAGAAAAATATTACCTGATCTGAGAAATCTTAATTTCTGCTGCATTTGGATTGTAGGGCCAGAATTTAGCATAAAGTAGATGAAAGTATAGATCCATCCTGCCTTGAATCAATGGTTGGTGATGTTGGTATAATGGTATAGGAAATATTTTCTTGATATGCATTTAGATTTGTGGTACCAATAAAAGATCTCAAACAATTCAACAGCATTTAAATAAGAAAGGGTTTAAGAATTTAAAACAGCTGCAGAGGCCTTGCCTTCTTCCTCACTATAAAATCTCCTGTTTACAATTTGCTTCCGATTATCAAACTTAGGATATAGATAAATGGAAGCAAGTGTTGTTTTCAGATGAGTAAAAATTCAACCTTGATGGCCCAGATGGTTTTCAGCATTACTGGCATGCAAAAGATGTCCAAAAAGAATTTTCTCTACACAACACAGTGCAGGTAGATCATTTATGGACTGGGTTTCTTACAATGGATCTCTTGAGTTACAGGAGGTAAAAAGTCATCAAAAAGCTGCTAGTTACACTGACATGTTAAGAAAGGCCTCACTAATTACTGAAGGTCCTCATCTATGTGGAGAAAACTGGATTTTCCAGCAAGACAATATTGCAATTTACAATACTCAAAGGTTGAAGGAGTTTTTTATGGAAAACACCATTCAGCTTTTGAGCCATCCATCATGCTCTTTAGATCTAAACCTAATCAAGAATGTTTGAGGATGAATGGCAAATGATGTTTATAAACATGGATCACAATATGAAACTGTGGATGCTCTTTGGGCTGCAGTTTATGCATCCTGAATAAGCATCTCAAGCACCCTCATGCAGAAGAAGTTAATGAGTATGCCAAAGAAAATTTTCATTTTCAAAGTAATTTTCAAAAATAGAAAATATACTAAATATTAAATTGTTGTTGTGACTTATTTATTTTGTATTTTTATTTACATGGTCTTTATGACCAACCAAAAAATACTTTTTCAATATTTGTTAAATTAATCAATTGAAAGCTTAAAATTTTCATTTGTTTGTTGATAAACTACATTTTTTCATTAAATATAAATGTTTTGCAAATATATTTTGATTAAAGTAACAGCATTTTATATTTTTTAACCCTTTTGTATCTTGTCTTAAGATAGTGACCAGAAGTGTATATATATATATATATATATATATATATATATATATATATATATATTATAATTTAAAACATAGAAATTACAATCTACTACAAAGTATACATTTTGTTTTGACATTGAAGAACAATGTCTCATCAGGTAGTAAACACTATTTATTTATGTTTATTAGACATTAAATTATGTCACTTTGTGCCCTTCATAGCTTGCCTGACTTTTTGGCTAACCTGAATAGGGAGAGGTGGAAGGCCATGATCACTTACATTCTGAAGGGACATATAGAATAAGATGATGTATATATAGACATGCACACTAATATTTTGTATCAAAAATATAGTCAGAATATTTGATGATTGAATGTCTATACCTTAGTAATTAGCATCAGTCTTGTATTCTTATTTTATTTAACATGTTACATTAGAAAATGTCCAATCTACCTGATAAAAAATCTTCCATTGTTAAAATTTGGAAAAAAATTGATAAATATAAATAGCAAACTATACATTGTATCATAGATGCAGTTGTTGCAAATGTGACAGATGGAGATCAGCCTTAAGTCTATTAGGAAAATTGTTTGGCGAAATGTAGAAAAGACAGCCTATAAGTTTTAAAGTTTTAAAATAGTATAGCCAAGAATAATCATTTTTATAGATTAATCTGATGAACTGATTACCTTGGGCATATTGCTAAATACCTACATGGCTATTAATTACCAGTCTCAATGCAAGAGCTTTTAAAAAAATTCTGTTTACCTGCAGAGATAAACCATTATTTGTACAGATATCTTAATAGGTTTTTGCTTATTTTGTGCAACCATCATTGTTCAGAATTAATTGTACAGATTTTTTTTTCTTTTTTTTTTTTTTGAGATTTTATTGATTTGTGTTTTGCTTATTTTATTTCAGGGTAGCAAAGGGTAAGAAAAGATGTGATAAGGAGATTTCTGATAGTCAAGAAAGAGCTTATTGGCGACTGCACAAACCACCGGTAAGTGTTATACGGTTGGAATTTTAACCTTGTTGCTGTAGAAAGCCTAAATGTAGCATTTGGCTCTGGAAAGAGATTATGGATTAGTATTATATATTTATTGAACTGTACTTTATTTGAACTATTTACTTATTGAATTATGCAATATTTAAAAATTCACCAGATCAATTTAAATATCTGGAGGAATTTCACAGAACAATTTCAAATACATGTATATTATAACGAGTATAAAGGAAAGAACAGTCCAAAGGAAAGAACCAAGAAGGATTAAGATTTCAACAGCATGTATTGATCAATTTTCAGAATATATACAGTCTGCAGTTTGGAGAGATAGGTGGCCAGATTTAACAAGTGATGTGATCGCAGAAATTGTTTGACAGCCATGACTTGTGCTGCATGGTGCAGAGTCCTGTTGCCAGACATAGGATCTTTCAGCAGCCACCCTCTTAACCCAGGGAAGCACTATCTCCACAAGGCACTTGATGTAGGCTTCCATGTTGAGGCCCTGTGGGAACATGAATGGAGGCATAACATCGATTACTTCAAACATCATGATGTTGACTGGATATATCATCCAACTCTTTCTAAATCCCTTACACTGTCCTCAGATTGACACTCAAACACATTGAGATATTTGTATTGGAGCTTTCAGTGTGAATTCCAAACAATACAACATGTTGTTTCCTTATTTCTGGTAAAGTGAATTGCGTCATGGTGCTCTTTTTTTCACTGATGCTACCTAACTGACCACAAGCATGTGGGAAATTAAAAATGCAAATGGCAACAATTTACCCATCACAACCTTTACATAGTTGTATGAAACATTGACAAAATTGTTGATATGTGGTTCTTTAGTTGCTTTTGGTAAGAGAAGTGATTAGTTGTAAGGGTGTGGTTGTTAAGTCTGGGTGTTGGATTTGTTGCGTTGGTTGATCCAGCTGATGTGTCTAGTGAAATGTATTTGTGAATCAGAACAAACATCTTGATAAAAGTAGTGTAACATGTAATTTTCTTTTTCTTTTGTTATTTTTTTTTTTTTTTACATTTTAAATCTTTAAAATCTGTATACTTAGCAGTCTATTAGTATTATTAAATCCCCCTCTGGATTCATCATGACATTCTTTTGATGTTAGGGAAGGAGTGTGAACCAGACGATAGGCAAATCTATCTGCTCCTAACACTAAACTGTTTTGTGATGACTTATAAGTTAATATCATCAAAAAGTAAATGTTTATAACACCCTGGTGACCATTTTTTGCATGAGAAATATAAATACAACAATATACATATCATTTTATGTTTCAATTTTCTGCTGATGAGAAAAGAATCATGGAGAAAAAGGTCATAACTTTGGTTTCTGGTAATGAAATTTTCAGCTGGATCACTATTTTATACAACTGAGGAAAATGATAAAGATTCAATTAAACTAATCTGATGGACATGATTGATTTACTGATTTGATTTTATGGTTTATCAACCTTTTACAGATTATTAAAAACCACAAAACACTTTTAGATATTATAAGAATTTAGGGGGGATAATAATGATTTACTGATACAAGTCCCATAGCAGGAGGAGAAAAGGTGGATATATACCTTTCTCAAGGGTATTTGTGTCTATGTAATAGAAACCTGGGTCTCCATTTTCTAATTCTGAGCTGTTATTTATTGCACCAACCACACATCTAAGATTACAGCATCTAGTATTCTCAAGTGATCATCCATCAAGATACTGACCAGGTTCAACATTGTTTAAACTTGGGGATTGTACAAGAACTGGTGTTTTAACATGATTGTCTTTAAGTTGATGAACACAAAATAAAT
Organism: Ascarosepion bandense; assembly: GCA_037127315.1. Taxonomy (NCBI): domain Eukaryota; kingdom Metazoa; phylum Mollusca; class Cephalopoda; order Sepiida; family Sepiidae; genus Ascarosepion; species Ascarosepion bandense. The sequence goes on along the minus strand of JBBBDQ010000958.1, from coordinate 1,263,042 downwards.
CTAGCATTATAGTTACACTGTAATTGAACTTTCTTCAATTCAATTCATTTTTGAGGATCTGCCAGGTACTTAGGGGAGGGACTAGAGTATTTATTTATTTATTCCTGTCACAGTGCAATACACAGTGAAATTGGGCAGCAGTCACACACACACACACACACACACACACACACACCATCAAATGAAAGTAACAACATTTAAAATATGTTGAAAATTGGCAGCATGCAGCAGTGTTCAGTTTATACAGAGACCAAGGATAAAAGCCGTGCCTCAAGCATTTTGTCCTAGAACTAATATAATAGAATTAAAATTTCCTGAGTTTAAAAGTTCAAATAAGTGGTACCCGGGATGTGTGTTGTCTTTCATGTTTCTGCTCTGGTGCGACAATGAGAAGTAGAAATATCCTCTAATAGAGAGCCACCAATTATTTTCTAGGTTTGTAACTATTACGTATTTTACATGAAAATGCAGTAGTTCATACTTAAAAGCTTTTAACAATATGCTAGTATTTAGACTATAATGCTGAAAATGATCTTTTGAAGGTATGCCATCCTTTATTAACTCAATTAATGAAAATCTTTTCACACAGTTTGCTTTTCCTGTATTTGTGATGTTTTGTTGTAAAGACTGATGCATTGAACATTTTGGTTAGTGTTATTATATAAAGAAAATAGATGCAGAATGTTTTAATTGGTGTTATTGAAGATCATTAACTTCGTTTTTTTGTGGGGTGTGTCTCAAATGTTTTAATAGGCTTAATTTTCTCTCTCTCAATAATACTTTATTAGCCACACTCCATGTATTAATAAAAATAATATAAACAGGACTAATTACTGTAATTTTTGTTATGGCTAGCATTCTGTTTAGTAATATCTTTTTAACAATCTTTAAACAAATTTTAGCAAATATTTTTAATCGAAAAAGTATTTTTTATGGTTCTAACTCTGTTTTTGAGCTAATTTGCCATGATATTTAACTGAATTGCAATGCGAAGATATTTAAATTTTTTTTAACCTTAGAAATTTTAAGCTATTTCTTGTTTTGAGTAATACTTTACTGAGAGCCATGTTAATAACCATTACAACAATAATATAACTAATAAAGCAATTTTCTTTAAAACTGACCTCTTTCTTGGCTCTTAACCAGATTTTAACCTAGCAGATCCTTAAAAATGCATATATTGGGAAAAATGCCTGAAAACATATTCAAGAGAAAAGAAAATAGCAGCCACTATATTCTGAAGATAGCTCCAAAATACTTGTTTATACTTCCAACCTCTACTTTGTTATACAGTGAGAGACAGATGGTCCAAAAAAGATACTTGGTGAATTATAGTAAGATGATGTATATTGGCATAGAGACTGCAAAGCTTTTGATGAGATCCTACAAAGCTGCCCAGAGAAGAAAAAAACAAACTGAGGACTTATAAATATATGTTCATTAATATTAATAATCTTGAAACAGCTCTAAAGAGGTTTGGAGAACTGTAAATTCATAGAAAAACCAAAACAGTCTATTTAACAGCATTGCTAAAATTAGCAAAAATACTGAGGAGAGTGCTGAAGTATTAAGGAGACCTGCTGTTGATCTTTATTGAAAGCCATCAGTTACTACTAGTGAAAACCTCAGTGAATATAGATGATGATGATAATAATAATAATGATAGCAAATATTATAAGACTTATTTTTATTATTACTGTAATTATTATAATTAATAGTAATATTTGTAAAAAAAAGTATTTATCTGAGTTGTAATTGTAGCACTGACACAAAGGAAGGCCCAGTAGATAAAAGCATTGGTTGAAGTAATCCAGTTACTTAACCCAAAGAGTTGTGAGTTCAATACCTCTCCTCAACAGAGGTGAACAAAAACTTGGAGAGTTGAGTTACTGAAGGGAATTAATTGAAACTTAGACCTCCAGAAAAGCTGTTGCATGTAGACAACTAGAACAATCTACCCCTGTGGTCTAAATAAAAGGTTCAGTTTCAAATTTCAATGTATATCACCTGAAGAACAGGAGCTTACAACAGCCGAAATGTTGTAAATATGACAATAAAGATGAGGACAACAGTCTAAACAATTTAAAAAATGTAATTACTGTCATGAGATTTGATTGCACAGAAAGTCTGAGCTTACATACACCTATACCTTTTCATGAGCCAATAAAAAATGCATATGCATTTATACATTCACTAATAGAAAAGCTCTTTTCATAAAGACAATCACTTCACTAAATTTTACCAAAAACAAAATAAATACAACCTCTTATTTAATGACCAATCAGGAGCAAGGAAAAAATCTTAAAAGTTGATGTATTGCTATTCTTCACAAATGTATAAAAACGTGTGATTGTTGCTTTTCTGGACAGAGAGCCATGGATTGTCTGACCAGATCTCAAGTCCAGGCAACCTATATTTTCTTACTCTCTCACTTTCTCTTTCTTCCTCATTTACTGACAATTAACAAAAAAAAAAAAAAAAAGAAAAAAAAAGAGACAAAGGCAATTATATCCACTTTCATTTCACACTCAGAACAAACTTTTATCAGCAACATCAGATTTGTCTTTTCTTCACAAAAGAAAGACAAACAAAGACATCATACACATCAGCGACATCTGATTTACCTTTTTTCACAAAAGAAGAATTTCATCTGACTTTAAAAAAGACTGAACTCTTAAAACACACATTCACAAGACAAACTTTATACAGAACTTTCCAACATCTGTGATTTCAAAATAACAAAATTGATATTATTCTACTCTTTAAATAAATTTACACTTATTAAGGCAAAGAAGACCACTTTTATCTTTTGTTCAACCTTCTGATACTTTCAATTGTGATAGGCTCGGTTAAGTTTGACACAAGGCCATTTTGTAAACATAGATAACACTCACTATATTACTAACACAAAGGTTCAAAATATATTTTTTTTAAAATTATGCAATATAAAGTCAATAAATTAGTATTAAAATATTTAATTCTTTTAAATAAAAATCATGTTCACTTGATATATTGCTTTATAAGATTGGCTAATTGTTATATTTGCACATCTAAATAAGAAAAAGAACCTATACAAATATTACAGTGACCAACATACTGGGAGTCATTTAGACAGCTTGGAAAAGTTTGTTTTCTCCCATAAATTCTGCAATTAATAATTTAGTAAATAGGATAATTCTGATTTTTTTTTTTTTCATGTTGTATTCTACAAGCTTCTTGGTCCTGCAAAAATATACTCTTTCAAACTTGTATTTCGCTTTAAACTTTAAAAAAAAATATTTGAAAAGTCTTAAATTAAAACAGGAATGTTTAAATTTTAGGATCATAGTCACTATGCTTATGTAATGGAATTTTTTAATGTGATATCTTTAACTCTCAGTTAAACCTGTGAAATTCTTTGCTATCAATTGCTGTAAGAATTAGTATACTAATAAATAATTCTTTATAAACTGTTTACAAACTTCAATTTTTTTTAAATTTAGTATTTGTCAGGGTAAAAATAAATGGCTACAAATAATTAGGGAAATACTAAAGTTTTTATTTTTTTATTATGAATTAATCCACTAAAAAGCAGAAGATAATGGGCTGAATTTATGTAAATTACTCTGATAAGTATTTGTGATTAACATTGAAAGTCTTTAAAATTTGTGTATATTTGTTTTGACAATATTACATTCATGAAAGAGAAATCATTGGCAATTGAACTTATTACTTATAGTTTGCAAGATTCATCTGATAATCATTGCTATGTAGAAAGCACAGTTCATATTATTATATATTGTATTTATCTTAAAATTAAATTTTTAAGATGTATGATTTAATCTTATGTACTTATAGGTGAGGTATATTATTTAAAGTTTTAAAAAGTAAGGTTATTATTTCAATAAGAAATGAATAGAACCAAATTTCTTCTTCAGAACCATTATTTTGCAAGTTTGAGAACAGCTGAAGATATACTTGTTGGTAATCAACATTTGCTTGATAAACAAAGAAATATTGTTGATTTTGTTAATATTTCAGTGTTTATTAATGACAATTATCAGTGATGGGTGAAGATAGAAGACTATCATCTTCCAAGGACCATCCATGTTTGAAGAATTGATCTCTGATTGATGAAGCTAGTAGGTCTCACACAAGAGATACAAGACTTCCTTAAAAGAACCAACTTCTGAGGAACCAGCTACTTCCTGTAGACAAAAGAAGCTTTCAACAGGGAGATGTGGACTGTATAAGATTTATTAGACATTCTTTTTTTCTGAAACAAACTGTAAAGAAAGAGCAGAATAGATGAGTTGGTACCAACTCTCAAACTGTCAAACCATCTACTGTAACTACAAAAAAATCCTTCTCTCACATCCTTGCTAAATATTGGATGACTTAATCCGATGTAAAAAAAGCTTTGAAGTCTTAATTTGCAAAACCAAACTTTGATCAAATTCAAGTGAGCATGCTGCTTATTTATACAAGTACATGCATTTAATGCAGTGTTTCTGTTTTTATTTTTATTGTAAAATAGCTAAAACTCTAAGAGTGAATTTGAAATTTTAATAAGGAAAAATTAGTTATGAAATTTTAAAATTTGGTTTAGCATTCCCCAAAAAGATTAATGGTACAGTTTTTATTTAAAGAGATTTGTGAAGAATCTGCTATTTTGTTTTTTGTTTTAGAGTGGCTGATAATAACTGATTTGAATCTCTTGAGGAAGGAAAAAATAAAAAGGATTAGCATACAGTTTAAAATATCAAATGATAAAGACTTGACTTAGCTATGTGCTTGATGTCTCTAGATTTTTAGAAATAAAGTTTTTTTTTTAAATATAAAAATAATAAATTACTCTTCTGTTAACTTGGAGCACAGCTGGCTACCTTTTAGGGTACATTAGTGTACCCTGGAACACTGGTTTAATGAATGAAATTAAAGTGTAATGAAGGATGAAGAGAAAATGTGGAAAGAATTATAAATTATAAATTAATGTGCAAAAAGATAAGTGGTTTATGATTATGAAAAGTAGATATTGATTTTTCAGCAATTTATCTATTGTCTTAATGGAAAATGTTTTCTTTTTCAGCCTGGTCAGGTGAAGTACTTTGATGAGTGTTCAAAACGTAACTTTTCCCCTTCACAAATAACTAACAGGCAAAAGAATATAGAATTCTTACGTCGACGGGTAAGAACTTCTCATGTATTCATCATGTATTTCTCTGTTCTGATGGCATCTAAAAACCATTGCTAACTGCTTTGTAATGCATTAAATATGTCACACTGTTTTAGTTTATATCTAAACATCTTGGCCAAATACATTTTTCATATTAGGTTGTCCCAAAAGTTCATAAACACTTGCAAAAAATTGAAATTTTACTCGCCAAGTAATTTAAGGTTACCAGAAAACACTTGGAAAATATTGAAATTTTACTCACAAAAACAAAAATTATTGCTCAAAATAAAGATCATCATTTTCCAAGATTTTCTGTCATTGATCTGCCAGCATTCAGATCTGGTCAAAGTACCATTCAGCTGGCTTCGAATCAAAGAATTCTTGACATGCTTCCCCGACTTCATCAAACGAGTTGAATCAGCGGCCCTTCAGAAAGTGTTGCATTGAGCAAAAAAGGCCGTAATCTGATGGAGCACAGTCAGGACTGTAGACTGGATGTGGCAGAACCTCAACACCATCCAGCTCTTCAAACTTGTCATTGGTCTTCCTGGCGGTGTGTGACTTGGCATTGTCCTGCTGCATCAAAGTGTGATTTCGGTTGATCAGAGCCGGGTACTTTTGCTTCAACTTTTTGTAGACCCACTCAAGTTGCTGACAGTAAAGTTTGGCACTGATGGCATGACCATTCGGAACAACTCAAAATGCACGATTCCTTCAAAATTCCACTAAATGCGCAACATTACTTTCTTGCCGAATCAATCTTGTTCTGGAACCGACAGTGTCTCTTGCTCTTTCTGAACCCATCGCTTGTCTCAATTGTGCTGGACCGGATAGACCCATTTCTCATTGGATGTCCCAATGCACTTCCAAAAATGCTCGTCCAATGGATTGCTGAGCAATTGACGGCAAATTTCAACTCGTCTGTTGGCTTGTGCATCGGTGAGTTTGTGCAGATCTTGGCAAGGCTTTTTGTGAACAAAATCAGTTGCTTCAAATGTCGATGAATTGTCGATTTGCCAACTCCAAGCACATCAACCAATTCTCGAGTGCTCGATGAAGGCGCAGTGTCCAACCTGGTTTACAAGTCTCCATCAACCAACTTTAACGGCCGTTCCGAATGAGGCTTATCTTCAAGACTCATGTTGCCAGAATCAAAATGCTTGTACCACTTTGAGATCACCACATATGCAATTGTTCCTTCACCTTCAGTAGCACAAATCTCTTCTGCAGCTTTTCTGGTTGAAAGACCTCGCTTCCAGCAGTAATGAATCAAAACTCGCAGCTCAATTTTATCAAATGCCATCTGGAATACAAAGATGAAGATCACTATAACAATATAAATGCAAAATTGCATAAAAATTCAATTTTTCACAAGTGTTTACGAACTTTTGGGACAATCTAATATTTTTCATGCATGACCTCAAAATACATCTGAATAAATTAATATAAAATATGAAACTACTTTTGCATACTTAAAGTGGATTTTAGACTATTTAGTTTTTTTTAATAAAGGGATTCATTTTCTATTGTTATTAAATACAAAATGAGTTTTCTTATAAAAATGTTACAATGCATTGCAATAATTTAGATATCTTCATTGAAGTTTTAATTTTGCTTTTGATTGCAGTTGCATAAAGTTGGTTACAAAAAAATGTGTGTACTTAAAGCAGATTTTAGACTGATGGTAATCTAATATTTTGTTAAGTCAATTTTTGTCATTTAAATGTACTGAAATTGTGTCAAGACTGATACCTTGCAATAGAAAAATTTAAACTGTAATCATAAATCTTTCAAAATTAAAGTCGAATAAAAATTAGTCAGATTTATCAGTAATTAACCGAATTTTGAAAAAAACCTTAACTTTATTAGATATAATGAAAAATGCATTTGATTACTATTACCTATTACCTCAAAGATGTTTTGAGTCATTTTTCATTGGGCATGTTATAAAAGTATGATTTCTAGGTATCTTACAGGACAGCTGAAGTATGATGACCAAAATAAATAACTTGATATTATCCACATTAACAAAAATATATTTCTAACATTAAAACACAGTCATAAGATAGGCAACACTCTCTAAAGAAAGATTGTTTGCATACATTTGTATAAATTTTTTAAATTTATTTGTTTAAACATTGTTTTCTTTTTTTTTTTTGATTTTGTAAGAATAATTTTATTTGTTCAACAATGATATAGTCAGAAAAATTTTTGCTGACTAATATTTGTTTTGTTTTAGTTTGCTCAAAAATATTGTTTTGGAGGAGAAATTTTGATGTGCTCTATTTCAGAAGATTGTTATTGATATAAACTTCTTTCTGGTAGTTCTTGCTGGTGGGTTTTTATACAGATAAGTGATAAACATGTTTGTTAATAGGTCTGTATTGATGTAGAGACATGCAATTTTGTTATAGTTCATGAGTTCATCAATAATTTCAGAGAGGAGTTATTTTCAAAATTTAATTTTAGAATTGCAAATTTGACCATATTTTTCTTGAAAAAATGATGAAGTACCTAGATGTTGGTGAAGTACCTTGGTTTGTCAGTATATATATGTGTGTGTGTGTGTGTGTGTGTGTGTGTATACATATGTATATATCAATGTATGTATGTATATATATATATGTGTGTGTGTGTGTATGTATACATATGTATATATCAATGTATATATGTGCATGTATACATATGTATATATCAATGTATATATGTGCATGTATACATATGTATATATCAATGTATATATGTGCATGTATACATATGTATATATCAATGTATATATGTGTGTGCGTATACATATGTATATATCAATGTATATATGTGTGTGCGTATACATATGTATATATCAATGTATATATGTGTGTGCGTATACATATGTATATATCAATGTATATATGTGTGTGCGTATACATATGTATATATCAATGTATATATGTGTGTGCGTATGCATATGTATATATCAATGTATATATGTGTGTGCGTATGCATATGTATATATCAATGTATATATGTGTGTGCGTATGCATATGTATATATCAATGTATATATATATATATGTGTGTGCGTATGCATATGTATATATCAATGTATATATATATATGTGTGTGTGTATGCATATGTATATATTAATGTATATTATATGTGTGTGTATATATATGTATATATCAATGTATATATATTATATATATGTGTGTGTGTGTGTATACATATGTATATATCAATGTATATATATGTGTGTGTGTATACATATGTATATATCAATGTGTATATATATGTGTGTGTGTATACATATGTATATATCAATGTATATATATGTGTGTGTGTATACATATGTATATATCAATGTATATATGTATGTGTGTGTGTATATATGTATATATCAATGTATATATATATATATGTGTGTGTGTATACATATGTATATATCAATGTATATATATATATATGTGTGTGTGTATACATATGTATATATCAATGTATATATATATATATGTGTGTGTGTATACATATGTATATATCAATGTATATATATATATATGTGTGTGTGTGTATACATATGTATATATCAATGTATATATATATATATATATGTGTGTGTGTATACATATGTATATATCAATGTATATATATATATGTGTGTGTGTATATATGTATATATCAATGTATATATATATATGTGTGTGTGTATACATATGTATATATCAATGTATATATATATATGTGTGTGTGTATACATATGTATATATCAATGTATATATATATATGTGTGTGTGTATACATATGTATATATCAATGTATATATATATATATGTGTGTGTGTGTGTATACATATGTATATATCAATGTATATATATATATATATGTGTGTGTGTATACATATGTATATATCAATGTATATATATATATATGTGTGTGTGTATACATATGTATATATCAATGTATATATATATGTGTGTGTGTATACATATGTATATATCAATGTATATATATATGTGTGTGTGTATACATATGTATATATCAATGTATATATATATATATATATGTGTGTGTGTGTGTATACATATGTATATATCAATGTATATATATATATGTGTGTGTGTGTATATGTAATATAACAATCTGGCCCCACCCGAGGAAGGCTGATGCAAGCGGGGGTGTTTCCGGTCATTGAAAGGCGTGGGCGAGGCAAAACCGGAAGAAAAAGTCCCGGTTTGGAGATTATAAAAAGACCTCGGCGCACGAATTCACCAGACAGACCAGAGTAGCAGTAGAGAGAGAGAGACACAACAGATACGACGACACTCCCGTCAACCCTTAGAAGCGCGCTCTCTCACTCTCTGTTCCCTAGGCTACACGGTTCATCGTCATTAATAAAAATATAATCCATATTTATATATATATGCGAAGCACTGTTTTGGCGATATATAACCGGCTCAGTCACAGACTTTTATTTGGTGCCTAAGTGACTTGCTGTTTTGAGACAACAAAACAGATAGATACGAGCTGGTTACCACGGCGACGATTGAAAATTCAACGGACTTAAAACTACCAGATAGAAAGAAAAAAAGAAGACGAAAATATATAGCAGCCGCGCGACTATAGACATCAGCCAAGGTAGGTGACTCTTTGATTTGATAGTGTGTGTGTTTTCTGCTCGTGTTTATAAGTCTAGTTAGAAAAAAAAAAATGCATACTTTTGCCGATCTGACCCTAGAATTGAGAAATATGGATTGTTCGGTGTTCGAACACATTTAGGGTAGAACGGAGGGGGTGCAGGACTACAGGCAGAGAGTAGTACGCCTAGCGGGAGCGCATAGGTTTGGGGTTGACAGGAGGAATAAAAGTTGAGATATTTACTTATCTGTAAGTACAAAACATCTGAGTTAATGATTTATTTTTTTTGTTAATATTTTACCATATATGTGAAGTGAGTTTACTGGTATGTTGCTTAATTAATCTTACTTTTATTGAGTAAGTGAAATGTAAAATCATGTAAAGGAAGTTTCTTCTACTTTTTTAAAGTGGATAATTGGATTAACTTGTTGATAACAATGTTTTCTTTGGTTTGTGCAGTGTTAGGTTTTCTTTTTTTGGATTTCTTTTCAATGACTGTACACTACAAAATGATTTACATTTCTATGTTTGTGAATTATGCTTTTGTGCAGGTTCCCATCAATTCAACATCCTCTGTGAATTTTCATTTATGTGACTTGGGAAATATCTTTTGAAGATATATTAATTTCTGAAAACTTTATATTGACACGGATAGACCTGCAGATTCCACAGTTGATCGGAACAAAAAGAAAGATACAAACGTGGAAAATTATTAATAGTATCTAAAGCATAAAGTAAATTATTCATCTCTGGTTCAGTGGTTTGGTCCCCAATTATGCAGAAATTTCCCAATTTTTCAGTGGACACCATGCCGGTAGAATTGCGCGATATAGAGGAGATTCCTATCCACAAACTAGTAAATACCTTGGAACAGATAGATATGGAGAGATTTAGTGAAGGATGTGAGGAACTCCCGAGGAGGTTGACGATAGGAGTCAGTGCTGGCATAGTCAGCGTAATAATAATCCTTGGAATAATAGCTAGGAAGAGGATTTTTAAGTGTAAAAGAAGCAACAGTGCTTCGGGAAAGGAAAGGGAGTTATCCGTTGTGAATAGTACTCCGGGGTCAACGGGTGTTCAACACTCAAATGTCTCTGTGTTAAACAGAGAGATGTCAACAAATCAGATATGCTTGGATTCGAATCCAGAGGAAGTAGTTCAAGGAATAGAAAACATTGTACAAACTAAGGAACTACGAGTCACGGGTCCATTGTTTTTAGACTAAATTAATATAGATGAAACCTCTAATCCTCCACAAGTAAATTGCATGCGGATTAACGTTGGAATCAGGGTAATTTTCTTCATTTTCTATTGAACATTTCTCGGTCAGACTATGAATGATATGTACTGCAGATAATGGCCATTTTTCTGTGTTCAAACATAGTATGTTTGAAATTAAATTAAATTAAATGAAGTTACATGTGTAACAATAAACTCGAGCAGAAATACGCATGGTGTTGGTCAAAGGTCATTTACTCGATGTCGGTTTAGAAACTGGGGCGCAGTTACCGCCTATAATCGTGTGGTTATGCATCGAGGCGTCTACGCTTATGGACAGAGTCGAGAAAGAAAATGAACATTTTTAAGAACTTTGCCCAATTCTGTGAAAATGGATATTAAAAAAAAAAAAAAAAAGAACAATGAAACATCGAGCTGGTAGAACAATTTTCAAGATGGACACGAACATTGTTGGGTTGCCGATGTAGGCTCCCCTATATATTTTTTTTGTTGTTTTTTTTTGTTTTGGCGTGCACATGTTTTATACAATTGTCGGGCTTGTGTGGCATGGGGAGGAGTGTGAAGGTGTTGCGCTTAAAATGTTCTTAGGTGAACATTTTGGAAAATGGGAGGGCGAGGAATGTAATATAACAATCTGGCCCCACCCGAGGAAGGCTGATGCAAGCGGGGGTGTTTCCGGTCGTTGAAAGGAACGGACGTTTGTTTGACCTTATTTCTGGCAGTAGCGGAAATGGCTACAGAGGCAAACAGAACAGGTGTCTCTGAGAATTGCGTGGGCGAGGCAAAACCGGAAGAAAAAGTCCCGGTTTGGAGATTATAAAAAGACCTCGGCGCACGGATTCACCAGACAGACCAGAGTAGCAATAGAGAGAGAGAGACACAACAGATACGACGACACTCCCGTCAACCCTTAGAAGCGCGCTCTCTCACTCTCTGTTCCCTAGGCTACACGGTTCATCGTCATTAATAAAAATATAACTTATATTTTTATATATATGCGTGTTAGTTGTTTGTCGATATACAACATATACATATGTATATATCAATGTATATATATGTGTGTGTGTATACATATGTATATATCAATGTATATATATATATGTGTGTGTGTGTGTGTGTATACATATGTATATATCAATGTATGTATATATGTGTGTGTGTGTGTGTGTGGACATACGTATATATCAATGTATGTATATATGTGTGTGTGTATACATATGTATATATCAATGTATATATATATATATGTGTGTGTGTGTGTATACATATGTATATATCAATGTATATATATATATATGTGTGTGTGTGTGTATACATATGTATATATCAATGTATATATGTATATATATATGTGTGTATGTATATATCAATGTATATATATATATGTGTGTGTGTGTGTGTATACATATGTATATATCAATGTATATGTGTGTGTATACATATGTATATATCAATGTATATGTGTGTGTATACATATGTATATATCAATGTATATGTGTGTGTATACATATGTATATATCAATGTATATGTGTGTGTATACATATGTATATATCAATGTATCTGTGTGTGTATACATATGTATATATCAATGTATATGTGTGTGTATACATATGTATATATATTTGTGTATGTGTGTGCATGTGCATGTTTTTATATATATATATATATATGTGTGTGTCTACATATATATATGTATACATATATATATATACGTATACATATATATATGTATATATATACACACACACATATATATACACATTGATATATACGTATGTATACACATCTATATAAATACATACATTGATATATACATATGTATACACATATATAATATATGTATATGTGTGTGTGTGTATATATACTATAGTCATCCTCAGACAGATCTGTTTCGCTGTATTACAGCTCATCAGTACATCTTAGACTCTGTTCGCTTCCTAACCCAGGATCAAAACCCGACCGAATCGGCGTCAGTCGGCGATTCTACCCCTAGGCCACAAGCATCTGGTAGAAAACGGCAGGCTTTTTAGCACGTATAAACGCCCAATAGCTAGAGTGATCCAATTCATTATCGAATGAGCGATGCGTATATGCTGGAGTAGCTATTGTTTACAAAGTCCCCCACTCTTCCAGAGTGCTCAATCAGGGTGTGCGAGTGTAAATACTATAGTCATCCACAGACAGATCTGTTTCGCTGTATTACAGCTCATCAGTACACTTAGACTCCGTTCGCTTTCTAGCTCAGGATCGAAACCCGACCGAATCTGCATTAGTCAGTATATATATATACTAGTAGCCCGGCATTGCTCGGGTGTACTGAAAGCTTTAAAACTAATCCATGGTCCTGGAGCTCAGAATCTTTAGACATTGGCACGAAAGACTAAAAAGCAATAGTTGTTTCCAGTTAAAGCAAAACCGTAGACTGAAAGAAAAATTAATGGATGTAAGTCAAATTTTGATTTCCTGGTATCGATATCAAATAAGTTTTCTTCATCGTAAACTGAATTTTGAAGGCTAAATAAGTCCTCTGAGCAAATGGTATCATGGCTAAGAGTAAGAACTACAATTATACCTACTTAGAGCCAAACCCGAAGCAAAAACTAAAATAAAAGGGCTGAAAAAATACAGACATAGAGGCAGATAAACAGACACGCACACAAACATCTTGCCTTTTATTTATATATATATATAAAATCGATTTTCTGCACTATTGTAAAAACTGCAACCTTGAAACTTATGAATATCGTTTCTTATGTCTTTGTCTATGAGTGTATCAAATTTGATTAAAATTGAACAACTCCTTCTATAACCCGATTTTTTTTGATTATCAATTTTTGATATTTATCGAGTGTACCTCGACAAAAACCTAGCTAATAACACTCGCAGATGCTTATAGTACAACTGTAAATTTTCAAGAAAATCGGTTCAGCAATTTTGGAGTCTATAGGTAACGGATACACACACACACACACACACACACACACACACACAAAGTTTCATTTATAAATAAGTTTAGATATAACGATATATGTGTGTGTATATATATATATATATATAGCAAGGTGAAACAAGTATTTGGACAGTAAAAATGAATTTAGAATCCTATATTGAAAGAAAAGCATTGTCTAAAGCTCACAATATATTAGTAAAACAATTATAAATGCAAATAAACAGCAAAAATAAAATATTTGACACACACACACATATATATATATATATATATTATATACAAATTATTAAAACAGGTATTTAAAAAAGTAATTGGACAGAATATAAATTATGCTTTAAATGTGTTTATATTTAGTTGGTCCTCCTTCGTTTGCAACCACAGCTCTCAATCCGTTCCTGTAGCTCTCTACTAGTGCCTGGCATGATTTGTTGGGAATTTTAGCAAAAACTTTAAATTCACTGAGGTTCTTTGGTCGCCTTTCACGAATATTATTCTTCAGTGTTCTCCAAAGATTCTCTATTGGATTCATGTCCAGCGATTGGCTGGGCCATGTCAAATTGTTGATGTTATTGTTTTGAAGCCATGCACATGTTCCTTTGTCCTGTTGTAAAACCCAATCTGGTCCAAGTTCTAATTTTTCAACTGATGACTGCAAGCAATCTTCTAAAATCTAAATATATTTGGCTGCATTCATTGTGCCCTCAATATTTTTCAGTTGTCCCATACCATTATATGCAAAGCATCCCCAAACCATAATGCTACCGCCTCCATGCTTCACAGTGGGGGTGGTATTGTTTTAATTGAAGGCTGTTCCATCTTTTCTCCAAACATGGGTAGCATTGCTGTGGCTATAAAGTTCAATCTTGCTTTCATCAGACCACAAAATTTGCTTATAATAGTCATCGTGCTTTTGTAAATTAGTTTTGGCAAATTCAAGTCTGGATATTAAATGACATATTTTTAGCAATGGGGTTTTGCAAGGAGAGAGAGAGATTTTAATTGTTGTTGGCAAAGTTCAGAACTTATGGTTTTCTTGCATATGTGAGTTCCTGTATTGCTGAGATCTTTTTGAAGTTCTCTCCGAGTCACAAATGAGTCATTTTTTACTTGTACTATTTTCCATGAACATTTTTGTGATATTTTGTGCAGTGCACCTCTTCTTGGCATATTTTCATGAGTACCAAAAGCTTTCCATTTCTTGATTATGTACCCAACAGTGCTCACAGGTATACATAGGTCTTTAGAAATCTTATGATTTTTTTTCTTTATGTGCAGAAATAATTTGATCTTTAAGATCTTTCAACAGCACACTTTGCTTTGGTATCCTGCTGTACTGTTAGTGTGACGTTTTGGGATGAACTGACCATCAAAATAGCTAACACTAAACTAGACTAAACTATCGCCCGGTTCACACTCCACCCACGTCTATTGAACAGGTGAAGAGGCTCATCCCTTGTTTCCTGTTTAGGATGTGGTTTTCGGTTTTTCTCTTTTTCAATCTTTTCACTCTTACGTAGCCCCCTGTGCATCGGTGGCGTTTTCGCCTTGCTTGGGGTGATATGATTTAAAAAAAAAAACATAATGCATGTTCTAGACTATTCCATAAAATTCTAACACATTTGAGCATGAAATATACACAAAACATTAATTTTAAACATAATTTCACAACTGTCCAAATACTTTTTTCACAATTTGTATATAATATATATGTGTGTGTGTGTGTGTGTGTGTTTATTTGCATTTATAACTGTTTTACAAATATATTGTGTGCTTTAGACGATGCTTTTCTTTCAATACATGTTTCTAAATCTAATTTTTTGCTGTCCAAATACTTGTTTCACCTCACTGTATATGTAAGTTTGTATATATATATATATATATATGTATGTATGTATGTGTGTGTGTGTGTGTGTGTGTGTGTGTTTTACAGCTCATCAGTATGGTTAGACATCTGATTGCTTCTAGCCAGGATTGAAACCCAACCAAATTGACATCAGTTGGTGATTCTACCTCTGAGCTATGGGCACTTGGTAGAAGTCATACTTTTAGCCTGTTATATACAATGTAAACATATTCCAGTAGCTGATAGTGTTCAAATTTATCACTGAATGAACAATATATATCCATGTGTATGTTTATATATATTTATATATCCATGTAATACGTCATTCAATAAGTCCTGGGCCAGACATAGAAATGGAACCACAAAATTTGGGACTGATCTGATTACTAGTTTGCAAATTACAGTTATTTAGTTGAAGCTACTCTTGCAAATTTTCAAGACAGTGGAAAAATTTCTATTCTGTGTGTTGATAAAGCATTGCTTTCTGACGGTAAGAAATACTTTTCATGGAAAGCAATCACTTGATAAGAAACAGCAGCTAAGACATGGTATGCTGACTTTTAATGCGGTCGTACACACAAAATATGCTGAACACTCAGGTTGCCCAAAATCAGCATCTGTCCCAAAAAATGCCAAAAAAATTCCACAATCTCTTTCTTATGAATTGTAACTTTAAATTATTTGAGATAGCAGAGGAGTTGAACATATCAGAAGGCAGTGTCTTCACTATTTTGCATGTACATTTGTCAATGAGAAATCTGTGTTCAAAGTGTTGGGTGTCATGTTTGGTTACAGTTGATCGAAAACAATGCTCTAACGATTCAGAGCGATATTTGCAAATGTTCCCTGCAACGAGAAGATTTTGCATAAAGATATGACAATGGATGAAACATGGATCCACCACTTTACTTCGGAGTCAAATCGGCACTCAGCTGAGTAGACAGCAATAGGTGAAAACCATCCAAAGTGACCAAAGATGCAAATTCAGCTGGAAATTCAGCTGCAAATTCAGCTGCAAATTCAGTTTTGGCCCAAGTATTTTATGATGCATGATGTATTTTGTTCATTGATTACCTTGAGAAAAGAAAAACCATCAATAGTAAATAGTATATAGAATTAATGGTACATTTGAAAGAAGAAATCACCAAACAAACAGCCACAAATGAAAAAGAAAAAATGACCTTTCACCAAGATGAAGCACTATATCACAAGTTTATTGCTGTTATGGCAAAACTACATGAATTGAACTTCAAATTGCTTCTGCAACCACCCAGTTATCCAGATCTGGCCACCTAGCAAGTACTAGCTTTCTGTAGACCCCAAAAGAATGCTCTATAGAAAAAGATTTGGTTCCAATGAAGAAGTGATATCAGAATATGAGGCATATTTTGAGGCATATTTTCAGGCCAATCAAAAATCATTCTGCAAGAAGGGGTATCGATGTATGTAGGAATTCATGTAAGAAGGCGTGTGTGTGTGTATATATATATATATATATATATATATACACAGGTATGTATATATGTTGGTATATATATATATATATATATACAGCTATGTATATATGTTGGTATATATATATATATATATATACAGGTATGTATATATGTTGGTATATATATATATACAGGTATGTATATATGTTGGTATATATATATATACAGGTATGTAGATATGTTGGTATATATACAGGTATGTATATATGTTGGTATATATATATATATATATACAGGTATGTATATATGTTGGTATATATATATATATACAGGTATGTATATATGTTGGTATATATATATATATACAGGTATGTATATATGTTGGTATATATATATATATACAGGTATGTATATATGTTGGTATATATATATATATATATATACAGGTATGTATATATGTTGGTATATATATACAGGTATGTATATATGTTGGTATATATATATATATATATATATATATATATACAGATATGTATATATGTTGGTATATATATACAGGTATGTATATATGTTGGTATATATATATACAGGTATGTATATATGTTGGTATATATATAGGTATGTATATATGTTGGTATGTATATATGTTGGTATATATATGTTGGTATGTATATATGTTGGTATATATATAGGTATGTATATATGTTGGTATATATATATACAGGTATGTATATATGTTGGTATATATATATATATACAGGTATGTATATATGTTGGTATATATATATATACAGGTATGTATATGTG
>JBBBDQ010000958.1:1140000-1240000 GCA_037127315.1 Ascarosepion bandense | reverse complement strand
TTTGATACGGTGAGATAGTAAATTTATTGTTGTCAGTGTTAATTAATATATCAAGAAAAGGAATTTTGTTATCTTTGCTAAGTTCATAAGTAAATTTTAAAACTGAATTATTTTGAAACTGTTTTTGAAGTTGTAAGATTTCATTAGTATTTTTAATTGATAGTAGGATATCATCAACATATCTTAGATATATTGATGGTTTTGTAAATTTTGCAAAGGTAGTATTTTCAAGGTTAGACATGTAGAAATTACTAAAAATCGGACCAAGCACTGAACCCATGGAGACTCCGTCACGTTGTATATATATAGTGTTGTTTGGATCAACAAAAGGCACTTCAGTAGTACAAGCTAGTAGAATTTTTCTTAGGATGTTGGGATTAATTTTGAGTGGGGGTAATGAAGGATTACTGTAAACATTTCTTATAATTATATCAATAGTTTCACTGACGGGTACATTAGTAAAAAGGTTTTCCACATCAAGTGAAGCTATGATTTCATTATTAGGTTTTTCACTCTTGAGGATTTGGATTGCCTCTAGGGTTGACTTTATGCTGTATTTACTCGGAAGGTAGGGTGTGATAAGCTGGTTAATATGTTTAGTTAACTGGTATACAGGAGTAGGAATTTGGGATATGATAGGGCGGAGAGGATAGTTAGGTTTATGAGTTTTTATGGTTCCGTATATGTAACCAGGTTTATAGTCACCAATAATCATTAGTGCCAACAACGCTGATCAGAATTCCTTAAAACTCCCTAAAATTATTGGTGACTATAAACCTGGTTACATATACGGAACCATAAAAACTCATAAACCTAACTATCCTCTCCGCCCTATCATATCCCAAATTCCTACTCCTGTATACCAGTTAACTAAACATATTAACCAGCTTATCACACCCTACCTTCCGAGTAAATACAGCATAAAGTCAACCCTAGAGGCAATCCAAATCCTCAAGAGTGAAAAACCTAATAATGAAATCATAGCTTCACTTGATGTGGAAAACCTTTTTACTAATGTACCCGTCAGTGAAACTATTGATATAATTATAAGAAATGTTTACAGTAATCCTTCATTACCCCCACTCAAAATTAATCCCAACATCCTAAGAAAAATTCTACTAGCTTGTACTACTGAAGTGCCTTTTGTTGATCCAAACAACACTATATATATACAACGTGACGGAGTCTCCATGGGTTCAGTGCTTGGTCCGATTTTTAGTAATTTCTACATGTCTAACCTTGAAAATACTACCTTTGCAAAATTTACAAAACCATCAATATATCTAAGATATGTTGATGATATCCTACTATCAATTAAAAATACTAATGAAATCTTACAACTTCAAAAACAGTTTCAAAATAATTCAGTTTTAAAATTTACTTATGAACTTAGCAAAGATAACAAAATTCCTTTTCTTGATATATTAATTAACACTGACAACAATAAATTTACTATCTCACCGTATCAAAAACCCACTAATAAAAATCCCTCCACACTCAATTATATTAGTGAATGCCCCCACTATTACAAAATAGCCATTATTAAAAATCTATTATACCGTGCAAAAGTCAATTCATCTACAAATCAGATCTTCTACAGTGAACTAAAAAACATAAAACAGACACTCATCAATAATAATTTTCCCAACTACATAGTTGATGAACAAATACATTACTTTCTTAAAAAGCTTAACATGGAAAAAACAACACATGATACTAACCCAACCAATCCTAAACATATCACTCTCTTATACCGTAGCCAGATGCACTCCAACTACCAACTAGATGAAAACATCCTAAAAAAACTCATAAATACTAATATTTCTCCAACAGACCCTAACAAAAGAATTAAGTTCATTATATATTACACTAAATCCACTACATCTAATTCATTTGTCCGCAACGACTCTTCCCCCACCGTTAGTGATTTGCAAAAGACCAATGTAGTATATAAATTCATATGTCCATTTAGAGAATGTATCTCTAACAACCTCAATAATATCTACATCGGCCACACCACAAATTCGCTCTCACGGCGTCTGACGTTGCACTTAAATAAAAATTCAAATATATTCCGTCATTTAGAACAACACGGTTATCAACGCACATTTCTGAGAAAAACGCTTGTTGATAACACGTACATACTCAAACAAGAAAATAATAAGCAGAAACTAAAAATCCTCGAAGCACTCTACATTAAACATTTTAAACCTGGTTTGAATACAATCAATTTCGATATTTCCAACAACGTACTCAAATGTCTGTAATCAGACCAGGGACCACAACACCACTGTCTTCGGCCATCCGCCACGGTAGGGATGGACTTATATTTTCAATTCAATTATCTTTATTGTTAATAGCTTAAATGTTCTATGTTTACTGTGTGTTATTATTTACTCTTTGATAATGGCTTATGTGAGCCGAAAGCTTAGACCTGATAAAAAATTCAACAAATACTGTGATTTTTTGTTGTCTTTTAACGACATCACCATCAAGTATATCAGACGGTATGAACGGATCCTACACAAAATTAATAGACAAAACTTGTCTATATTATTCAATGAAACCTGCATTAATATATATATTTGTGTATGTATATGTATATATATATATGAGTATGTATATACGTATGTATATGAGTATGTATATACGCGTGCATATGAGAATGTATTTATATACGCGTGCATATGTGTATGTATGTATATACGCGTGCATATGTGTATGTATGTATATGTGTATGTATGCATATGTATATGTGTATGTACGTATATGCATATGTGTATGTATGTCTATACACATGTATATGTGTATGTATATATGTGTATGTATATGTGTATGTATATATGTGCATGTATCTATATACATATGTGTATGTATATGTGTGTATGTATGTAGATATGTATATGTGTATGTAGATATGTATATGTGTATGTATATGGCTATGTATGCATATATATATATGTATGTGTATGTATGTATATATATATATGTATATATATGTATGTGTATGTATATATATATATGTGTATGTGTGTATGTATATGGGTATGTATGCATATATTTATATGTATGTGTATATATATATATATGGGTATATATGTATATATATATATGTATTTGGGTATGTATATATATATATGTATTTGGGTATGTACATATATATATGTATATGGGTATGAATGTATATGTGTATGTATATATGTGTATGTATACATATGTATATGTGCATATATATGTATGTATATATGTATGTATATGTGCATATATATGTATGTATATATGTATGTATATGTGCATATATGTATGTATATGTATATATGTATATGTGTATATACATATGTATATGTGTATACATATATGTGTGTGTGTATATATATATATATATGTGTGTATATATATATATATATATGTGCGTATGTGTGTATATATATATATGTGCGTATGTGTATGTATATATATGTGTGTATGTGTATGCATATATATATATGTGTATGCGTATGTGTATGTCTATATCATGTATGTATATGTGTATGCATGTATATATATATATATATATATATATATATATATACATGTATGTATATGTGTATGCATATATATATATATATATATATACATATATATATGGTTGTGTATGTATGTATATATGTTGATATATATATGTATATGTATGTACTAGCATTACTGCCCGGCGTTGCTCGGGTTTAATGAAAACTTTAAAACTAATTCCTGGTCTTGGAGCTCAGACTCTGCCCAAAGAATATTTGTGTGAAGTTTGGTGAATAAAAATTACAAAAACTGTATAAAGGACATTCAAACGGATAAACAGTCACACACACAAATATCTTGCCTGATATATATATATATATATATATATATATATATATATATATATATATTTTATCGATTTTCTGCACAATTGTAAGAACTGCAATCTTGAAACATCTGAATATCGTTTCTGATATCTTTGTCTATGAGTGTATCAAATTTGATTAAAATCGGACCACTCCTTCTATAACCTGTTTTTTTCGATTATTGATTTTTGATATTTATCAAGGGTACCTCAACACAAAACCTACCTAAGAACAATCGCAGATGCTTTTAGTACAACTGTGTAAATTTTCAAGAAAATTGGCTCAGCTGTTTCGGAGTCTATAGGTAACGGAGACACAGACTCACACACACACACACAGACTCACACACACACAAAGTTCCATTCATAAATAAGTTTAAATATATATGTGTATATGTTTATATATATGTGTGTGTATATGTATATATATATATGTGTGTATATGTATTAGAATCAAGATTATTTGGATGGACAAATCAAGCAGTAGATATTATATAATTTCTAAAAAAATTTAGTTTCTCTAAATCAGCCATTTGAAAACAAAATCATTAATTTCAAGAGAATATACTGTTGCAGCAAAATCTGGATATGGTAAGAACAAATTATCGGCTAGAACAGAACATAACCTTTTACGAACTGTTGAAAATAATCCAAATATTGAAACTAAGGATCTTGGGAAATAATTTGGAAGTTGCTAGGGTGGAAATAAAAAGAAATTCTATTACTAGAGTCCTGCAGATAGCAGGCAGATGAGTATGCTAACTTCAAAGGACCTCTTTTCTAATTTCAAATCTTGTTTAGCATTTGCAAGAGAATATACTGATGAGTCTTTATCCTTCTGGGAGAATATACTCTGGTCATATGAAACAAAAATAACAAAAAATTTGTTTAGAGACATCAAAATGAGACTTTCAATTCAAACAACACCATCCCTACAATTAAACATAGAGGAAAGAAAGTATTATGCTTTGATAGTGTTTCTCTGCAAAAGGAACAGGATGTTTGTGAAAAAGTAAGAAAAAATTGCACAATTATGTTAATTTAAGTGGTTGTACAGGGTAATATCTCTTGAAATTGAATGTTTAAAAAGTGTTGCTTACTATACAACTGATTGCTATTTGGATAAGCCCAGATGTGGACAAACAAAAAATAAACACAAAATAAATGGATGGATTCATGCATTGGATTTTAGTGAACAACAGAAAAATGACCATCATTGACATAAAAAAAAATAATTTCAGCCCAAAATATGCTTAGATCAAGACATTCATCTGATACAATTATTTCATCAACATAAATTATTTCTATGGTAGAATGTTAGCAAAAATCCTATTGAAAACATTAAGGAATCTAATAGCATCAATGTCCTATAAATATAATTCTGCATTAAATTTCAGTTATTATAATTTCTGGCATTGGTGTTTATTCATTTATTCTCTATTTGTGTATAATTGTCTTTTAATAAAAATGGTAAATTAGCATTCTGAAACTATTTGACAGCACTATTTTAATAAATTAATCTCTTATTGTACATAAATTATTTGTTAAAATACATATCAGTTAATGGAGCCTAAAATGTACTTTAATCTGTGTATGTTTCACAAAGTATATAAATAAAAAAATTATTTAAATCAATGTTTTTAATCAATTCACCCCACTAGGGTTACTGGGTTACTGAATGTGAAAGAATTTAAAAAAAAAAATTAAAGAAATAGGTTAGTAAAAGAACTAGAATTAAAGAGACAAAAGATTGACATCTTATTTAAGTTTTTGAAGATCAAATTTGATTGGAAAGTAAGAAAAGAGTTTCATAAGTGAGAAATTGTTAGCGTAAAATGTGTAGTTACATCTGTCAATTTCAACTGTAAAATGATGAGACCTAGCTACCAATCTAGTATTACACTTAAATTCTTAGTCAAGGTACCGAAAAGAAAATGTCCATGTCCTCAAATTTGCATCACTGGTAGTGATTCTTTTCATGTATAATTACTCTTAAGATAATTTCTGTTTGATTGTAGATGCTGATATGCATGAGCATGTGGATTATTTCTTTAGCAGCAGCTCTTTTTGCTTATTCTCAAATCCTTTTTAATAATTTTGACTGTTTTTTTAATTCTAATTCTTAATTTTTCTCATACCTTAAAATACATACAGTCCCTTCTGAACTAGGTTTTACACCAATTATCCAAGAAGATGCAGTTGTTTGAAAATAACTTCAAGTGACAGTCTATGTCTTCTCTAACCCCAGAGTAGTTTTCACTTACATTTTTTTTTATATAAACAGAGCACAAATTGATAGCTTGACCTAACAAAATAAAACACTCATGCAAAGACATCTATAGTAAAATCATGCTGAAAACACCAGCTCTTGTATGAACACCAATTTAAGCAAACCCAGTCAGTACTTAAATGGGTGACTGCTTGGGAACATAGGAATTGTAAGCAACATTCTACACTCCAGAATATGTTTCCACTTTAAATAACCCACAGTGTTGATAAGCCCTTAAAAAAAACAAAAAAAAAACAAAAGCAAATCTCATGTAAAGAAGAGTAATGTTACAGCATCTTAATTTTGATTCATACTTGCTATTAATTCTTCAACCTCAAAAGACACATTAATGATCAGTGTATGAATACTTTTGACCCTTTGACCTATTTCAGTTATAAATTTTTAAATGTTATTTGCATTGAACAAATCATATTTGAATTACATTCTTTTTGATATTGTATAACTATCTAATTTATTTAGATTCTGTATTTCACAAAAGTATTTCAAAATTTAATCAAAGTGAAATCTTTACAAAATTTAGAATACAAACATAAAATGATTGTCCTGCATCCAATCTTCCAATTGCAGCTACTAACAGCAAGTTTTCTCAAATGACTAGCACCTTTCTAAGATCCCAGTAAAGCTAAGATTTGGACAGTCTTAATTATTTTTCATTTTTCTAACATATTTCTTTTTTGTCTGAATTTCTCAGGTGAAGAGTTATTATTTACATTTGGACTCGCCATCCTCATGTTTCTTGTTATCATCACAATCTTACTGTCATTCTCTGGGTGGAGTAGTACTGACTAAAACAAGGATAGCAATAACTGAGCAGCACTAAATAAGACATAAACAAGATATCTGTAAATATGGCCAATGGAAAATAAACAATTTACACCATAGATTTAATAAAGGGTTCAGTTTGAAATTCCCTGAAGGTTAACCAAATCAAGAAGCACCTGATGAAGGCTGATGAATGGTTGAAACATTGTGATGAAAATAACAAAGATGAGAACAATAGCCAGAGTACAAAATAATGTAAATATCTTTTTTTTTTCTTTTTGCATAATTCTAACTGCACTGTTTAACATGGACACAATCCTAACTGTTATATCCCCACAGCTTTCTTAGTTATACTGTTAGTTATATTTTCTCACTTTTTTATGATTTTCACCATGCGGCCTACTGGCACAAACATACTTACTGTATAGTATGCCTTCTTTTTGTTATTGTTTATGATTACTGGATTTGGTTTTCTCACCTGAATGAGGTGGTCAGTACAAATCTCAAAGTCTCAAAATATCTTATTTTTACTTTCTAGAGCTAGCTTCTGGTTTAAGCTGACACCATTTATTTTCATGGTGATCAAATCTGTCATTTGCACTATTCCAGGTGCAATAATTTTCCTACTTTGTCGTGTCTGTTTTTATTTATTTTGAACAAGCTTGCTGCACTCACTTATGAAGTGGTTTACAGTCTTTCTCTTAATTATAATGTCTTACTTCAAACAGAATTAAATTATATTGGGAATGTTACATTATTGGTTCTCTCTACTAAGTCATGTTGAACTCAGAAAGTACATTTTGCAGGATATTGGCAGTTCCTATTACTGTTGATTTTTTCAGAATTGGAACATGAGCTTGATTCCAAGCATTTCCAGGTTACTGTTTAAAGTATTGAAAATGAAGCCTAATGTAATAATGATAATAGAGATTATGGTATTATCTATATCTCATAAATATATAACACCAGTGAGGATATCTGTATATCTACTGAGTTTCTCAGTCACTTACTTAACTAGATTTTGATCTCTTGGACATCAAAAAAATAACTCTTTGTGTTAGTTTTATCAATCACAGTAATATCAAGCTTTGTATGTTCAAGCTTACATTTGGTTTATTATTATTATTATTATTATTATTATTTTGAATTTGACTTTTTGCACTCATAGTGCCTTGCAGATTTTGATGGAGATCAAATGATTGCAAATGTCTTCAATTCTCTGGTTCTCTCCTTAGCTAATTTTACAAATGCAGTCATCTTGTCATCTTCACTTTTGCAAGATTCTTTTGAACTGTTTCATGTGTGACAACAGATATGGATATAACTATCCCCTATATATGCCATATTTTTTTTATTTTTTCAGTTATTTGGTAACTTTTTCAACTTTTGATTCTCTCTTGAGTTTCATTCTGTGTTCTACTAGAACTACAACAGCCATTACCTGACAGATCATTTCATTACTAACAATAATTAAATATGGCCTTCTCGCCTGTATTGGTTGATCAGTATGAATTTCAATGTCTCAGAAGTTTTTCTATTTTCTCATAAGCCTCTAACACCATTGGTCTGTACATACAAGTCCCAATCATTTGCCCAAGCTTTTACCCAGCCATGTATATTTTTGTACCTTAAATTTCTGCATTCACTCTCATGTGATTAACTATTTCACTATCCTGTTGTGACTTGTCTATCTTAGCTTTAATATAGTTTATATTTTTAGCATTATAATAATAATTATTATTATTATCATTATTATTACTTCATAAATTGTATTTCATGCCATATATCAGGTGATTATTGCTGGAGATTAAATGCTGGCAATTCTACTTAAATTTCCAGTTGTTTTTTTTTTGTTTTTTTTCAGTATTTCCTAAGACCTGTGCAAACTATCATAGACTGGACAGTTTCAATCTTCTTTGAATCTCTAAATCATCTTCATGTCATTATAGTCACCAATATATTTTTTTATCCAGCTCTTTTTGTCTTCGTCGTCTTACCATTATTATTATTAATAGTAGTAATAGTAGTAATAGCATTCATTAAGATTAATCCGTCTCCATAGTTTGGTATGTTTAAATAATCTGTTTTGTTTTTCACAAAATATAGATATATAATGTCTGTGCAAATTAAGTCTTCATTTAATGTCATTTCTTTTTGACAATGTTTGAAATGCCAAATTTGTTTTCCATTACTACATGTGTTGATTTGCTTTTTAGCAGGTTAAAATTAAACCCACTGTCCATGCATCAGCAAAAGAACAAAAAAAATCCCTTTTGTATAACATTTGTAGAATATTTATTTTACCTAACCATTATTTCTTTCTATAGTTGTAAAATGTTTTAGTTAGAAAGAAACAAGTAATTTCTCATTCAATAATGTATTAGATTTTATTGTATAAAATGTGAGATTTTGACAGCTTTAAAGTAAAGACTTTCTTTTAAATATGCATTTGAAATTATCATAAAAGATTCATTTTTCATCATAAGTAATAACATTTTAGAAACGGGTCATTGATTTGGAAAATAATGATGAACATACTTCAAAATGACACAATTTCTGATATTATGCCAGTTCCCATGAAATCCAGTTGTTTAATTTTTGTTCCCTTTTTCTGTTGGTCAAATGAGTTTTTTAAATAATTATCATAGGAGAAAGTTCAGTGGTTGTTAAAAGAGCTTGAGTTTTTCTTGGGTTCTTTCACAATTATTCTGAGTTGATTGTCACTGATATGTTCATAAACCTACTTTGATGCACATTTTGAATATTCCCATGTCTAAAGCAAAATTTTTGAGATTGACTTGTTAAATTATTAGTTCTGTTGCAGGATTCTAGTATGTTTGATTAGAGATAAGTCACTGTTATATTGCAGGTATCACCTGTTTGTTTGTGATGTGTACAGACATTTTACATTAAATATTTATGGGTTTCTGGAACATTTATCCTGCAAACATTATTTATGGATTCAATGTGTGTCCAGGCAAAGATAAAAAACACAAAACAATGAATATAAAACAAATAACAATATTTTATTTACAAAAAGGAATTACCTGTGTACACATGTGTATGAAAGCTAGTTATAATTGTGTGTGTGTGTGTGTGTGTGTGTGTGTGTGTGTGTGTGTGTGTGTGTGTGTGTGTGTGTGCATGTTTGAGAGAGTCCAAAAGTCAATAGTTAACCAAGGAAGCAAATGTCTTTGTCAGCAGCATTCTTTATCAATATTGACTACATTTGGAAGCAAGAAGAGTGAATATACTTGTTTTTTCATCGACTTAAAGAGCACCCCCTCCAGCAGACGTTTCGGCAAAGCTAAGAGGGATAGTGCGCAATTGCTTTTCTCTGTTTTATATTGTATTTGCTCTGCAGACAATATATTTTCAAAAGTAAAAAAAAACATATATATATATATATATATATATATATATATATATTCCTTCTGTATCTTTCCTTTTCTTTTTTTTTTTCTTAAATGCCAACAAAAAATTTGAACCTAGACATTAACTAATGTCAATATTTGTCTGCGGTTCACTTCTGGCCAAAATTTAAAATTTCTCTCTCTTAGCCATTTCCATTGGCTCTTTCTTCTCTATATTTTATACTTTCTATTTATTCTGTATTTTTCCCTTGCCTTTCCTTTCCTTTTCTTGATTTCTCATCTTATTTTCTGATCTTTTCTTCCCTCTTTCTTTCCCCCTTTTCTAATATCTTTTTACCTCGTATGGAAAAAAAAAATTCCAGAAATAAAGTGAAGTTTAGTTCTTTAAAAAAATATGTTTAAATAAAACATTTTTGCCATCATTATTAACTACCTAATGAGACATTGTTCTTTTAATGTTGAAACAAAATGTACAATTTTGTAGTAGATCGTAGTTTGCACATGTTCTAATGCATTAATTAATAATATATATATATATATATATATATATATATATGAAAAGTACAATAGTAGAATACTTAGATTTACAATACAAAATGATTCCATACACCTTTGCTTAAATTTATCGATAGCAGGAAATCATGTGAATGCAACAACCCAATAAAACATCTACTAATCTTTAGGCCCTTACTTATTTCCCACTCAAGCTGTCACAGAAAAAACAACTAACAGTTTATTGCACACTCAAAATCATTGTCTATCTAAATAAGCATACTGCAGAAAATGTCTAAAATTTCTACATAATTTCATGTTCATCCAATTATGCCTAATTGTCTAAAAATTATTTCAATGTTTGATGTATTAATTATTATTTTCTTTTACACTCCTCTTCACACAGTCTATAACAATTTGGGAAAGTATTTCTCTATAATTAAAATATATAACACTTGTATCTGTAATTTTAAGCTAACAAAGATTATTATATGTTTTTAATATGAAGTTGTCATTTTTGTATTTAAAAACATTTTTTCTTGTCACATAATGGGATTATTTATTATGTTGGCTTCATTAAAATTAATTTGACTGCTAATATTTTTATACAACAGTAATTAATAAATCTCAAATATTTTATTTCACCCTTTATTTTTACTTTTTTGTTTCTTATTGCTGCTGATTTTGTTTTTAGTTATTATATTATTGGCAGCATTTTTTTTATCATTGTTTATTCAGGTTTAATTTAAAATATACTTTAAAATTTTAAGATTTTAGATTTTAATATTATGGGTTTATCTACCTTAAGTGGATCTCCATCTCATTGGTTATAAGATAAAAATAGAAATTTACTTTCAGTTTTAATCTAAAGATATATGTGGACTCCAATAAGCATATATATATGATAATGCTAATATCAGCTGTTTCCTTATAAGGAATTATTTGCCATTCATTTGCCAAGCAGCCAGTACTGCTGTCTGTTGAAATTTCTAAAATCTCACTCTTAAAACTATTTTTCAGACAAAATAGGTTTCTCAAATGCAGTAGCTATTAGCAATCCTTCAGTGCTGACAGGGGTTTCCTTACTAACTTTTTATTTGAAGTAGTGTGGAATATCAACATTTTGACTGTCATTATTTTCTCCTTGAGTTACAGGTGCTATCCATTTTAGTTGTTGGTGCTGTTGATAGTTCTCAAGTGATGTGGTTTCTGTTATTTGATTCAATAATTTCTTTCTGTAGCACTATTGTTCAAAGAAGGCTGGTCTTCACCAAGACCCACAGCCTTCACTCACTCAAAGTACTTTTTTATCTTTGATTTTAGAAAGCGGTTGTATACAGCTGACAGTTTAGATATTTCTGAGTGTATGTTCAAAAATGACTAACAGAGTACATGAAAAAATACTACAAAAAAAACTTAACAGAAGTACCATCTCAATCATTTTTAAATAAACATGTCTTAGAGAGGGATTGCTTCATAAATACATAATCTTCTTTCTCTCTCTCTCTCTCTCTTTCTCTCTATCTCTCTCTTATATATAAGTTAAGGGCTATACTTGATACACACTTAGGTGGTCATGTCTCAAAAGAGACTTAACTGACTGATTTTTCCACAGTAAGGTGGCATTACTTTCTGCAATAGAGAGAGAAGAGATGAATTAATACCTTTCCCAAAGGTATTTGAATGTAAGTGAATACAACAAATTCAACTGGACAAAGTTTCTAATGAAATTTGCATAAAAGAGCTATTGCTGATCAATAACACAATTTTTTATATATATATATATATATATATATATATATATATATGTGTATGTGTGTGTGTGAATTTAATATGGTACTAATTGAAACTTTAATATTTTTTAGAATTAATACTGTCAAACAATTTTTTAAGTATGTATCTATAAAAATTAAACAAATGATTGACTTGGTATTTACACAAAATATTAAATTGAATAACTTTTCATTTTTCATTGTGTTTTTTTTTTTTTCAGGTGGACTATCTATCTGCTGCCCTTGACAGGCCAAGATTACGTACATCTAAAGTGATAGATAAGTGAGTATTTCTATATAGTCTTTTTTGTTTTTGTTTTACTATTTTTTTTGCTGTGTCAATTAGATTTGATTTTTATTAACCAGTTTGCTTAAAAACTATCTCAAAAATGCAAAACATAAATTTCCAATTCCTCAAACATTCCTACTTTTGCATAAATATACATATAATAAACTGCCTGCTAATTTTTTAGCAAAAAAAACAATCAAATTCCATAACCCATTAGTCACCACCAGTTTCAAAAATATTACCTCAGATGAACTAATCCTTTTTACACAGGACCTATTAAACCATTACTGTATCTACAATAAACCATGAAATAAATTTTGGTATATAAGCTACTAAGAAATCATCCTTTTATTTGTAATTACTGATACAAAGGGTGTCTTTTTATTTTTCTTAATTTCCACATTGCATGCAACTAACAAGACTTCAGCAATTTCAAACTAATAATAAAATGTACATTGTGTTTTCTTGTATACCATAATCTAGATTTTAGTTAAAAAGTTGCAAGTTATGATTCCTTTTTCCAAGATTAAACCAAGTTGAACCAGAAGATTAGGCAAAGTAAAATAAGTAAATTGTTCTGAAAAAAAAAAAAAAAAGAACATTGTGGATAATGGATCCTTTTTCTTTTTGTAATTATCATTATTGTACTCAAGTGTTTCCAAATCAGTCATAGCTGGAGACATTTACTGGTGATCAAGCACATTTTAATAATACTGTTGTCTGAAATGTTTCCATTTTTTACTAGATTTTAATTTTTTCTAATCTTTTTTTTTTGATTCTTCTAGTTACCTCAGTAATGATGACTATACCTACCATCGTCATGTTCCATAATTGTTTCTGTTCTCTTGTAAAATCTTTATATTCCTCCAGCTTTTCACTCTCTTTTAATTTAACTATGATCCACTACATGACCCTGGTCTTTAGTGCTGAACTGTATGATCTATTTGCATTTTTACAATCCTTTAATTTTTTTTATTTTTTATTCTCTATCATAGTTTCTGGTTTGTGTCTATATAAACTTGCATGATCAAATTCAAGTCACTAGTATATTTTCCAGTAGATCATTGTTCCCATCCAATCATACTTACATTTTTTTGTATTATATTATTTGAAGCCAATTTGATGAATTTTTATGTATTGGCATGTTTACACCAGATATCTGAGTGTCATTCATGGGTACCAAGTAATAGCATGGATTTTTCAATCTGTAATTTTGAGAAATGCCTATCATTATTTTGATTTCATATATCAAGTAAAATAATTAAAATAGTTTTCATTGGACAGTCAGAATAAGGACTTTTAAAAAAAATTTTCTGTGTGAATAGTGATTTAAAGTTTGTTTCCAAAAATGTTTTTATAATCAAAGCAAGGTATTTAAAAATATTAAAGTAATATTATTTTTAAAAAAAAGTAATGAGTATTGTGTCTTTGTACAAAAAAAATGCAACATACCTTGAAGACAAAAGTGCTTTTATGTTGCATGTTGGTTTTGTAAGGAAAAAAATCATATATATATATATATATATAATAAGGCAAAAATTGTTAGTTCATTATACTACCCAGGTCTCCACCATTAGGTATTGTCAGGTATTATGTGGGAAAAACAGCAAAAATGCCACTTCATATAGAAGACCTCAGGAAGGGGAAGGCTAATAGTAGGAGGAAAGGCAGATACACAAACCACCCGAGAAGAAGAGAAGGAGAAAAAATATTTTTTACATATACCAGAAATAAAATTCATTTGGGCTCATAACAACCCAAGAGGTCCTTTTTTTTTTTTTATATATATATATATGCCTGCATTTGGTTAAGATCTCAGATCTCTCCTTTAACAGAACACTTCTGTCCATGAAGGTTACAATTGCCAACTTTCTTCCTGACACAGTCTGCAACAGTGACTACAACTCCTGCAAATATCAACTTTCCTCAAAACTTCCCACTTTACATCAGGGCTTTGACCATATCTTTCTTTAAACCTCCATGCACAGTCACCAAACTTAGTATCATACCTGGTCTTCTCCAACCTGAATGGCAAAGAATGATTATAGAACTGTTTTTTGAAAAACCATTCGGTGCAACCAATGTAAACCTTCTTAAACTTACTAATACTGTCATGCACCTCCGCAGCATATACAATACATTCTACTAAATGAACAATTATCTTTACTCCTAGAGTTACATTTTCTCAGGGCCTCTTCTTCACCTCTATTACTCATTCTTTCAGATTTCATAACCTTAGTATTATGGCCTTTAAAAATATTTTGTAAATTTGCAGTACAACTATAACTAAGTTTAACAGTGTTTCTGTTAAACACTTTAGCCAATTCAGAATGTTTAGGAAAATGCCTGTCTTCGTCTTAAGATGTAGATTGAATGGAGGATTGAACCAAATTACGTCTCTGCGTCTTAATCTATTCTTAGGCTGAGTATGAGGTTGGAAAATTAAGCTTGTTGTCTGCCTCTTCTCTTTAAGAGATTTTTCGTAAACTATTTGTTTGTCATTAAAAATGGCATTATTTGATGTCATGAGTTGTTGGAGATTCTACACTCAACCCCTCTTAGAGTTTGTAGACATTTTCATATTAAGCTGGACAAGATGGCCCACATAGATTGTCACAGCCTTTACAGGGACGATGGCCTGATGATTGTTCCAGATAATTATAGAGCCAATGATGTCATTTATAAGAAGCTGTTCAAAACTTTCAATGAATTAGGCTTCAAAATCACTGTGGATGTGGGCAGTAAAACTACCCAATATTTGAATGTGGAGTTTAATCTTCATATTAGCACTGTTTTACCATTCATAAAGTTGAACGCCATTCTTAAATACATTAATACAAAATCAAACCTCCCCAGCTCTGTATTGAGACTTCATTATAAGGAAGATGTAAATCAGCTCCATACCTAGCCAATCACAGCACCAGCAAGCATCTGTGAGTGGATGGGTTTCTGTGAGGTACATGCCAATCAATTTCATTGCTCCATGAACAGAAAAACTTAGTGAGCAGAGTAGACTGCTTTAAAGACTTTACTTTTTCTGTGATGAGAGAGTAGTAAACCAACTAAAAGTGGCTGTAATTTTTTGATAAAATTCATTTCATCCTTTTACAGTATTTTCTTCAGATAATGGTTAATGAGCTACCATGTGGTGTTGAGGATGAGTTTAAGTTATTTTTAGTCTTTACAAAAAAATTGATTACAGCACAAGAAAATTTTAATTTCAGTATTCCTATTTTCTAACCAATCAAAAGTTAAATATGGCTAACCAATCAGCAGACAACCAAAATAATTCTTCAAAGGAATCAGTCCAGAAGATATAAGTTTAGGTTGACAGTGATCTGATAGTGTTCTAATTTACTCACACATTATGCACTATTTCAG
The DNA here is from genome assembly GCA_037127315.1 of Ascarosepion bandense. Taxonomy (NCBI): domain Eukaryota; kingdom Metazoa; phylum Mollusca; class Cephalopoda; order Sepiida; family Sepiidae; genus Ascarosepion; species Ascarosepion bandense. Next base: position 1,223,787 of record JBBBDQ010000958.1, on the reverse strand, counting down.
TGGATTGTTTCATCTTCACAAAAATCAATACAGAAGGTATTTAAGCTTACATTTTTGCACTTTTTCATCATCTTTGATGAGATTCTATTTAATAAACAAACCTTTTTGTATATCTTATATTCTTGATCACAAGAACTGTTTTCAACCTGTTTTGCAATAACAAACTTCAAGCTAAATGCCATATTTCAACCAAGTTAATTTCATACTTTAGACATAAGTCTGTCATAACTTTAGACATGTATATATAAACACTTATCTGACATCTACTTGTATCAAGAGTAGTTTCACTCAGAAATATAATGAACATTAAATACAATGTACCTGTTGAATATGATGTACCTTAATACAAATTTGACTTTAATATTTACAAACATACCATAACAGAACTTTTTATCCTTTAAATCTCTGTTAGCAAATTTAATGTTCAATAAATCCAGTTTGTAGAAGATTAACTATGCCTACTTTGTGAAAATGACAAATGAAGATAAAACATTTGTTACAACACTAACAAAAAATTGATTTAACAAACATTAAATTTGCATGCAAAAATCTGTGGCTAGGTATATTGATTATTTTTTTATGTGTTTATGAAAGTTGAAAAAATAGATTAAAACTTAGCAGTGTCTGTAAGTGGTAATGCAGCCATATTTGTTACTGTAATGAATTAGAGCTTCACTGGGTGTCCCAAGCTTGTAGCTTTATGTCAGATTAAGCCAATCTTAATAAATATCTATGAGGTAGTAAATGAACTAAGTCCATTTAAAAAAAGAGAAATTGCTGCAGAATGCATGAACATAATTGTTCATTTTTTTAGTCAAGAAAAGATTTAACACATTTAACTTCATAGATCAGTCCTAACCTGATGTCTCAGCTTCAGTTATTTTCCTACTGCCCTAACATAGATTTATAATGGGGAGGCATTCTAGTGGAGAGTAGTTGTATGTTGTTGCAGATTAACGGAATTTGGCCTCGTTGTAGATAGCCCACTATAAGTCATAAAAAGATTATAAATCAAGGAAAGCAAATTGAGTTTAGAAACAACATTTTATATATACACATATCAATTAAGGTTTTATCAATTAAAGTAATCCTTTAAGTATGGGTCCAACAGACATTAAAATGTTCATGGCAATAAAAGCTGAAAGGAGAATTAATGCTTAGGTATATGGGAGCATTGTAAGTAAGGAATCTCTTTGATGTATCTGCTCCTTTGGTCAGTAAGTAATTTTGAGACAGCGAAGAATAAGATGAGAGGGAAGGGAGGCGAGCATAGTAATTCGCTTGACTTCAGTCAAGGGAGATACTAATTACACTCGTCTCTCTCGAGTCTCTCTGTCTGTCTGTCTTTTTATTTCGTCTTTTGGATCGCAGCAGATCATTTGGGAATTCACATTCATATTTGATTCTGGGCTTCCCATTGGCCGATAAAGTTCGCGTAGGCTCGTGAACTGGAATTTAATATTTAATTAATTTTTAGTTTTCAACCGGAACATCTGCGTGGAGCCAGGGTGCACACCAATGATTTTTGGTCATTTGCTTTTTGGTCATGAGAGTGCAAACATCAGGTCTCTCACTTTTTTTACAGTTGAAATTGCTAGATGTAACCATAAGTCCTATGCTAACAATTTCTTCTCTTGCACTTAGCACTTTCAACTTCTTTCTTTTTAATCAATTTAGATCTTCAAAAATTTAATTGCAATGTCTATCGCGATTCTTTTGGTCTTCCTTCCTGTTCTTTTGTTATCTTCTCTCTTTAATAATGTTTTTTTCTCATATTTTTCACTTGCTTCTTAGTAGTATTGATCAGCTAACTTATCTTACAAATAATGACTGATTGACAACTGCATTATATCAGTTATTCTTGGACACAACTCTGACATTGTAAAAATTATAAGAAGCATTATCAAATAAATTAGCTTAAAATAATTCATTAATCTTATTTATTCAAATATTGAGTTTATTTTTGTAAAGTTTCAAGATAACTTACTGTGATTGTGATGAATATTTGTCATCAGAATATTTCACTCCTTAATCTTGATATGAGAATTGTTTGGTTGAAAAAATCCTGTCATTTGAAATGAATAAATAAAAATAAATCTTGATACATGTTTAATTGCTGCCTAAGCATAACATCATTGTTGTTGTTTTTTTTATGATAATAACGTCTTTACACCACTGCTCTCATATTAATTGTGATGTGATTTATGTAGAAAATTATTAGTGATTATTACGAATAATTTTATAATCTAACAATAATATTTCTTTGAAAACGTTAAGCCTTAAGCATTAGACTTCTGAGGTAAAAAAAAAAAAGAAGTATTGAGGTAGTTTTCAAAAAAGACCAAACACTAAAACAATATAATAATATAATTTTATTGAATTACTCATGGTTGTTGGTGAAGCCTGCAAATAGCAAGTATAATTGTTTTTTACTTTAATTAAGCTATCGGCGTTCAAGAATAAACATAAAGCGACCACTTGAATAATCAAGTGGGCCCTATAAATGGGGAAATTGACGACTAAATAGCCTTCAGCTAAAAATCATTTGGGTTTTTAAATATAAGAAGAGGAAGGATGTGTATTGGTTGGTGGGACAGATGTGCGACACCATTTCTACAGGTTTATTTGGTTAAAACCATTGCCCCTCCTTTTTTTTTTTTTTTTTTAAACGAGTGGCATTAAACAGAGTGGGAACTAGAGAGGAAGAGAAAGAAAGAGAAAAGAGAAAATGTATTACTATTGCAGTTTTTCATTTTCCTGTCAAATAACTTTTTTGTACTGAAGTAGAAGTTTGTCTTCGTCTGAGTCCTTGGACATTTTTTTATACCATTTTTCCCTCGACATTATTTTTTTACTAATTTGTGATGGGGGCCAGAGAAATGGCGTAAGTATTTCCCATAATTTTAGGAAGATTTCATTTAAATTTTTTTTATTATTGTTTCTTGTTTTGTGTGTTTTTTTTTTTGTTTGAATGTGAGTAAATAGTACCAACATCATACTTTGTCTTTGTTTTCCTGGTTTTTAACATCAGAAAAAGAAATCAACAGACATTTCTTTTTTTTTTTTTTTTTTTTTTTTTTTTGCAATCGATTTCATTTTGTCACTTTTAGTTTTATTTACCTTCATTTCATTTATTTTAGTTTCACATTCACCTGTTAAAAATGTATTTGTATTTATTACCAGTAGCACTTTTTTATTTTGGTTTTGACTTTTTTGATCATTTCATTATTATTGTGTTCATCGAAACCCAACTTATTTATTATTTTGCTCATTTATTATTTTAGCTGTTTTGTTTTTTTTTTTTATTTAGGTAGTCTAACTTAGAATTCTGAAATTTCTCAGTTACCAACGGAACACTTGTTAAGACAATCACATTTTCTTTTGACACTTCTTCCCCCAAAAAACGAATGGTTTTCATGTTGATCTCATAAAACTAATGACATTTTATTGCTTCTTATTTTTAATCTTATTTTTACTTGTTGAAATCATCAAACTCAAAACAAAGTGTTAAAATCACAACACACTGTCTAATAGTTATGGTGAATTAAGTAAAAATGATTTCATGTTGAGAGTGCTTTAGAATCTTCAACAATTTTTTCTATTTCTTTCTAGAAGTCAACCGTAACCTTGGATTTAAAACCCGACAATAAGAAGCACACTTGATGGATAACACTTGTTTCTACCTAGCAGGAAGTTTTTCCTGATAATGAATCCATTTAATTAATCCAATTCCAAACCTTTAAAAAAAACTGTCAATTATTAAAATTTTTTTGTTTTTATATTTCTAGGCTATTTTTAGACATGAAGTAGTTCCCTCCAAGTTCATATCTCAAGTCATTTTGAATACTTAAATCATTTTTATTTTAAATTTTCTTGAGAGAAAATGTAATCGTTTCTTGTCCAATGGTTCACTGATTCAGTTTTCTCCTGATATCCAGTACAGAAAGTACAATTACCCAAGTTAGTAACAGACTCCATAACACGTGGAAGGGAAACTAAATCTGAGCAGGAAGCTGAATTTTTGCAGGAAATTTAATACCTCATGAATGTTGATGAAGTTTATGGTTTAATGAAGTCTTGCTGTAGGAGATCCCCTCCTCCATAGAATATTTATAATGTAGTTTATTAGATTTGGCAAGTAGAATTTATAATTAAATATGTTGTTTTGGTGACTTAATTTATTATGGAAATAGTTTCAAACGGATAAATCAAACACATCAAAAGCAATAAACCCAAATAATGTTACCGGGTTGTGTTGTGAGTTGAACTTTTAAAAGAAGGCGTCTATTATTTATTATTACCATTGAATTGTTATCAAGAAAAGCATGGAGCTTTAAATGCCACATCGAAGAGATTCCCATTTCCAATTAACCAAGAAAAATTATCTCTTACCAGTAAAATCTGCAATTGATAAAAAGATATTTGATTTTTGATTTGCCAGTGGGTATTATTCAGAATTTGAAAATGACAGAATGGCAAATTAATTTTTTAATAAGAACAATATTTTTACAAATACATAGTTTCTGAAATACACAAAATTTCTTTTGTTTTTCATCTGATTTTCTCTAAACATTTAAATTCATAGGCCTGTCAACTTTTCTCATTTGAATGAAATTGACAGTTGTGAGCACCACTCTCTCCACAAAAAAATTCTCTGAATTATAAAACAATTTAGGAATTTGCAGTAATCTACTACAAAACTGTTACACTATTGAAGAAGTATTTTAATTTTTGCAGGGAATAGACACTGAGAAGTCAATATGCAATGTTATGTCTTTTTTAGTGTATCTGAATTTTTAGCTAGCTAGCAAGTTATCGAAAAGAAAGTTTTCTTTTGCTTAAACTTCATTTACAAATCTGGTGAAATAGTATAAGGGAATTAAGGTTGTTTAGTTTTTCATTTACTGTAAAGCATTTAAACATTCTTCTTTTCTTTTATTTTTAATGTCATGTTCCTTCAAGACATAGGTGATTATGGCTCTCCACAGAGTCCTTCTCTTTATCTATGACTTGCAATGATATTTTTGGTAAAGATAGTAAAGTGGTTTCCTGTTGCATTCTCTTCGCTTTTAAATTCAGATTTTTGCTGTCCTAGACTGGCTGCTACTTTGGGTTAGAGAGCCCACTCAGTCTAGACTCTACCTTGCTGGAGAAGGAGAAAAATGGATTCATATGTAGAATCACTTCTACATGCACGTACATACCTACATACATATCGCCATGTACACATGTTCATACACATATACCCACACACTTTCACGTCCTCACATAAGAGTGTGTGGGTATATGTGTATGAACGTGTGTACATGGCGATATGTATGTATGTAGGTATGTACGTGCATGTAGAAGTGATTCTACACATACCTTTCCTAGGGACATTATTGCAAAATGAATGTATCGGACTAAGCTGCAACTCAGCTAATCAATTCCACTCTCCATCAATAACCATTACGCTATCTATACATGGCGTTTGCAAATTTTGTATATGTAAATACATATACATAAAATGTATGTAGGCCGGCTTCAGATAACCCATGGTGGTTGGTATGTCATAAAATCTAAACAGCCAAATTAAATATATACATTTTTATAAAATATTTTATTAATTTAAAATGTGTTAAATCTATGAATTTGTCTAAATAGATAAGTCTGTTATATATATTAATTTGTTAAATATACACACTTCTTGAAATTGTTCTTAACATTTTGTTTAATTTTTTTAATAATTCGATTTGGTGTTAAATGACCCAAGATGGGTTGATAGCCATAAAACAAAACAAACAAACAAATTTATACATGATATTACTAGCATAGTACCTAAAAAGTGATGGCGTTATTTCTATATAGATAGGTAGTTTACACTGATTTGAGACAGAAATGACAATATGTTCTCATTTCCATATGACAGAATTTTGAATTATAAGCAAGAAAGGAGAAGGAAGGTTTGAAGGAGGAAATTGATTTTTTTTTTTTTTTTTTTTTTTTTTAGCATGATCCCCACCTTGCACTAAAAGTAGATAGATATTCTGGTATTAATATATAGATCTTTTAAAATTTATTTTGATTTGCTTTCTACAAACAATATTGAGAAAACAAATAGGAGAATGATTTTAAAATGAAATTCAAATAAATCAAATTTTCTCTCTTCAATTGGATTCTTTTTTTTTTTTTTTTTGTATCACCCCAAGCAAGGTGGTAATGCCACTGACGTGCAGGGGGCTACATAAGAGTAAAAAGATTAAGTAGAAGAGAGTGAAGAGGAAGATGAACCAGTTGGAAAGGAGCAAGAGAAGGATGGGAATACAGGTGTGATGACAGTTGCAAAGGTGGAGAGAAAGGAAAGGATATACGGGGTGGTGAGAGAACTAGAGTCAAGTGGTTAATAGATGAATATTGGCATTGCATTTAAATTCCTGAGGGTTGTAGCTGTCAGGAAATCAAGAATATGGAAGCGAGTTCCACAGGCGTGAAGTGAGAGAGAAGAAGCTGCAAAAGTAGAATTGTCATCTGCATTTGGTTAATCTAACTGTGAATGGGTGGGACCCAGTTATGAATTGAACAAATAAAATATTTATATTATTCATTCATTATCATTACTTTTAAGGGAGTTTTTTGTGTGCTCATACTAACTTTACCATGGTTCATATTTGTGTTAGCATATGGAAATATATGCATTTATATGTCATGATCCTAGCTAAGTAACCTGCCTTGTAGCTGAAATAGCTAACTCATAGACTGGCAGAAATTTGTTATTCATAGTTGAACCAGAGAACTGCAATGATAGAACTTATCATCCACAGTTAATGGATCAAAGGGGTTTTGAACCCTAAGTAAAAGCCAGGATTTCAAATTTTATTTTTGCAAATCGTTGTCACATAATGTTTTCATCTCTCTGTGCCATGCTAAACTAAACTTAAATAAATATTAAGAACCTTGTTGATCACGCCTTTTGAAGCAGTTACACCCTAAAACTTTAATCACACTATTTGAGACAGCTACGCCCTAAAACCTCTCAGTAATGCTAATATTCTGAAGATGATCTGAAGAAAAATCAAGATACTCATTATATCAATCATAATACTTTTTAAACAAATACTAATGACCAGTTATCTTTTCTTTTTATTTTTTTTAGCTACTCTTCTTCTATGTCAAGATTTTTAGAATTTAAAGTAAATAGTGTGTGTCTTTTATAGAACAGTAAGTGTGAAAAATAGTTAACACATATTTCTTTCTATTCTTTTTATATATATGACTGTCAGTAATTTTGGCTTCACAAAATCTTCCACATAGCTACTGCCTAAGCTCCAGGAAAGAAAATTATTCCCAAACACTTTTTCAGATCCTTTGTTTTTTGTGTGTTCAATCACTTTTTCAACACTCAGTTTTGCTGTTATATTTTTACAAAACCATCTTATATGAATATGGAATCAATACAATTCAATTACTCCCTAAAAAATATGCCCACATCAAAAATACATGATTATAAAATTAAACCTACAGAAAAAAGTAGAATACTTTATAAAATGCTTAAGATGGAAGGTATTCTACTTCCTCAACAATGTCAATGATGACAACCACAACAACGCTGATAATAACAAATTTAGATTTACATCAATGAAATGCCCACCATAACAAAAGAACCTTATTACTTTTGAAAATGACTTAACATAATCAGTAATCTCGGTATAAAATAATCAAACTATAATTTCCAAATAAAAATAGAAAAATACTTAAAAATGATAACTCAAAAAAACTATTTATAAAAGCAGATAAATCCAGGACAATTTAAAAATTGGAAACCAACAATTACAATAAACTAGTCACTAAATTTTACAAAACTACTAATAACCAAACAGAAAACAACAAACTGAAAACAGCTGCTAAACTAAAATTAGATAATGGAAAAAAACAATTATCAAAAGTAGAACCATTTATTAAATTAAATGACCATACAGACAACTTTGCAACCAAACCAACCTGCAGGTTATTAAACCTTACAAAAAGCAACATTGGGAAAATTAGTAAACAAATATTAGAAAAATATGCTCAAATTTAAAAATAAACTAAACATAAACCAATGGAAATATACAAAAGCAACAGTTAGTTTCACAAGATTAGCAATAAAGCTGCTCCTTCATACAACTAGATATAAAAGACTTCTATCCATCCATTAATGAGCACACACTTAACAATGTCCTTAATTTAGCAAAACAAGGCATAAATATAATTAAACACTGTCAAAAATTAATATTATATCACAATAACAAAATATGGACAAAAAATGCACCATGATAACAATAATGATTACTTTGATGTAACATAGGTAGCTATGATGGCACATAAGTATGCAAGCATGTAAGCAAACATATATATTAATAAATAAACTAACAAATATTATTAACAAAAAAGCATATCAGTATATGAATTATTCATTCTAAGAAACTGCATTAGCAAAGCTACAAAAAAACAAATAATAAAAACACCCTCTGATTCATAATAGATACAAAATCCAATGAAAAAATAGTAAATTTCCTTGACATAATATTCATCCTAAACAACAGAACCTACAAACCATACAGAAAAACAAACAACAATCCAATATTACCCCTCAAAAAATCAATAAACTAGAATACAAAAACAGTTCAAACAAAAGAAAAGATATAATTTAGTTCACCCCACCACAATAAAAACACAAATAGGGAAAATATTTTTCAAAATAATTCCCTAAAAATAGCATATTATCAAAAATACAATTAAAATCAGTTACAGCTGGATGGATAATATCGATAAATTAATCAAGCACAATAAAAAAATACTTAGCAAAATCAATAACAATCGCAACAATAACCAACAAAATACCACTAAATGTTACTGCCAAAAACAGAAAATTGCCCAATTAAAAACAAGTCTAACCAATAACATAATATACAAAGCTACAGTAATAAATTGCATTGATACATATGAAAAAAATTAGATAGGCAACACAGAAAAACTTTTAAAGAAATATATAATAATCACTAAATATCATTCAAAACAAAGATACACAAACAAAAATACACATGGAACCAAAAAGAAAATAATATCCTTACCAAAATCAAATGGAAAAGCATAAACAGAGCAGCCCCATAGAATATCAACAGTAAAAATTGTAAATTATGCTTAGAGGAAAAACTAGTAATAATTAATTTAAAGACCAAAATAAACTCTTAAACAAATAAATGAAATAATGGGTAAATGTAGGCATATAAATACTTATTTTGCTACCTAGCACTAATTAATATAAACTATGCACATAAACATAAAAATTTATTTTAAATCTAACTTTTTACAATTAATACTTATAATTAAGAAAAACGAAATAAACTAGTGTAAATACACAAACATGCACTTGTGTAAGTACATGCACACACACATACATATGTGTGTGTGTGTACGTATATATGTATTCATATATATATAAATATTCAACATTCAAACATTAAAAACTATGACACATCTAGGAACAGTAACAATAACAACACCTGAAGAGTAAAAAGGCTAAAAAGCAAATGCAAAGCAAAAGGGCAAATGACCAGGTCACCCTTTATATACAAACACTTGCAAAAACAGGAAGTACATACACCAGTGTACATTCACATAGACACACACATGAACAACTTACACTAACAATATAACAACCTATATAAAAAAAATATATTAAACAGTATATTTATTTTCATCTACCAGCCTGAATGTTCTAGAAATCTTATTGAAGAAAATTTTGCGTAGGAAATTTTTTCTTTAGTAAGATTTCCTGAACATTGAGCCCCTGCTCAAATATACATATCCACTAAAAAATAACATAAAAATCTGTTGGATTAATAAAAAAAATGTGTGTGTGCACATGTATTTATGAACAAGAAGTTTTATTAAATTAAACTAATAAGGTCTATTGTTTAATATTCTTGATTTTGCCAATTTTCAAAGAAGCTGTTGCACATGTAGAGCTTTGGATAAAAGTTATATGTAAACTGTCTGAAGTTCAATATTTTTGTTCTTTTCTTTGCTTGGATACTTCTGTCTTGTCATTATCAGAAACTAAATATTATCAGTATCATAGACAAGAATTTCTTAGATTTTTGCATTTGTTTTTTAATGTTACATTTCAAATTTAAATATGTGTATCCTATAAGTGATGTTTTAAGATGGTGTCTCCATCTTAACATCACCAAAAATGGAAATTAATATACAAATAATTTATGTGTTATAATTACTTTATACCCATTTTAAATATTTTATACACTCTTCAAGATACCACCTTCTGTGGTGAAAGATATTTAATGTGGATTGTATTTTGTATACCAATAGTTTTGAGCATTTTAAGTTTTTAGTATTTTGGCATTATCTACTAATATTAGTCTTATATGAATAGTTGTACTTTTGGTTGTGATGTGATCGTTGGTATTAAGTTGATTGTTGCTCATAAGAGAATATGTACTTTTTTAATACTTTTTACAATATTCTAAATCAAAAAATAAATATCCCTAAGTAACTAGTAAAATCGCTGAGAGTCTGAGGATGGGGGATAAGGTCATTTTGAAATATATTTTGTTGCATTAGACTTGTGGAAGACATAAATTTTGTGATATGTGTTTTGCTAGGTCATATTTGGCACCAACATATTGTAAGTCAGGTCCTGCTTTTAAGAAATTAAATACACCAGATTTGGGGAAAAACAAGTTTTGCAAATTACCTGTTCTATAAGTTATACCAGAAAATAGTTGATTGATTTGTTTTTATGGTTTATCAACCCTTTGTGGGTTATTTAAAGCCAAAATGTATTTTAGATTTTAAGAATAATTTTTCATCAGAAAAATCGCAGTTGAAAGTTAATAAAGTTAAGTCTTTGATGTTTACATAAAACAATTATTAGTATTATTTATGTGCCAGTCATTATTTACTGGCTGTTTGGTGCTAGGAAGGACATTTAATCATTTCCTGCTCACCAGTTACTAATATTAGCATTAGTGTATCTGTTGATGTACTATCAATAAATACTCAAAAGGAAAAATTAAGATATATAGACCCATAAACAATTAAAATCTAAATCTATCTAAACTTATTTGTAAATGGAACTTTGTCTGTGTGTGTGTCTGTTACCTATAGACTCTGAAACTGCTAAACCGATTTTCTTGAAAATTTACACAGTTGTACTATAAGCGTCTGCAAGTGTTCTTAGCTAAGGTTTTGTGTCGAGGTACCCCTGATAAATATCGAAAATCGATAATCGAAAAAATCGGGTTATAGAAGGAATGGTCCAATTTTAATCAAATTTGATACACTCATAGACAAAGACATAAACAATATTCACAAGTTTCAAGGTTGCAGTTCTTACAGTAGTGCAGAAAATTTGATATCAATATCAGGAAATCAAAATTTGACTTACATCCATTCATTTTTCTTTTAGTCTACAGTTTCGCTTTAACTGGAAACAACTATTGCTTTTTAGTCTTTCGTGCCGACGTCCAAAAAGTCTGAGCTCCAGGACCATGAATTAGTTTTAAAGCTTTCATTACACCCGAGCAACACTGGGCTATACTGCTAGTATTTAATAAGTACATATTAATTATACAAAAATGTTACAATAATCCACAAGTGTCCCAAAATAGATAAATGTATGCATTGCTCGAAGAACAAGCAAGTCTGACTCAGGTAGAAAAACAAGATAAACATAAATTTTACTTTCTCTAGTTATACTGACAAAATGAAATAAAACGTTTCACCAAAGTTGAACACCAAGGTCTCTTCTGCTCAATAAAAAGCAGTGACTATAATGTCCATCCTCCATGTATAGGGACTCCTAAAACTTGAGGTGTTAACTGTTCAACAAATGAAGGCAAAAAAAATTTTTTTCTTTTTAAAGAGTGTAAACTCACACGTGACCAATGGACACATAATGCCTGACGCCATGCCCCAATCCAAAAGAAAACAACTGTTGTCTTCCTAAACAATAAACAAAATATAATGAATGAGAAAATTTATTTATTAACAATAAGTACATTGTATTTTATATTTGTTGCACTTTATCTCTAAGTAAACCTTGTTTTCTATGGTTAATTTTTATTACTTAAAAAAAAAATTTATTTTTAAAGGAGTATAACACATCAAGCTTATACTTGCAAAATATGTGCTGCTGAAATACAATGTCATTCATATTTGATTTATTTAAGGGAACAAGATTTTATCTGCTGTAGTGGTGCTGAGGCAGATCCTATTTCAAACTGTATTCTCAACTTTGTTGATTTCAGATTACATTTTTTGCCACACATTCAGTTGATTTATGACCATCAAGATATTTTTAAACTTTATTTACCTCATTTATCCAAACAAACATCTAACAGCAAATAAAATCTATACAACAAAGAAACTAATCACCTCTTCCATTTGTCAACTTTTTAATTTTCTTAACTTGCTTTTTTTTTCCTTTTTGTAATCTCCTTGTAGCAATTTATCAACAATTGATATGCTTGTATTACTTCTGTCACCAAATCGTTCTTCTATTAACACTTTTTCTACATAAGACAGAATTATATAATCCTTTTGTTTTTGGAATAAGATTTTTCTCCTTCTTGCATTATAACTTCTTATAATTAACTTCACTTTTCTTTTAATTTTCTTCACTTGCCTTTTTTTTGTTTTTGTAACCTTCTTGTAACAATTTATCAACAATTGATATGTTTGTATCACTTCTATCCCCATGGCATTTTTTCTACATAAGACAGAATTATATAATCTTTTCATTTTTGCAATAAGATTTTCCCCTTCTTGCATTATAACTTCTGATAATTAATGTTTTTCTTCTAATAAAATTTGATACTCATTTAAATAAAACTATACATTAACTGACAACCCCTACATGTATCAATTTTTGAGTGTGTGTGTATGTGTATATATATATATATATATATATATATATATATAGAGTGAGAGAGAGAGTGGGGGTGAGAAGTAGATAAGTAGATGTGGTATTTTCTTCTTCTATGTGCCCTGTCACTTCAAGATGTAGGCGATCATGGCTTTCCACATTTCCCTATCCCTAGTGGCTCTGAGCACACCTTCTCCTATTACACCATGCAATCCTTGTTCTGTCATCCACCTGATTATGTCCTTCAAATATGTTATCCATTGCTTTCCTCTGTCTCCTTTTTCCCTCTATCTGGCCTGTTAGTATCAGATTCTCCAAGCCCTCCTTCCTCATTGTGTATCCCAGGAACTTCAGCTGTCTCTTTCTGATGCTCAGTATTAATTGCCTTTTTGTTTCCATCATTTCCAAGACCTCATCATTGCTCACATGCTCGATCCATGATATTTGCAGCATCCTTCTGTAGAACCACATTTCAGTTGCTTCAAGTTTTTCCTTCATCTTTGATGATATTGTCCAGATGTGGTATTAAACTACTCAAGTTTAGAAAATCTGAGCTACATACAAATCAAATGATATCATCCAGATTTTTGCCATTATCCTTTAAGAAATTGTTGTAAACATATTTATGGTCACTACTTTGAGGGAGATTATGGAAAATGGTAGGGCTTTCCTTTTTTTCCTGGTCAAACAGTTGGGTTGCACCTAATGTGTACACACACACACACACACACACACACACATATATATATATATATATATATATAATAAAATATAGTTTAAAGGTATGCCATATTTATAGCATAAAAGTACACAATATCCAGAATAAAGCATTTGTAAATATAAGCAGCATGGATACAGTTCAACATCGAATGAAGACAATCTGTTTCATGTGTGAACATAATCTTCCTTGTCAGGTAATTTAATTCAGTGTTTAATAATAACAAATGATCAAAATTCAGCAAGTTACTGTCCAATTAATCCAATCATATTTCATTAAAAATTACTGATAATGTATTTCTGTCAAATTTATCATATTTTTATTGAATATAAACAACATATCTCTCTTTTGAAATTAGTGAATGTAGAAATTGTCAAAATGATTGTTTATTCCAAATGGTTTTGTCTAATTTAGCACCTATTTTCAGGGGTTTTGGTTGTACTATTGTAATTATTTTTTTAATCGTTTCACCCCAAGGAAGTTAATAAAGCCACACAAAGAGTTACCAAGAATGAAAGAAACTGAGAAAATGTTAAATGTTAATTGATGTAGCCTTTAAAGTTTTGAAGATCATAGTTTACAGGAAAGCAAAACACTGGTAGAGAGTTTCACAAGTGAGAAGTGTGAGAGAAAAAACTGTTAGTATAAATCTTATGGTTACATCTAGCAATTTCAACAGTAAAATGTTGAAGCCTAATTGCTAATCTAGTACTGCACTTAATTAATGAATTCAAAATACAAGAGAGGACTACTCATCAGAACAATTACCATCAAAGTATTTATAAAAAAAAAAATAAGCACAAGGAAGCTCAGTAGGAAAGTATGTCAGGTTAGAATTAATATCACAGGTTTCTTTAGAGTCTCTAGAAGCACGAAACTGGATGTGACAGCAATGTTCACTGCATAGACAATTGGTAGACTTATAAAGGTGTAAGATTGATTCTAGTGAGAAAACTTCTCAAACAACGCAGTTGACTAACTTTAATCTTCCACTTCATGTCAGTGGAAAACATTAGATTGAGAAGGTGTAATCGATTATTCCTGTGAAGCTTAACATCAGCTATGTTGATGGAAGACAAAAAGTGTTCTCTTAAATGGTTAAAAGAGTAGTTTTGTTTTGGAGGCATTGAAATTAACAAACCATAATGATATGTAAGTAAACATTGTATAAGATTGCTGTCAGTCATTTTTAATGAAACATGTATTAGAGAGGGATTGTTGTCAATTTGTGTGTGTGTGTGTGTGTTCTCACACACACACACAAATGTGTGTGTGTGTGTGTGTGTGTGAGAAATATATATGTTTGATGATCGCAAAAGCGTGAAACCCAGAGTCACAAACTCACACCAATCCAACTGAAAATCTTATCTGTCATTTTTAATGAAATCTGCATATATATATAGAGATTTCATTAAAAATAACAGGTAAGGTATTTTGGTTAAGTTTTTTATTTAATTTTTCATGTCATCTTATTTTTTTTCTTCTCAGAATGTAAATTATATAAAAATTATCCAAATGTTTTATTTTTACAAGTATTTTCAGCTATACTTTTAGTCATTATTAAGGATGAATTTTATTTTGTGTGTAACTGAATATGCATAGTGTTTATGTATGTGTGTAGAGTCGTGTGTATGTGTTATATTCCAAACATGGTTAGCTCATTGTTCCTGTGTTCGTAGCTGATATTATTAAATATTGGATTTTTCATTTTCATTAATATGCTTCCATTATTTCTAGCTTTTAGTGCATGTGACTGATGCTGTTATATTTGTATTATTGGCAAATATATTACAGGTTGTTTGGTAGGTCTCCATGTGTGTTTAAATGAGATTGGATTGAACTATGCTCTGAGAGATGCAACATCAGCCTTCTCATCAAACAGGTTGTGGTGTGTCCAGTGTAATTATTTATGAACCTGGATTGATTAAAAACCAATTCTTCAATGGACACGTAAATTCATAAATAAAATTTGTTTCCTGTACTTTAGATCTTGCAGGTGAATTGTTATTTTTGACAATGAGGTTAGCAGTTTTCAATTTTCTATAATAAATAATTATTAATAAGAAAGAAAAATCCAACACTTAATATCAACTATGAACACAGTAACAGTGTGCTTACTTGTTCAGAATATAAAACATACACATGACTATATGCATACATAAACATTATACATATTCAGTTACTTATAAAATAAAATTCATCCTTGATAATGGCTTAAAGTATAGCCAAAAGCACTTGGAAGAACTAAACATATGTACAATATTTATATAATTTATGTTCTGATAAAAATAAATTATAAGATCACATGAAAACTTACATAAAAAACTTAATCGTAATGCCTTGTCTGTCATTTTTAATGAGATCAGCATAAAAGAGTGATTGCTGCCCAAATACACTATATAAAACAGTAGCTACTCTGGCATCTACGCATCGTTCATTCAGCAATGAATTAGACACTCTCAGCTATTGGGCGTGTATAATGATAATATACATGCTAAAAAGTCTGCCTCCTTCTACCGACCGCCCGTAGCTCAGAGGTAGAATCGCCGACTGACACCAATTCGGTTGGGTTTCAATCCTGGGTAAAAAGCAATCAGCTGTCTAACCGTACTGATGAGCTGTGATACAGCGAAACAGATATGTCTGCAGATGACTATATATATATATATATATATATATATATATATGCATAGAAAATCAGTGTGATTGGCAGTTTTTTCATACCTTCATTAATCATTAGGCCATTTATCAGCATAGACTCTATCCCAAATTTTGAGCATAAATATCATGATCATGAGTTTCCTACACCTAGACGAGCTGCCACCCAAGGTAAGAGAACCTAATCTGCCCAACTATTTAACCCATAGTTGAAAATGAATTCATACCTTTTCCAAAGACATTGATGCAAAGTGAACAAAACAGTCTCTATCAAGAACTTTGATTCCATTTTCTGCACTAATAAATGTTACACTACACACCTCCATCCATAAATATTGCAAATTTTAAACAAAATACACACACACACTATATATATATATATATATATATATATATATATATATATATATTGGCAGCAACCTTTCTTTTAAGCATGCTTCTTTGAAAATGGCTGACAAGGAAGATTTATTAATTTTTTATTTAATTTTTCCAGTATTCTAACATGTTTCTTTTTTACTGGAGATAAGGAATGTAAAAGTGTTACGTAATTATTTCTACAAACACAATCAGCAATCTCTGTCCATTCTCAAGGGTATTTATATATATATATATATATATATATATATATATTCTCTAACTTGTTTATGCAGTTTACTGGTTTCTAATAAATTATAGATAAATAAAAATATTGGCCATTATATAGTTTGTTTTGAATGCATGAATATATTTCTATACATCAGTTGATAAAGGAATGACTTTACAGAGATAATCAATAATCTAGTTTAAACAAAGTTGAATCAACTGAAAAAATAAGTACAAATTAATGAAATAAATCCAAATAGATAAAAGGATAGTAAGACAATTGATGAAACAATGTTATAAATTTTTAATGGTATCAGGTGTTTAGCTGCATTTTTTTAAATACGCCTAGTTCATTATTTTCTTTTATTACTTCTGTCCTGTAATAGCTATTTCATTTAGTGTATGAAATATGTATGCAAATGTAATAACTATAATGGGACAGAGGTAATATTTTTCTCTTGTACTTACTGGTATAAATGTTAAGCAAAAATGGAATGCGCTTCTACAGCAATGTTGATTGTAACTCTGATTCAGATTCCAAATATTCAATTTCATAAGATCATTCATTCTTCAAAACCTCCTTTCCAGTCTCAGAAAACCTTGATCTGTGTCAGTCAACTTTATGAAGTATAATGAACCTAAACATACATATATTTTTTTTTAAAGTCAAAAAAAAAAAAAAACTTAATGTGTTTAGTATCTGCTATCCTTCCATAGGCTGTATCCCTTCCTATCCTTTGTAGCTTTTAGTAAGGTTTGTCTTTTCACTATACCTCTCATTTTTTGTTCTATCATCTATTTACATAAGCTTGTTAGATAGGTTACTTGCCACTTTCTTTTGTCCCTCTTGGCTTCAATGTCCTGTGTGTATCAAATTCTCCAATCACTCTTTACTCATTATGTGCTTTAGAAATTTCAACTTCCTCTTCCTAAGTATAAACAGTTTTTTTTTTATTTCCATTTTCCTTAGAATTTAGTCATTAATCTCATGTTCAGTCCATGGGATTCTCAGTATCCTTCTGCAGAACCAAAATTCTATTGCCTCAAGTCTCTTCATCTGTGAGGAGATTGTTCAGCATTGACTCCTATAGAGGGAGATTAAAATTACATAACAGTTCAGAGATCTTTTCTTTGTTTCTACCGAAAATGTTCGTGTGTGTGTGTGTGTGTGTGTGTGTGTATATATATCTATTGCTTTGCTTAGTTTTTGGAAGGTACCTTTTGCTATTTCAATGCACCTTTAGATTTCAGTGTCACATTTTTATACTCTGTTAAAACACTTCCCATATATTTAAAATTTTGTACTTGCTTGATTTTGGTATCTCCTAAATAGATTTTATACAATTTATTGTAATTAATTTCTATGAATAACTTAATAACAAAGAAAACAAGAAAAAAAATTTGTATTTATTTGACACAATGTATTTTATATTCACTTCTACTCTTAAAAACTGTCCTACCACTTGGGTTTCATTGCCCACATATATTTCATAAAACCTGTAAGGAAGAGCAGACAATATTTGCTCTCTCATCTAACAAGTTGTCTAATGTAAACTGCCAGAGACTATCCAAATATATCACTACTTCACTGGAATCATTGCAAGTTATTTTCTTTCTTTCTTTCTTACTCTCTACAGCTCACTGAAGTGACTAGAATATAATTTCATATTCAATGAGAGTTTTAAATTCTTCAATTTTCAAAGAAAATTCAAATATCTTCATTTTTTTGGTTTATAATGCAATATCAATAGATGAAAAAATATTTATGAAAAATGTGCTATATCCAAGCAAGGCCAAGTGAAACAAAATACACTTATTTGTCATTGTATAATTACAGTAAAATAAATTCATGCTCAAGATACACAAATAAAAATAATTATCATATACAGTTGTTTTTAATAACAACTATATCCCTGATTATAGCAGATATATATCAAACTTTTTTACATCTTCATATTTTTGATGATGCATAACCTCAATTTTATCTTGGCTTGGCTTAGGTATTTAAGCTTAGCTTAGTGTTGCACAAGGCCACAAGTGTTGGATGCTTGAAAATTGAATTTACCATGCTAGCAATGTCTTCAAATTAAACTTGCTCACAAACTACTTCTTAGCAGGGTGCTAAACCTAATTTAATGATATTTAACTGATAAGAATCGCATTTTATGAAAATACCAAACTTGGATTCTATGTTATTTTCATTATTTTTATTTATTGTTTATTTTTTTAATCGTTTCACCCCAAGCAAGGCAGTACGTCACTGATGCGCGAGGGCTACATAAGAGAGTAAAAGTTTAGGTAGGAGAAGAATGAAGAGAAAGACAAACCAGTTACAGGGGGTGTCAAAGAAAGGGCAAAAGAAATATGGGAACACAGGTGTGAAGACAGTTGCGAAGGTAGAGAGAAAGGAAAAGAACAAGATATATGGGGTGATGTAGAAAGAGCTGGAAAGTGGATAAGAGATGGAAATTGACATTGCATTTAAATTCCTGGAGTTTGTAGCCATCAGGAAATCAAGTATACGGAAGGGAGTTCCACAGGCAGGAAGTGCGAGAAAAGAAGCTGCTGGAGTAGAATTGTCGGTTGCATTTGGTTGATCTAACTGTAAATGGGTGGGACCTTGTTGCTAGTCTGGTTGCACAAGTAAATTCTTGAGGAGGGGGCACCAGTGACCTAAGTTCATCAAAGCAGAAGACATGGAAATATTTGTAGAAGAGACAGAGAAGCCACATTCCACCAGTGAGAAAGTGGCTGGAGTTGAACTGCCAGGTCGGGACAACTCACATTACAGATTCTCCTTCGAAGCCTGTTGAGAACACTGAGATGAACAGCAGAGGCGCCTAACCAGATATGACAATAATATTCTATGCACGGTCAAATGGTTGATTTGTATATGTGCAAGATGGATTCAGGCAGAAAGAACTTCCTGGCCCTACACAGTGACCTAACTTTGCTAGCAGTGGATTTAGCTATTGCCTCAATGTAATGATTCCACTTAAGGTCAGAAGATAGAGTAAGGCTGAGGCGGCACAGTATATTGCTTTCAGGGAGATTTGCTTGGTCCATGCTTATGGGGGGCAGGAGAGATTGCCTGTGATGGGTGACAGCAGTTTTGTTTTAGAAGCATTGAAATTTACAAACCACTTTTTACTTCAGTTCACCACTGAGTGGCGGTCCTTTTCAAGATCAGCAGCAAGGATATGTTTGTCCACCTCGCCAGATTTCTTACTGATATGGGAGTAAATGGTGGTGTCATATGTATAGATGCCTACTTGGGATTTAATCATGTCTGGGAGATAATTTATGAAGATCAAAAAGGGTGTTAAGCTTAGGATAGAGCCTTGGGGGACACTAACGTTTGTGTGGTAGGATGTGGAGACATGCCCATTCAAGACAACCTTCATTATGCAGTTAGAAAGATTGAATCAGATCAAGCAAGCGTCCAGTGATACCATAACCCTGCATCTTGCATAAAAGGCCAGTGTGCCAAACCCTATAAAAAGCCTTGGAGATATCCAGGGCAACAGCACAATCCTGGCCGGACTTATTGAGGGCCTGGTATATATATTTCGTGATAGTCGTTAGAATATTGACCGTAGACCTGGCCAAAGCTGAAACCATACTGCTTGTCTGAGAATAGTTTATGGGCAGTAAGATGCTGAACTATTTCAGCATTGATAATCAATTCAAATCCTTTTTTAAAAATTGGTAGGAGGCTGATAGGGCAATAGTTGGATGGGTCCGAGTGTTTCCATAAGTTCTTAAATACAGGAGCCACAGAAGAGGACTTCCTGCAGGCAGGAAAACAGGAAGCAGAAAGGCAGTAATTATAGAGTTTAGAGAGGACAGATGAGAGTTCAGGGGCACACTTCTTCAGGACAAAAAACAGAATTCCATCACTTTTGCTAACCTTATGGAGGGGGTCAAGTTTTGATATTATCTTAGATACCAGAGACTGGGTTATGTAAACATCTTTCAGTTGAGCCTCAGTTCTAAGAGAGAAGTTGGGTGCAGGTACTCCAGACGAGTCAAATGTGGAATTTGATGAGAATTTGTGAGCAAAGCACTCTGCCTTGTCCACGGATGCTGTGAGGACCTCGAATTTATTAAGTGAGGGATGGATGGTTTGCTGCTGTTCAACACATGTTTGCAGAGCCGCCAATAGGAGCCAAACTTGCTGGCAGCTATGTGTTGCCTCATTCTCTCAGCAAACAACAGCTTGGCATCATTCAGGATCCTCTTACACTCATTACGAGCAGAGGCAAATAGGTGACTATTGTGGTCAGAGGCATGGCTCTGAAATAGCTGGAAATAGTGGTTCTTGTGGGCAGCTGAACAGGTAAGAGAGAACGAGGGGGAAAATGTTATTTGTTGTTGTGTTTTCTCTCATTATTAACGAAACATAGACTTCCTTTGAAATCCTTGAATAAATTATCCAAACTTTCTACACTGAAGTACTGGTCCATGATAATTTTCTTCTAGATCAAATGTCTATTTACTGTAATTTTTACTTCATATAATTGAAAGTTTATCTTGTACTTTGAGAAGTATTTCTCAATATCACATATAGTACAGAATTGGTGAGATTGTTAGCATATTCAAGGTTTCTAGTGGACTTTGAAATAATTGAAAAGCCTAGAATTTAAAACAAGGACCATGAAATGCTTTGAATTTCTGAAAAATTCTGAAAAGAACCTTGTGAACATCAGTATATTAATGATAATTTCAAATAAACTTCAGTTTGAGCTTACATAATCTTGAAACTGAACATTAAATTTATTTATCATGTTAACTTTATCTTTATATCTGAACTATTCTTGTTTTGGAGTAGGTTTTTTTTTTTTTTTTTTTTCAACTTTGGTTGAGCAGTTGCTTTCAAAGTGTGCCATATCTTGTTTTGTGTCATGTTTTCTTTCTGATACTTCATTATTATTCTATCTTTTTAAGCAAAGTCTCTTAGAAGAATTGTTTATTCTTCTTTTTGTGATCTAAGATTTTTTGTATTTTTATCTAATTTATTTCAGCTTCATAATGAGTCAAGCATTCTAAAAGTTCCTTTCAAGATAGATGGTTGACAGATATGTACAAATCATGGATTATGAAAACATCTATCACCATTATTGCTAGATAAACACTTTGTAAAAATGATATTGATGTTGGAAGTATGATTAGCTCAAATTACCCAACTGGCTCTCTAGTTTAAGTGGGAGGGGTAATCCTGAATACCAACAAAAAGACCTTGAAAAATCAAATTTTAAACTTGAAAATCTATTTATTGACCAGAATAATCTTTAAATAACCTGGAATTTGATTTTATACTTTTGCTATAAACCCTGACGTTATGATGACTGTACAGTCAATCCTATAATTCTTGTTTATAAAAGTATAATTTTATTGTTTATATATGTATGATTCATCTTGAATATAATTTGACTTATTTCAGTTATGTAAGTCGTGTACAACAGTATCATGACTTTGATCCATTCCTCTGTCAACCCCAACCATCTAACCCCTGGATTTCAGATGATACAACCATCTGGACAGCAAATGCTAATTGGTGAGTTTACTTTTTGCTGTTATGTTGAACTCTGTATCTAACATGTTAGAGCAATGCCTATTTTGAGAAGTAATGCCATACAATCTGACGATCTTCAATGATCCTTTCTGAAGCATTCATCACTGATGTTTTTTTGCATTGATCTTCAAAATATAAGTATTAACAAAATCTGATACACTTTTCTTGTTGATAAGAAATATTTATTATATACAAGTTATTCAAAATCACTCTTTACACTTCAATATTTCTAATATGACATGCACATACTAATGCCTTCCTATATATGTGCATATCTATTATAAATGTGTGTATTTATATGTACAAGAGGGTTCTTAAAAGTTCTCTGTCCAGCCAAGAAGAAATTTCAAGACACATTCTGATGTTTGATCACTTGTTCACATTTTTGGAAATAGGTTGGAGTGGGAACTTTTTAACACCTTGTAGATATTCATATATTGCATCAAGTAATGTCTACCTCTTTGACACGAGTGCAAATCAGACCTGTCTACCTTTCTTTTAATACATTGTGATTTTTGTCCTGTAGGACTTGTCTTTAGCATAAAATAACCCAACAAGAGTTATTAAATTAACCAATATTATATAAATAAGAGTAAGAACAAATGGAAGTAAAAATCTAGCAGCTCATAGCATTTACTTTTTAAAAGTTCTCAATACAAAGTAGAGCAATATATTATTATTATCATTATTGTGTTTTTATCATCACTTAATCATAAATCACTTATAATAATATATATAACAATAAAGAACAAATAGGAAATGTTTATAAATTTAACATGTTTCACTTTTATTGAAGCTTCATTAAGGAATGAGATATTGAAAAGAATTCTGGTATTTTCATTTTTGTGTTGTTTGATTTTCATTGGTTAAGCAGACTTCATGTTCCATTGACAGAATAGGGCTATCACACATTCATAATATAAATGAATTGCTAATGATTTTCTATAGAAATACATTGCAAATAATTTTACTAGATAAAATCAGAAGGAATATGGTTGACAGTAGTTATAAATTAATGAAATAATAATAAGTAGATTGATAAATCTGATTTTTAACAAATTTATTTTTAAACCTTTTAGTGATCAACCGACTGAGAAACGTGTAAAAATGTGGAGCTTTAGCTTACATGAATTGCTCTCTGACAAAGCTGGTCTGCGTTGTTTTGAATCTTTTCTCAAGAAAGAGTTTAGCCATGAAAACATCCGCTTCTGGCTGAGTTGCAAAGAACTCAAATCATGCCCACAGTCTCAGGTGCCACAAAAAGTTGATAGTATCTTCAAAGAGTTTTTAGCACCAGGAGCACCTTGTGAAATCAACATTGATTGCAAAACAATGGAAGAAGTCCAACAGAATCTCAAAAAGAAGCTTTCTCGGTGAGTGCCAAAAATGATTTGAAAACTTTTTTAAGTAGTTTTGATTGTTTCTCAAAACAGTTTTAAAATAGACAAAAATCAAATGCTTAACTTTTTCACTGTTATGGACAAGATAACTTCTGATGATCTTATTAAAAAAAAATAATTTTTGCAGTGAACATGTTAAAAATGAAATTAAAAGCAGTATTACTGAATAATATTCAGAGACATCAGACATTATTATTGAAAAACACTATACAATCTGTTGTTAAATAATTTATTTCTGTCTATCATTTTTATTTCCTCAACATTTTGAAAAGTAAACTTCCTGTGGTGTATGTTGTTTTAAGTAACTTTTTGAATAAAACTTTCTCTTTTTTATTTAATGCTAAAAACATCAAAAGTGAAGATTTCAACCTAAATTTTTTTTTAATCAGTCAGAATCATTCTTCAAATTACATACCAAAAAAGGTCAAAATATAATTTTTAATATTTTAGTTTTTAGAATTTCTTCATGTGTAGTGCAAAGTCATGAGATATTAAAATGAAGGGAATTTGACCGTTTTCTTTGAAATTTTTATTATGTATGTTAGTCTGTTTTAGTATAATTTCCATAAGTAAAGGTGAGATTGGGAAAAATCCGGGGCACAAATTGATGTTTTGGTAGTATTACTCTTTTTCCCTTCATTTTAATATCTCATGACTTTGCACTACACATGAAGAAATTCTAAAAACTAAAAAAATATTCTGTTGATCTTTTGAAATAATTTGTGAGCGTCTTTGTGGTTGCCAACACTGTTTGTTTATAGGTACGTAATTTAGAATAAAGCTCATTTTGTCTTTTTTTTCTTGATAAAATCCATCACAGGATGAAATGTGTAGGTGATTTAAAATACAGTTTTTCCTCTTGTCTTTATTTTATTTAACAATTCTGTCCTTAATTTCAGATTATAACTGAGTATATTTTTACAAAATATAAATTTCTTTTAGGTATACATTTGAACCAGCAGAATCTCACATCTATACACTAATGAAAAAAGATAGTTATGCTCGCTTTTTACGTTCAGAGGAGTATAAACACCTTCTGGCAACTGCAGTTCAACCCACTGGCAAAAAAAAGTAAGTTAAGAATTGTTTTTGTATTATTTTTTTATTCAATCTTTCTTACCATTTTTTTAATCATAATTTTGCGATGAAAACAATCTTTCTTCATATTTAATCTTTTCATATTCTCATCCAGAGCAATTTCTCATCATTTTTAAACAATTGTACAATATTCTTTTTCTGTACCATACAATATCAAACTTTGCTCTCGGAACATAGTAAATGATATGACTAGTATGATAAAAATAAATTCATTTTACAAAATCATTTTTTTTTAATTAAAATCTTGCTATAAATAGAAGTGTTAGACTCTTTACACATACTTAAAGATTAACTTTTTGATTCTTACAAAAATACTCTTGCATTTTAGTATTTTTTAAAATTTAAATGTTCTTATTTTTACTTGGAATATTCTTTATATGATTATATATAAAATATTGCAACCAAAATTTATATGTGCAATCATTCATATCAAGATTTCATAAATGATAATGTTAAATGCACTTGATCATTTAAAAAAAAATATTTAAACCATTAACTGCAATGTAAATTTTTCATTTGCAGTTAAGCCATAGAACTACAATGACATACATTCTCATTTGCAATTAATGGATTAAACCCAGCCTAGTTCAATATTTGGCTTGTGCATAATTTTACAAAATGTTTTTTAATTATAGCAATAAGTACTAAAATATACTTTATGAAAGTAACTCAAAAGATTTGTTGTAATCAATACACTACAAGGTGAGGCTGATGTGTGAAGGGTGCTGAAAAGTTCTTAACCTGACCAAGAAAAGATTCAAAAAAGAAATTCTGATGTATGGTCAGTTTATCAAATTTTGGAAAGTTAAACAGGCTGAGAACTTTTCAATTTTCTCAGATGTATATGAATATCAAATATTTAACGAAATCAACAACACATTAAAAAAGAAAAAAATTGATTCTAATTCCAAGCTAAAGTCAATAAAATTGTTGCAACTATTATATTAATAAGAATACAAAACTCAATGAATGAACAAAAATGAGTGAAATTATGACAAACCTAATTAAGAACAAAAAAGACCAATAAGACTTCCTTTCAGACAAAATTCTATTAGTAAAAGTCAGAGAATAGATTCTATATTATTATTCTGCTTGTTTGTATATATGAAAATAAAGCTTTTCTTAGACCAGAGTGTAGTATCTACCTGATCTCTAATGCTTCTGAACTGGAATTAGTTAACACTTTATGATGATTAACTAGCATAATAATATTAAGCAAGATAAAAAGAAAGCTATTGAAAACTAGGTGAAAGGAAAACATATATAGAAAACATATATATATGATATACATATATAGAGAGGTGGGGAAGAAATGAAAACGAAATGAATATATAGAAACAGGCTTGCTGGCTGGATATCAAGAGACAATGAAGAATTGAAAGGCAAGTTGAAATGAAAAAGTGTAAAAATTGTGATAGATTAACATTCTTTAAGGAAAAATAGATCAAAAGAAAGGTAAAGAGATGAAATAGTAAAAATTTTGTGCATTTCTTATTACTTTTGAGCACATGAAACTAATCCATGATTGTATGACATTTAGATAAAAAATATATTAATAGGCAACAATGTTTGGAAGAGATAAGGGGGAGAATGAGAAGATACAGGCAAAAGGTAGGAAAAGAGCTGAAATGGAGGTAAATTATAGCGTTATGATGATGAATATATAACAGGATGTTTCTCTTATTGCCACATACAAGGTGATTGTCAACACCTGTGTAATTTCTACAGGTGCAGCTAGTAATTAAATAATATTAGAAAGGCAAAGGTGAGGAGAACTGCCGAAAGGTATTTTATTCATATTTATAATTCTGTATTTAAAAGGCTTAGTTTTATACAGTTAGGGAGAGTAAAGAAGATTTTGTTTCTCCAATGAGGTAGGCATTTAAAATTATGGCTCTTATTTACATTGGTTTAAACACCTGCCAATTACCTTACCAACAGAATAGACCCATTGAATATTAATAACTTGGTCAAAATCTCAAGCAAAAATTTCTCTCTACCCGTTAAAGTTTTTAGAGTTCCGTTTTTTATCATTTTAGAATCATTTACAGTCCACATAATTAGCAAAAACTAACTTTAAAATATTTCAGACTCTTGATTATTTCTTGAACTTTTTTTTATTTAAGTTCATTCAATTTTTTAAAGTTATTTTTCATCTTCTTGCAGTGAGTATTATTTTTTCAATTTAGTGTTTTGCAACTTACAAAAGATAGGGTTATATGTAAATCATAAGTTATAGAGTATAAGTGCATTAAATCTAATTTACTCTCCAGTGAATCATGCAGCTAAACAAAATATTTTTCTTATTTTTTGTATTTCATCTGTTTTACAAATTTTTCTGAAAAACTAGGTTATTGAAAATGTAAATAAAATTATCCAAATTACTTTGTTAAATTATATGGTCAAGAAAAACAAAGCAGCTTTTATAACTGAGCTTATAATATAAATCTGTCTGCCTGGTATATATATATATATATATATATATATATATAGTTTTAAGGTATGCTCAATATCAGAGATAGAGCATATATAAACATAAAAGTGTACATTAAGGTCAACAAAAAGTGGCAACAGTCTATTTCATGCTAAACACAATCTTCAGGCCATCTAAAAGTTGTGTTTAAACATGTAACAGATTATCACCACTGAGTGTTGTCCTCAGTGCCTATATATATATATATATATATATATATATATATTCATTATTATGAGTTAGATTTGGGGGGGAGTTGTGAAATACTTTTTATTAGTAAGTTATTTTTATGATTTATGATTTAAAATTCACTTAATATATAAAATATGCTTGTGTGTATAATTCTTAATTCCTCTACTGGAAAGAATAGAGAAATTCCCAACTTCAGCTACATATAAAAAGTAATCTGAAGTAGGGAATAGTATTTTATTTCTTTCATGGTCGGCACAAAATATTTTTCTCACCTGCAGACCACAGTTAGACTACAAAACTGTGATAGGAATCACCAGGTAAGTTTCTCTCTTGCTTCCAGTGACCACCTCCTATCACAACACATTCCACATAGCTGATCATTTCTTTGCAGAAAAATGTCTGCATGCTTTTTTTTTTTTTTCCTCTTCTGTCTTTTGTAGAAGATTTTGCCAAAGAAATGATTACAGTTTGTGAAAAAAAAATTATTATAACTCTCATCACTGCACTTGAGTTTTTGATGTATTTTTGACACTCTGCAAGAGAATGAAAGCACAATTACAGATAGACAAATTTGTCTGCCATTTTTTCCTGCATTCTTCCTCTCCTCTCATCTCTCTCTAATTTTAATGTGTGCATTTCTGAAATTAAAAAATTACTAAATCTGAATTACTCCAAAAATATTTTATTCATGATTTTTGTTTTTGTTTTTTAACCTAGCATACCTTGAAAAAAAATCACCTTCATAATTTATCAATTATTAATTCATTGATATTTTAAAATAGTTTCAAATACCATGATTATAAGTAGAACTCTTGCATGCTTACCTTTTCAGATTATTTCAAAGAGACCCCAAATCTTTTTTCAGTTGAATGTTTTGTTTTTTTTATTTATTGTATATATTTAGTCTGAACAGATTTAAAATCTGCGATCCTTCTGGTACACTGACAAAAGCCTATAAAATATTTTATTGAATTAATTGTACTTTATTCTTCTGAAGATGTAAAAATTTGAGCTAATTATTCTTTTATTTTTGATCTGGTTAGTTAATCAAACTTTTAAAAGATTTTCAGACTTTTACACAGCTGAGTGTGACTCAGTTCTCATATCTTACTCCTAGCTGTACAAAAAAGATAATTCCTGTGTAACAAACAAGTCAATGTTGTCTATTATAAGGGGATAGTATATGAGATTCGATTCATGTATAGATAAGAGATACATAAGAATGAGGTAATTTTAGTTAATTATCATTTCATTTGACTTAATATTGAGACTCACTGTCCTTTTTTATTAGGATTATTGGAAATATTGCTATACACAGAAAAAAGTTCAACTCTTGGATACTGATCACATATTATTGATTTATTGAGCATCTTTACTTCTAAGCATATTTATTGTACCATCACTGATCGAGAATTGTATTTCGATTCATATGTCCTGAAAATTGGTGGAAATCATTTGACATTGAGCATCTGCCTGTTTATCATTTATAACTGGCAGGGAATAGTATGGATATTTTAAAACATATAATTCTGTATGGATTGCAATTCACTTTCCTCACTCTTGAATGTATATTCTTTTAAAATATCTTCCTAAATTTAAGCCCATAGATTGCAAGTGAGTTGCAACTATTAGACTACAATCTTATGATGTAACTCATAAGATAAATGGATAAAGGGTGTTTGAGTTGGTTCTGTGAAGAATGAGCTGTCTCAGTGCCTGCAGTGCAATTCCAGCCTATTGAGACGATTTGAATCATTCTTAATTAGTAATACACTTTTCATTCCCTCCTCACTACTGATGGTGCTTATATCACTTAGAATATCATACAGTCCACCAAAACCTATTGGCTTTACTGTTATAACTTATCTTTATGATTATGACTTCATTAATAAAAGAAACACTTTTAATAATAATGATGTTCTTAGACTTAATATGCTCTGATGTTCTTAATAATGATGTTCTTAGACTTAATATGCTCTGACCATAAAGTTGTTAGTGGCTAAATACTCATTGTAACAAGTTTATTGTGATCTTGTCACTAGCTTATAGTGACAAGATCACAATAAACTTGTTACAATGAGTATTTAGCCACTAACAACTTTATGGTCAGAGCATATTAAAGCAAAAGATAGTATATATTTTCTTTTAGAATAAAGTTTTTATTTTCTTTAAATCTATACATGAATAAATTAAAATTCAAAAGTGTAAATAAGGCTTTTTGATTAACATATTAGAATAAATTACTTTTGCCTCTTTTCCTAAATTCCAAATATGTGCCATAAAATCCATGGATCCTGGTATTTATACAACTTAAATTCCTGTAAGGATTTATTAATAAGATTATTTTGTAAGAAATATCTTATTTTTAAATGTACTATCAATAACTTGGCTAATCATCTTCCAATGTTAAATGAGAATTGAGTAGAGTATTTCATCAGTTTCTGTACTGAAATTTCTTCATTAAAACTTGTGATATTATTTAAAAGAATATTGTTTATAAGCATGGCAAGTGGGGTTTTGTGTTACTTTATCTAAATCAGGAAAATTTGATTGGATAAAGTTTGTATCTATTAAATAGTATTGTAATTTATATATAGAAGTAACATTTCTACTCGGTCAAATAGAATTTAAAAAAGCATTCAGATATTTTGGGGTAAAATTAAGTTTTATTTGGACACTAGCAGTATAGCCCAGCGTTGCTCGGGTGTAATGAAAGCTTTAAAACTAATCCATGGTCCTGGAGCTCAGACTCTTTGGACGTTGGCACGAAAGACTAAAAAAGCAATAGTTGTTTCCAGTTAAAGCAAAACCGTAGACTGAAAGAAAAATGAATGGATGTAAGTCAAATTTTGATTTCCTGGTATCGATATCAAATAAGTTTTTTCGTCGTAAACTGAATTTTGAAGGCTACATAAGTCCTCTGAGTAAATGGTATCATGGCTGAGACTAAGAACTATAATTATACCTACATAGAGCCAAACCCGAAGCAAAAACTAAAATAAAAGGGCTGAAAAAATACATACAGGCAGATAAGCAGACACACGCACAAACATCTTGCCTTTTTATATATATATATATATATATATAGATTTTCTGCACTATTGTAAGAACTGCAACCTTGAAAATATCGTTTCTTATGTCTTTGTCTATGAGTGTATCAAATTTGATTAAAATCGGACCACTCCTTTTATAACCCGATTTTTTTGATTATCGATTTTCGATATTTATCGGGGATACCTCGACACAAAACCTAGCTAAGAACACTCACAGACACTTATAGTACAACTGTGTAAATTTTCAAGAAAATCAGTTCAGCCGTTTCGAAATCTATAGGTAACAGATATACACACACACACACACACACACACACACACACACACACACACACACACAGTGCCATATATAAATAAGTTTAGATTTAGATAAAAAGAGTGTTTATACAGAAAAAAATTCTGTGAGCTGACAAGTGTGGGAGTTTTGTATAGAATCTGTGTTAGCACCATTGTCTTCATTCACATAAAGATTCCCAATTCACCATTCATGTTTTTCTTTTCTTTACTTCCTCACATTTTTTCAAAACAATTTTCTTTTTTCAGTGTAGGAAAATGCCTGGAATACATTCATGTTCATTTCCTTCCTTATTAAATTTATCTCTTAATATCTATGAAGACAAGGAAACTATTGATTATGCATTTTGAGGATTCCTTCTGAGTATTTATCAAATCTTGGGATCTTAAAAAATTCAATAGGTTTGATCACTCAACAACTTGCAAAATCACACACTTATTACTGCTTCATAAAAAATTTAGGGAAACATTGATTAAGCTCTTCACTGAATCAAATATAAATATTTAAAATTACAAAGGTGTGTTTAAATTTCATTTTGCAATTTTAATATTAACCTATCACTAATATTAAGTTTGGTTAATCTGAATATATGTTTTTTTTAATTTTTTAAAACTTGCTTAAATGCACTTTTGGCAGCCTTTGCTCAATATCATTAATTTATATCTATTTGTGTTATAGGAATCCACTTAGTGATAATTAGCATTTGTTAATTCTTTATCAGATATTCATTAATGGTCAATGATTCATCCTTGTTTATTAAGAAAAAGAACAACTTTGTAATTAACAATTAATATTACTGAAGTTATCTCTCTTTGATATACATTTTAGTTGTGTGGTAGCTGTCTAGAATTAGTTTTAAAAAATACTCAGAAATCAATTGCCAGTTTGATTAGAATATCTTTTTTTTTCAAGTTAGTAGAATATCATTAAAATGCTGTAACAAAAATGTGCTATTATGTGGTGTTTTAATATGGTTACTGAATACATAGAAATCCCATCATTATATAGATAAGGTATTATTAAAATTCAAAAATTCTTTTTGTGGCACCACACATGTTTCATGCTAAATTATATGATTAACCACTCTTCAGCATCTCTTGAAAGGGAGTTTTATTTTTACTTGTGGATATTTATAATATCATTGTCTTTGTAAGCTACACTTATTCTTGAATGAAGTTGAAGTATTGATGGCAAAAGAAAAAAGAATATTAGATGAAATGTATTAAATGATTATAAAAACAATGATTATATACTTTTCTCCTTATTTAATCAAGAGATTGCTGAAAAAATGCAGTTATTGAAGGATGAGTAATTTTTTCTTAAGATTTACTTAAGATTTTTTACTTAAGATTTACAAGCAATTGCATATTTGCCAAATAAAGATTCTAATGAAGTTATATGTCATTTTTGACTAACATTTAATTCTATTTTTGTTGCTGCTTTTTATTAATATTTAACCTTAGTTCTGTTGCAGTTTTTATTGTCACTTTCAGAACATTGTTCTATGGTTGTAAGCAAACAGCATGAATCAGAAGCAAAAAATAAACCCCCAAGCAAGATTTGAACTTACATTCTTTTATTCCCAAGGAATTCTACCTGTCTAGAGCAGCTGCCTTACTGATAAGACCACAAAGCCCAAGATCTGTGCTGTTTACTAAAGACCAGAGAATGATGGCTAAAAAGTTGTGATTAAAAAAGCAGAAGGAATAAGATGAAAGAAATCATAGTAAAAAATTAATAGACAATATTTCAAATAATGAATTCTAAAGTTTTGTAATGATTATACTGTTGTTAGTAATTCTACTAAGACTTACGAACGATGACTTTTGGAAATTTGAAAAGCTTAGCTTTTTGCATCTTTAAAAATTGATTCCATATCTTTGAAAATTAGTTTCTTCAAAAGAGAAAAACAAGAGTGCACTTCACATATGTCTTTAATTTTTTTTTGCTTCCATCATTGTCCTGCTATTTTGAAAGAAAAATAAAGTATAGCTTTGTGATTTTAAAAAATTCTCTTGCATTAATTTCTTTAGAAATTTGATTCCAATATGTCATGAAGTTTTTTTTGTTTTTTTTTTAAAATTGCATTTTTTTTAAAAAAACTTGTTGTTTTTCTAAGTTATCCTTTTAATTGTGAACTTTGATGCCAGATTTATTTAAGTCATCCATCAGATACCCAAAAAATGTTAGATAATTATCCACAGTTAGAATTAACATATGAAAATGGGAAACATTTAAGAAATATAATTATACCCACTTCTTAGATGTGCACACAACTTTGCATAAAATACAAATAGTCTACATATATAAGTAAATTTATGTGTGTTTGAGTGTGTGTATATGTACATTTACACATAATTGCATGCAGAAGATATATAAGTTACATATGTATAGATATATCAGTGCATACATATTTATATATTGAAGTATTTATGTATAAAGAAGATATATTTTTTATGATTACATTTGTTTTTGCATATCTTTTTATTTTAACTTGTGATGAATAATCTGACTGTTTAATTATATATACAAACAGCTAATAAAAAAATTCCATGGTAAACTGAAATAATGAGAATTTTTCTCTTGGAAGTTTTAGCCAGAATTTTAAGATTGAGATCGATATAAAAGCTTTGTGGATTCAAACAAAGTTAAATGATACTGTAGCAGTTTCATTAGCAAGTGAATTTTTAAGGTATCAGGGTGCTAGTCTAAAATTCAAAATGGCCCATTTATCCTATAATTTACCCATAGCTGAATGGAGAGAAATAGTTTCATGCTTTTCACATGGATATTAGATAAGTATAAAATGAATATTCTGTTCTAGTTGTAGTTTTAACTCTGTTCATTGATTTCATTCTCTATCTCATTAACCATTAGACCACATGCATACATACATATCAGAAAGTTATAACAATCAACATTGCATGATACCTGTTAGTTTTAATACCAGAAGCAATAATCAAATGGTCATCATGCAATGTAGGTTTCTATGTCCACACTATTTATATCTTTCAAACATTCTATTTTAAATATTGAGCCTTCTTACCCTATAAATATATATGTATATATTTCATGTATTACATTTTACTCTTCTTTCTTATGGCTTTGCATTGCAAACAAAGATTAAAGTTAGTTTTCTACATTTGTTACAAACCATCAGTTGACCAGCAAGATATATGCTGTACTGGCTGTAAGAACAGGTCTGACAGAAAGTACTTGTTTTTTAGTGTTGTCACTTTTCTTCTGTTCTTGCTCTTCCATTGACTTTGACAAAGGATTTTGGCTGCTAGAACTTTCGACACTTTGTCTTTGTCTGCAAGTTCTTTCTCTCGTTTAGGGTAGTTGATACTACAGGAGATAAGTCCTTTTTAAAGAATTCTTTTATCTTTTGGGAAGGATCCTTGCCTCTGCTGGCCAAAGACCTGTTCTCTAAACAAGAATGCCTTTGAAAAACAATAGTCCTTCATCCTACTATGTTGTCTACCCACCACTGATGATATTTTGCAGCATAGATTCAGTATTGGCAATAAAGAGGAATGGCTCAATGACAAATGTGCAGAAGTAGAAAAACTGAGCAGGCATAATAAAGCTGACATGCATAAAGAAATAAAAGGAACAGGAAAAAAAACCTGCTCTTCAACAGGATATATAAAATCCAAGGATGGAACACTTATATTGGAGAAAGAGGAAATACTGCAATGATGGGAAGAATATATAAAAGATCTTTTCGACAAGAGAGAGTAACCGATAATACACAAAGATATGGACAGACCAGAAATATTAAAATCTGAAGTGGAATCTGCAATAGTCAAACTGAACAGAAACAAAGCAGCGGGACCAGACGACATAGTCATAGACCTGCTGATAGCCCTGGAAGAATTTGGCATAGAGAAAATTACAGAAGAGAAGTAGAATCAAGCCAGAGATAGGATGAGAACAGTACGATTTCGTCAAAAACACTGGAACAAGGAATGCCATATTTATGATTCAGATGCTCTCTGAAAGGGTAATACAAATGCAGAAGGACTTGTTCCTATGTTTTATAGATTATGCAAAGGCGTTTGACAAAATATGCCACAAAGAATTGATGGAGATGCTTGGCAGCCTCAACATATTTGGGAAAGACCTAAGAGTAATCAAGAATCTCTACTGGCAGCAAACTGCCTGCATACGAACAGACAACGAATACAACAATTATACTAAGTTTGAAAAGGGCGTAAGACAAGGATGCGTCTTTTCACCGGATCTATTCAACTTATACAGTGAGTCTATTCTGAGAACCCTAGAAGTTATGCCAGGATTCATCATCGGAGGTCACAATTTAAACAATATAAGGTACACAGATGATATAGTGCTGATAGCAGACACAGAAAGAAAACTACAAGCCCTCCTACAGAGAGTAGCTGAAGAGAGTGACAAGAAAGGACTACAAATAAACTCCAAGAAAACCAAATGCATGGTCAACAGCAAAAAGGGCAGCCCAAAATGCCAATTACAGGTGAGGGACTCTAAAATCAAGCCGGTACAGAAATTTAAATACCTAGGAAGTGTTCTAACAGAAGATGGAAAGTGCGACAATGAGATTTGAAGGCGAATTGGCATAGGGAAAGAAGCATTCCAGAAGTTGAGTAAAGTATTAAGACACAGGACAATTTCACTAGAAACAAAGAGGAGAGTACTGGATTGCTATGTGATGTCAGTCCTTCCATATGGCAGTGAATGCAGGACAATATCTTTAAAGATGAAGGAAAAACTTGAAGCAGCTGAAGTGTGGTTCTACAGAAGGATGCTGCGGATATCATGGACCAAGCATGTGAGCAATGATGAGGTTTGGGAAAGGATGGAAATGAAAAGGAAATTAATACTGAGCATCAGGAAGAGATAACTAAAGTTCCTGGGATATGCAATGAGGAAGGAGGGCTTGGAGAACCAATTTACTAACAGGCCAGATAGAGGGAAAAAGAGACAGAGGAAAGCAGTGGATGAAATATTTGAAGGACCTGATCAGGTGGATGATGGAATGAGGATTGCATGGTGCTACAGGAGAAAGTGTGCTAAGAGCCACCAGGGACAGGGCGATGGGGAAAGCCATGATTGCCTACGTCCTGAAAAGACATGGCACATAAAAGAGAATGATGTTACTCCAGTACACATTAAGAATGATTTAGAGGCAATGCTAATGGAAATTCTTTAATAATTCTAGGTGATGCTGGTACATGACTCTCTACTGAAAGGAGGGCAGCTTAATTGTTTTGCAGACTCTTAGTTTTGTTTTTTCTCTAGACACATTTGTGTAGTCTACCAAAGGACTGTTTGTTTTTGCTTCTCTTTCTATCTGTCTGTCCAGGTTGGCATCAAAGGATAAGATGCAGCTTAAGCAGATGACTACTTTCAGCTTTGTTAGACCAGCAATGGTTGATTGATACTCTTGTTTAGGTACAACTTGTTAGGGGATGACCATCCTTTTAAAGCTAACTTTTGTCCAGTCTTCAGGCAATGAAGTGAAGAAAACATTGCACTGTCTTAGCTGTTATAGAAACAATCACAGTTTTCATAATAAGGAATACTAGTTTTAATCCATGAAAATTTCACGCTTTTCCTCTTTTAATATTCTAATGAATCTTATTTCTTAAGTTAATGATATGACAAGAAAATATCCATAGAAATTCCTCCATAATATTATTAAATATTTGGGCTTAACAGCTTTAACAAAATATTGCAATAACAAATATAAATATGAATGCTGGTCATTATTTTAAAAAGTGGGTACAAATGAAAATGTTTAAAATTGACAACTTTTCCATTTTACTGAAACAACTATTAAAAATTTCTATCTTCCCTTCTTTCATTTTTTCACCAAAAATAAGTAGTGTCTTTTTACCCATCAAAATGGAATAGTTCATTATCTATTAGATATTGGCAGGGTGTAATGGTCATACGAAGTAACAAAGAGGGGAACAAGCACAATTATAGTGGGATTTCTGTCTGTATCTTAACATGAGTCACAGAAACCAGTTTGAAGTAAATAATTACATTGAAACACTACATTTTATTCATGTTGTCTTTTAGAAATAATACAGTACTATATATATTTATATATGCTTTTATGTCATTAGTAGTTGAATAATTAGAAATTTTAATTGTAATTTATCACTTGATAACGTTGATTAATTTTGCTTGCAGTTATGAGAAATGAAAAACTTGCTATCATACAATAGAAAAGATGCTAATCATGGAAGAGTTTCAACTTGAAGACAATATTATTTCTAATTTTTTGTTGGTTGAACCATTATCAATCATTGATTTTTGACTAGCATTTCTTTCAAATTAATTTTTTTATCACAGTTACACAAACTGTCAGTTTACAGTCACAAATCAGAAATAAACGATAAGTTATTAGTGAGATTCAAACTCTCATCCTTTTTGTTTTGGTGAAAATTGTTTTCTGTCAAAAGTCGAGTGGTCATACCCCAAATGGCAGAGAAGCTATTAAAGAAAAAAACGGCTTCTTGATGCAAAATTTGCATCTCCCAGTATGTTATCCTTTATTTTTAATCTACATAGTTTACTAATGGCTATAGATTGATGGTTTTAGTTGTTGCAAAAAAAAATAACTAAAATCGACATGTAAGAAATAAGTTGAAAAAAAAAATTGCAATGCTTAATCTAATAAAAACCCAAGATAATATTACTGCTACTATTAGTAGTATTATGATATGCAAAAACAATGACGAATATTGCACTTAGGGATTGATGGTCATGGTAGAGGTTTAAAATCTTAGATTTTATCTTCTGCCTGCTTGTAAAGCAGCTGTTAAGGAAAAACAAGCTTCCCAAGGCAAAAAGAATATTAGTTCAAATCTCACTAAGATGCTATTCTTTATTTTTACCCTGTAGTTTATTAATGGCTGTAGACTGATGATCTGTGTAGTTGCAACAAAACTTAAGATGGAAAAACTAATTTCGCTGTCAGAAAATTAAAAACAAAGGTAGAGTATTTCAAATTGTTCTGTAGATTCATCTTGATTTAAGTCAAGAAGTTCATTTTGTCATGCTTTTATATACAAGGTGATATCCAAACCTTGACCGTGAAAAACTTACTTGCCCTAGCATCTCTTACATTTGAAATAACCTTTTCTTGTTGTTTATACACTAGCTCTCGAAAGACAATATCAAAATCCTTATTATATTTGATTTGCATACCCAAATTTTCAAGTAACTAATATTTTCACATTAAAGTCCTTAGGAAAAAACCTGAATAAATCTCTCCCAATATATCAGTTCAGGATTTACTCCCTATAAAATCTGTTGTCTATTACTTAGAGATCATCATTACTCTGTGATATGCCATGAATATCTCAATATAGTTTTCCAAAGATCTTTAATTCACATGATTATTTTACATATATAAAATAGTTCATCATCAATAACGGGGTCATACTGAAAACTGAACCAGCCTTAAGCTAATTGGACCCCTTGCTCACAATTGGGCCAAAAACCAAGGTAATCTACTCTCGTCTTGTCTGATACAGACAGGAACATATTGTGATATTGATAGTCACTGGAGAATGGTCAAACTGAAAAGAAGGAAGAGGAAAGAGTCTAATAATTGTTGAAACTGCAGGAAGATGGCTTGAAAATTTGAAAAGAAAATTAAAAATGAAATGCATTGAAAAATCAAGTTTTAAAATAATTCCAAGAGAGTGGAACCCAGAATTAACTAGATAGAATTCAGTAAGATCAAGCAAAACAAAAACCACCACCACCACCACCTCTCCCTACTTCCCACTAATAAGAAAGAGATCACTAAATGAATACTAGATGTCATGTAGAAGGAAGCATATATTGTTGATAAAGAAAACCCAATGGTTGCTAAAATAAAATTTATGATTTTTCTAGACAAAAGAGACTAAGGAAAAGGTGTCTGTTTTGGATCAAGCCACCCAAAAGATAAGTACCTTCTACGGAGAGAGAGAAGACAGTTTGAAACATTCATTCCTTAAAATTTTTCTCAAGACAAATTATATGTTCAAACATTTCCTTGAATGCAAGTGATAATTTTAAAGAAAGATTTTAAACTACCAAAGGATGCTCAATGAATATGATAGAATAGGGATGTAATAGCAAAGTCGGGGACAGATATAAGAAAAGAATGGCTCGAGTTCTTGCCCTGTTAACACCAGAAAAGGGGTATAAAGAAAAGTAGGGAAATTGAATATTAAGAAATACTCCAGTTAGAATAACAATGTATTGTCAATTAAGGAGAAAGAATTGGAGAGAACCCAGATAGTTAAAATGAAAATAAGCCATAATTTCAATTATACCAAGAATCCCAGTAGTACTTTCAAAAATCAAAGAGAGGTTTATAAGAGGCAGAACACTCTCCTAAGAATAAGAACTAGAGGTTAAGGAGTAACACATCTCACCTAATAGTGGAGAAAGAGGTAGTGACACCTTCTTTGAACTTAAAATTTAGTTCTACTTGAAATATGATAGTCTAGCTAGAGTCAATCCAAATGAGAAGAAAGAATGATTTTCATATATAAACCTGTTAAGTATTTTTAAAGCATTAGTAATTTTTTTCTTGCATCACTCATCGAAGCCAGCACTGTATATGGGGAAATAAAGTAAAACAAATTCTATTTGCAATCTACGTATTTTGAGGTCTATAGTAAATTTAAAGTGAGCATACAGGATTAGAAAAATACCCCAAGCTTAATAAAGGAAAGGTCTATCGTGAAAGTTTTTATCAGTAAGAGGAACGGCCGAAGAATCTTCTGAATATTAAATTAAAATGAAATTTTGAGCTGCTTAATGTTTATGTTAGCCTAAAGACAGAACACTTTGGAGAATTTAAATTGTCAATTATTATTACAAAAATGTAAATAGGAACACAAATTACCAAAGATCGGCTCTGAATCTTGAAATGAGAAAATGAAAGAAAAATTGCAATAAAACTAAGACATTTGTTTAATTAGGAAAGACTTCTAATTGTTTCGTGAATATAATTATGAGTACTATTGTCTTAAAAGGGGAAGAGAACTTTTACGATAAATGCTGATTTTTAGCCAAAATTGTTTTCATCTTTGGAAATTTAATTGGAGAAATTTATAGGGTTTTAAATCTTTTAAAATTCTGTATTGATTTGTACTGGTTAAGTGATGTAGTTAAGTAAGAACTATATTTGCTAATTGAAAGGCTTGGTGCAGTTCACCAAACACTGGTATTTAAAGTAAATTTTTTTTTTTTTTTACTTGCAAAGAGAGCGGTAACTATAAATTTAAGGACAGTGCCATGGTTAAGGTATGTCTGGAATAAAGAAATCATTATAATACTGATACATAATTAAAGTAAAAATAAACAAATCAAAAACCTTAATGCTTATTTACTTGGAATTTTGTGGAAATAGACTGTCTTTTCTGTTGATTGATTGTTGGATAAATCTGGATGTTAATGTCACTGTGGTAAAATTGGTTTTGCATAATTGTAGGCATAATTGTGGGTGAAGGCTTAGCCTTGACATTGAAATTCGGGCTGCTAATTTGGTGGATGCTCATAGTACATCAAGATGGTATAACTGTAAAGTTGCCAATAATGTAAAGTATTCTGAGACCCAAGAAAGAAAATCTTCCACAAGATCCGTTCAGTGAGACATGAAAATATTGGTTTTGATTGATGTGAAAAATTGGTGATAATGAATTGCTTGAAGTATCAAGTAGTACTGATCTGTAGTGTCTCATGTGAAAGAATTGATAATTAAAGAATATTACAGGAACATATATTGCTGATTTAATGTGAGGTATATTTTAGTAATAGTAGTTTATTACTAGTGAAGTGGATTCTTATGAGTCAGCCATGGATTGAGGTGACAGAGAGTCACAAAAGCAATTTACAGTGCATATTGAAGGGAAGAAAATTGTCCAAGATCATATTGATAGTTAAAGATGTTAATGAAAACAAATATCAGCTGAGAATATAGAGGGGTGGTAGCCAGTGAATTACTTTTATTGCGTTCCCATGGAAAAGGCATAAGAAAGAATACTATGGAATGAGATTATAATACACCAAATGTAATTCAGAAGAAACAGTGTAAAGATTCTAGGAAGAGATTGTAGTAACCAGTAAATTTTAGTGAAAAGGGCTCATGCTAAGAATTTAAAAAATAACTGCAGATGGATGGGAAAGTTCTGAACCCAAAAATAAAGGAAAGAAGATGAGAAAAGTAACAGTAATAGAGCAAGAGAAAATTAAATCTCAGAGAATCTGAAAATAAAGAAAGATATGTGACTAGTTAGTTACTAAGAGATTGGAAATGACAGGGAGGTCCTCAGGTGAGGAGTCAAAAAGACAATGGGGAAAAGGATATCTACTGCCCTGATTCAGAAATTATGGAAGAAGAGTGGGTGGAGGAAAAGCAATTGGAAGAAAAATAAATAACTGAGGCTGAGTGAGAAAT
This sequence comes from Ascarosepion bandense, assembly GCA_037127315.1. Taxonomy (NCBI): domain Eukaryota; kingdom Metazoa; phylum Mollusca; class Cephalopoda; order Sepiida; family Sepiidae; genus Ascarosepion; species Ascarosepion bandense. The sequence continues at coordinate 1,182,383 of JBBBDQ010000958.1, read as the reverse complement.
ACCAATAAAGTTAAGATGAGAGGGGCAGCATATTTTACTCATGAAGAGGAAGTAAAAATTAAAAACACAGAAGATGAGAATAAATAGGCAGGTGATACACAAAGAGAGTGAGGTTTCAGCACAGCCATTTTGGCTGTCATGTGCATGGAAGCCTTGACCATGCATGTGTTGTGCTGGTGGTCATTGCAGAGAATACATTCTTAGGTGAAGTCATAACTGTAGTTACTGTGACTCAAAAACTTCCCGGAGGTAGCATCAAAGAAAATGCCAGATTCATGGAGAAAATTAATTTTGAGCAGTTAAGATTAGTTAAATGCAATAGGATAGACAAGCTTAGTTTAAGATAATTCTGATACCATAATAAACTGGTTAGCTATGTTGTGAACATTAATAGCTGTAGCAGTGATAATCTCAGTAATATTGGTGCTGAAGAAGAGTAGGAAGACGATAATCAAACAAAGTGTACCGGCAGGTGTGCATGAAGGTGTGAGAGGGACAACATTCAGTGTTCTTTACCAAGGCAGAACAAATTTGGCCAAGAGAGATTCAATAAGCAAGTTGAAGATGGAATCAACAACTACCAACAACAACAAATTAAAACTCACTGAAGGAAAATTAAAACTTTCCCTGAAAGACTGAATAGGAAAGATAAACTAGGAAAATTTTTAAAAAATGGAAACTAATGAACTAAGTTGTAAGAGGTGATACATGCCCCAATTAAACATTAAAGAAAATATATATATATATATATATATATATATATATATATAAACCAAATGGACAGATATCCAGGTGCATGATAACAGAAATAACTCTTAATTTCTGCTGCATGATTAGTAGAAACTTGTGAATGAGTTAATTCATAAGGGGTAATGTGAGCCCCAATTAAAGATAAAGAAAATTATATATAGGTAGAAACAAAATGGACCATTATAGATGTGTATGATAATAAAAAAAGAAAGACATTTTATGTTTATATTTTCACTGCATGCTTAGTGAATTTTTTTGTTTTGCAGGAAAAGTTTTAGCTTCATCAGAAGTGGCAGGCGGTGCTTGGATGTCAATTCTAAGTAAATGACAAAGGGGTATGAGAACAATGTGACACTGAGAAATGTTAGATAGTGATCAAAAAAAAAAAAAAAAGAAAGGGGAAACAGTCTACTGACTGGATGATAATTGCAGGAAGATGGATTGAAAAGTTGAGAAAAAAAAAACAAAAAAAACAAATCATGTTTCAAAATAATTCACCACCTCTCCATACTGCCCACCCATGAGAAAGAAACCATTAAACATATACTAGATGTCAAGTAGAAAGAAACATATGTTATTGATAAAGAAAACTCATAAAATAACATTTATTTCTCTGGACAATTGACCCGTGGGGGGGGGGGGGCATCTGTTTTGGATCAAGCCATCCAGAAGAGAAGTACCTCCTACAGAGAGAGAGAAACAAAGACCAGTCTGATGCATTTGTTCCCCATAATTTGTCCTGAGAAAAATTTTATGTCCAAACATTAATTTGGATTTCTTTGAATAAAAGTGATAAGGAAAATTTAATTACTATTTTGAAGTAACTATGGACAAACAGGCTATGGAGGTTTATTGATCATAAAAAAAATTAATTTTTCTTTTTTAAAAGTGGAAATAATTTGCTTTTCTTTTCTTTTGAGTGGTCTGGCCAAGAGAGATCATAGCATGAAACAAACTGATGACAAAAATACCTTTTCACTATGCCATTTCGAAAATTTGGATAATTACAGGAAGCAGGCTGAGGTTAACTGCTGAGAAGGTGGGAGAAGTAAGAGAGAGATCAGTGCTGCCAATATGGCTTGATTCCTTTGACCACTCTCAGAAAGGGGCAGAACAATCCCAAATTTGGAAAACCACTTGAGTAAAGATGTTTTGAAAATATATACACAACAAAGCCTATATAATCCAAATCTCTGTTACATTTTTAACCAGAGTTAATTCATTATTCCAAAGAATTCTTTTTTGTGTAAATTCCAGCTGCCAGACCAGTTCTCATTTTAAGTTTGCTTCATAAGCGATATTCTCACTCTCTGAGATAAAAAACACTATGTAGCAGAGGTGTGGATGGCCTTGAACAAACAAATGCCAGCTAAGTTTTATGGAACCATACCACCAATATGATACTAGCAGCAAAACAAGCGATGCATTAATGAGTGAAGAGTCAGCTAGATGGTGGCCATGGTGGTCTGAAGAAACTTGAAGACCAATGCAGTTCTTAGGGCTACATTATTGGTGACCGTTGACTACAACCAATATAAGGAGTAATATATTTGGTCACTGCTGACCAGATTCGAAAGGGTTGAGAGTTATAATATTACAGACTAAACAGAACAGCAATGATTATAATATTTTTTTCTATATTTTTTAAAAGGTACTAATGTTTGCTCCTCAATATTTCCATAATAAAATCAACTCTGTTAAAAATTTCCAAACCTATCCATATAGTAAATATATCATGTGAAATTCAGTTATAATATCTATCCTTGGTAAAAATAATATTGATTTGTTTTGGTGCTTATCAGATGTATCATCCAATTGCAATACAAATTTTTATTTATGACTAAATTAAAAATTTATACAACATCAAAACAAGTATTTGATTAACTAAATAAACTAGTTTATTATTTTACATATTAATATGACCTTGTGGACCCTTCATTAGTTTTTTATCTATTTCTTTTTAAACATTAGTTGCATCCATTTTTATTGTTTCTAATGAATCTTTGCTTCCATATTGTTTTCCATTCCCATTTACATCTCTATTAATGTTGGGTCATAAATTTCTATTGAATTAATATCTGAAGAAGCTAGGACCTGTTAATTTAGTGTCTTTGAAACCATTTTTGACAAGGTGAACCCTAGTCAGCTTTGAAGAATGTGTAAAAGCATTGTCTTGCATGAACATATGCTTTAGTCTAAGGCTTCTTGGCTGTGGCTTGTATCATTCAAAAAATATCCTGTCCAAGAACTTAGAATAATTCTTTGCATTTATCTTGGCATCAACTTTAAAGGGATTGATAACTTTACTTTCAAAACATTACTTGTGTCTTCTAAGTCATGTTGGTTTACTATTTTCATGAAGGACCCAACCTCTGGCTGGCTACTAGGTTCATTCAATGTTGCTCTACATTCTTCATTAAAAAATATTATTGAGAAATCAATTTTTGTGTACTTTTTTTTTTTGTTCAACTTGGTTCTCTTTGTGATGTTTACTTAAAGATAGTATATTGGTTGCTTTTTATGTATTTAACTAATCTTAATATTCTGCATTTTTTTGCCTTCTGCTTAGATTTGTAATATGAACTGCTTCAAATATTTTTTGCTGGTCAGTTTTCTCTTCGATTGTTCTAATTTCTTTTAAATTATTTTGCAATTTCTAAAATTGTGCTTACATCATTAAATAATCTTAAAACATTTTGTTTCTTTTTGGGGCTATATCTTTCTTATAACCCATGGCAATCGATTTATACATCTGAAATTTAAAAATAAATATCAATAAATATATTATTATATATGTGTGCATGCATGTATTTATTTACAGTACAATAACCAATAGTCTCCTTGTATTATAAAATATTACACAAATAAGTTATTGTAAGTATTTCTAATAAAATGAGATGTTATAAGCTGTAAATCACATGGTATGTATATCATAGATATATCCTGAAAATGTTAGTAATATCTGTTTGTTAATAATTTTATTATAAAAGCAGTCTTGTATAAAATCTGACAGAATATACTGTTTAAATTTGGAATTTTCTTTTACTGTACTTGAGTTATATATGAATTATAGAACACTAAAAATGTATTTCTCTGAAAAAGATTGGCTGTAAAACTGGGAATCTACAAAAAATATTTTCAATTAGACCACACAATTTCTAAGGCTGACCCTGTTTGTAAACTTACTACTGTAGTGAAATTGATTTTCACTAACTACTTAATAACCATGGATTTATGCCAATATATAAAGATATGTACACTGTATGTGATAAGCATTCATGCCTAGTATACAATTTTAGAATAAACTTAAATGGGTAATGCTGAGTGTGTTATTATGCCAAATTCATGTTATCCAATTAATATCTGTAATGCAATTAGAGAAGTCTGTTATCAGTTTTTTTTTCTATATGCAAGCTAATTTTAAAAAAAATTAATATTGATTAACTAAGTTCATTGAAAAAAATACTAGGATTTGATTCTTAATTTTGATGAATGCATCTATAGTTTAAACAGATTGCTTTTCTTTTATTGGTCTATGGAAAATATGAATACTGAATGATGGACTTTATAATCCTTGTGGATTTATGACAGTCAATTAAATAAATCCATAGCTAGACATGGAATTATTAACTGAATTTTGATCTGAAATTTTCAATATATAATGCTTGATTTATATAATCAATATTTACTACTGAATTTAGTGCATTGACAAGGAAAAGTTGTTTAAAAAATAAATTATGTGCAGAAGAAATGCTTTTTCATCATGAGGCTATTGACTTATTGATTTACCTATGTACTTTCCATTAATAGATGTTTTTAATTCAGTTGGTTTATACTTTATATTTGTTTTATTTCAGATTTTTCTCCTTCACCACTAACAAAAAGAGGACCCCAACTCCAAGCCCGCGGTTGAAGCGTAGAGGCAGTACCTCGAGCGATCACTCAGAATTAGGCATTGGGACCCCAGGAACCCCCTGCCATTCCTACAGTACAGGAAATCTTAAAGAACTGGGAGAGAATACTGCAGCATACAAGTAATTAGAACTGTTCATACCCCCAGAATTGTGGACTCTTTATCTTGTTTTAATTTTTGTTTACATTTTTTTTAAATCCTATGATTTGGCTTGCGTCAGTACAGTGTCTGTTTGTTGGTTGTGTTTTGTTTTTGTTTTTTATTTTGTTTTTCTTACATTTTTTAATTCATTCTTTGTGTCCCTTTGTTTGATGAGACCTGCTACCAAAGACTGCTGTTTTTTTTTGTTTTTGTTTTTTTTTAACTTAAAACAATTTTTTAAATCTTCATTTTATAAAGTGGGTAAATCAAATTCCTTCTTTGTTTTTGTTGTTATTTTAATTTTTTTGCATGAAGATTTTTTTTTTGATGTTTTACCACAAATTTATCTCTTTTTTTTTTTTCTTAAGAATAAAAAATATATTTAAGTTAATTCTTTTACAAAAATACCGAGGACAAAAGCTTGCATTTTGCATGCTTTGAGGAAAAAAAAAGGAAAAAATAGCATCAAAACTAAAAATTAAACAAAAAAAATTTTTTTTTTCTTTATTCCAAATTATCAGAATCTAGTTACTGTATAAAAAAATGATGTAAGTTGTATGGACAAGAGAAAGCTTAAACTATGATAGTTATTTTTCTTGCCCTTTAATATCTATATGGATCATGTAGTATCAAGCATGCTTTTGAGCTTACTAATATATAGTAAAATAAGACAGTCTTTTTCAGATTTGTTAGAAATCTGAGGAACAGAAAAAGCATAGGTTCTTGCTTGTATTGCTGAAATAGATTTTAAATAGTACATTTGTGTTAGTGGCCACCAAATAAAACATTTTAGTACATAGTAATATTGATAATAGATAAATAGGTGTGTACTAAAGAAAAGCTTATGTGATGTAATCAGTAATTATTGAACTATTGTTAATAATTTTGAAAAATAGAAAATCACTGGTTTGCTGATGTTTACTTTGCTTAACAATTTGTGATAAGTAAATTTGGGGGAAGTTAATTCTTAGAATTAATTATGTATTTAACTCTCCAAGAATCGATCATTTTCAGCCATTAGCTTCAAACCAAATGATCTATCTGTATAAATACATATCATTTAGTGTATTTAAAACAGAAAAGGTCATTAAGTACAAAGAACATTCCAAATTAAATGTTTAGTATCTTTATATTTTCAGTAGAGTTAGCATTATCAATATATATATATATATATATATATATTCACAATACATTCCATTTATTTACTTTCTTGCATATTTTTTATTTACTAAAACATAATTTGCAAGGCAGCAATAATATGACCTTCAATATAAAATGCCCATCTAAGAAAAAATGTAAATAAAATATATCAATAAGCTTACTTATAAAATCTTGTAGCTTATAAGATGTTAGTGCTTGTTGCATATACATATTAACCTTTAGCACTTTGGATTATTAATATTACTTTCCTTTCCAATGTATTCTTTTTCAAGGTCTCTCAATTGTATCCTTATTATTCACTTCAGTTGTTTACTGTTGCCATAGAAGTATATGACAACACAACTGTGAAATTCAAACTCTATAAGTTTATTCTGCCACCTTCAGTGGCAGAATAAACTTCATATGCAACAAATGAAATCACATACAGAGTGATAAAGATTAAATAGAAGATTAAATTTAAATCTTTCATTTGTCTTATGGATTATTGCTTTCTATTTTTATCTCTTATAAACGTTTTGTGTGTATGTTTTTAGATATGCAATGTTTACACTTGAAAATAATTAAATTACTATATAAGAATTGGAGTAAAGTTTTGTCATATAGATTACAACTTAGAGTGATATATATATATATATATATATATATATATATATATATATATATATATACAAGGAATTATTGTAATATATCAGCTCTTTGGGGAGAAAATTTACATATTTATATTTAATTTATAGCATATTTGAAGATAAATTATAATTTCATGTGCATACATATTTTTGGGAAAACTATGACAAAATGATAAAAGTTTTTGTGTAATGCATTTTGTCCTTTTAGACTTGATTGGACCTTGCCATAGTTTTTTCCAAAAATTGTTCTTTGTATTTAAAAATTTATATATTGTTTTTCCATACATACATATGCACAAACAGCCATTATTTTTCATTATTTACAAGTTTATTTTAGGGGTAACTGGTACAGTTTGAGCCATCTATTTATAAGACCAGCATATTTTGTGCAATATATTATAGCATAACATTTAGAAATTTTTAAAAATATATATTAAAAGCATAATATTTTGGAAACATTTAAAAATATTCCTATATTCCATATAAATATATATATATATATATATATATATATATATATATATATATATTCTTCACATACACGCACACACACTCTGTATATATCACACTTATAGTGCTGTTGTTAATAAAACAGTGCTCGATATAATAGACCTATTAATTGTATATTAATAGATATACATATCCTTCACTGGTAGCACAAATCAGAGTTTATGCATAGCACAATCTTGCATTGTGCATGAAACTCTGAGAAGGAGAATTAATAATACTGCAAAATGTGAAATAATCCTGCAGAATATTCGCACCTTTTTCTCTTTGTATCTCTCTACAACTGTCAATGGTTGGATTCTGTATAAAACAAGTTTATAGATTAAATAATGTACAGGAGTTGATTCTCTTGCCTTTCACAAGTCTGTAGTAATCCATGTGATTTTTAAGATAAAATTTTTCTCTCTAGTATTCCTGATAATATCAATAATTTATCGTAGTTTAGTGACTCATTCTCATCAGGTTTTTAGTTTCTGGTTTCAATAGAATTTATTTTACAATTTGAAGAATCTCTTAAAATAGACACTTCACTTTGGATATAAAAACTAGAAGAATAGAGGAAAAAAATGTAAGAAAGAAAAATAACAGAATTCAATTGAATTTTACAACCATAGTTTAAACTTAATATCTTTTTGCTTTCTCATATTACAGGTTTTGATTTATAGTTTATAAAACGGAGGTAACTAATGTTAAGTTACTAGCAATGTTTTAATAGAAAACAAAATCTAGCTAATTTATTTTTAAATGCATCCAGATACTTGAAAAAATAACAGCGACTTTGATAATTTTATATAACAGCTTTCATTCTTCTTTAATAAACAAAAAATAAATACAGCTTGAATTTTTTTATTAAAATTTCACAAAAGTCTAGAATGAAGATAAAAAATTTTTGTGTGTTTTGTTGTTTTAATTTTAAAAAATTTTTATTTTATATTTATTTAGAAGCTACTTTTTATTTTTATTTGTTGTCTCATTAGTCTTAGAATTTTTAATGTATTAGTGTCCGCAAAAAAATTTATAAAATAGTAAAGAAGAATTCTGTAAATTCATGTACAGATATTTTCTCTTTGTCACATCTTTTTTATTTTATGTATAATGATGCTATTAATTACTAAGCTCTCACTAAATGATCAGTCTCTTTTGAAATGCAGAATTCCTTATTCTTAACCAATTCTGGATATCCTAACCATTTTTAATAGTTGTATTCAATAAATTTTCATTTTGAAACTGACTAATTATTTTCTCAACTTTTTAATTTTGGTGCCTTTTCTTTTTTTAAATTACTCAACATATCAACTTAGTTTCTTTGAAAAAGTATGGAAGCACAAATTATACAAAATAATTTTCAAATAAGTTTACTTTATGAAGTACCAAATAAAATCACCCAGTTTATCACTCCAGGGACATAAATAAGTCAGGTGAAGGTTACAATTTAACACTACTTTCATATTTTGTTATTATAAGAATCTGTTCTTTGAAGTTTATTAAACCTTCACTGCTTGGTTTCTGTACCATTTTGTTACAAGAATCAATTGAAATTCCTTTTGAGAATTTTAATTTTTTTATCCTCCAATCATGAAAGGGTGCTTGTGGATTTAAATAAATTTTCTGAACACTAATTTTGAAACACTGCTAAAAGAAAAAAAAATTGCTGTCAGAGAGTGAGTATTGAAAATGTCAAGTATTTGTTGGAAGCTATGAGTTTTTCACTAGTATTTCTTTCATCTTAATTTCAGTTACTTTTTATTGCAACTTCTCAGATTATAATTCTGCTGCAAGCCGCATTATAATTTCAAAATTTACTAGAGATTTATCCTTTATTTTTAATGCATGCTGATGGCTGTAAATGAGAAATTGCCATAATAAGTGACTTAGATTACTATTCATCTCATAATAAATTCAAAATCATTCACAAACATTGTACCTGTTTTTTTCTAAACAAAACTGCATAAATAAAATACCAGTTTACTCATACTGTTAAAAGTTTATGGCAGTATTTAAATAATATTGTAAAAAATATCAAACTTTACTTTCATTTACTTGTTTATGTTTAATACTTCCTGAATATTAAACAAGACAAATACTTTATTTGCAATTGAATAATGATTTTTATGTTGCTGAAACAATAAGGAGCATTTGCAACATATAAAATAAAAAAGTATTTACGTATGCACATTGTAATTTATAGAAGTGATTTAACTCTTATTGTATGTTAAAATCAAGGGTTTCAAGCAATTTAATAGGTAATTAAAATTTGTTTTTTTCAACTACAATGTCCTATTATAGATAAAATTCTATTTCTCAAATCATTAAAAGTAGAAATATTTAAAGGAAGCTAATATAAACCAAAAGAAAGACTGGTGTTGAGTCATGTCTCAGAGTTTTTCTATAGCAGAATCAATCATTATTAAGTGAAACAAAATTATATACATCTCACATTGTGTTAAGATTAGAAAATATCTCATTGTAGTGTTGTACATATACATAATTGAAACTTAAATTTTGGCTAAAGCAAGGAAAATTGTATTACTCCCAATCGGTAACAAACGCTTCATAAAATGAAAAATGTTAAAAGTTCTTAATATTGTTTGTACTTTATGTTTCATTGTATATGAAATAAATTAATTTGTAGCAAAAAACTTATATCAATATCTAAAGTCATTTGATGAAGAATAATAAAGATATGAAACAAGATATAATATCTTTCTTATCAAAATGAAAGTTGAAATTGTCATTCAAATGAATATCTTTTCAACTAGTATCTAGATGCTTTACTTGCTTTTGAGAAATATAATTTAAGACTATTGCTTTTCCCAAAAATATGAAGGTTTCTTGACTTTAATATTAAAAACAAATTCAAATTTATAAAATTATATTTGAACAGAAAATATGGATTAAATCAGAAAACCTTTATAAATTTTACATGTTTCGTTATTTATTTTAGCTTCATCAGAAATTATTGGGAAATGAGGCAACATGGAGATGTTTCAATATTTTGAATTCCTTGTTGTTTGATTTCATTGCTTGAGTATGTTCAATACAGAATGCATACTAAAATTAAAACACATACTAATGCCATAAAAAATGGACATGTGACATCTATCTAACCTATGAAAACAAACAACATAGAATTCAAAATATTAAAACAACTCTGCACTATCTAATTCTCAAATGATTTTTGATGAACCTAAAATAAATAGAAACCAGATCAAATTTATAAAAAATTTTCAACTTGTTTCTTACTTAATCTCAACTAAATATTCTTCAATCTCGACAAGCAACTTCTCAGTACTCAATTAAATTACTTTCTATGCTTGTTATGGCCTGATAATCTTTTATTTATTATAGCTGTTTAGATTTCAACTGAATATCATGCCGTATCACTTGACACTTATCAATATCTACATTACGATAATCTCCAGTTTGTTTTAAACTGCTACATGTATTTAACAAGTAGATAAGAAATTATTATAATGTATGCAAAGGGAAAGCTGAAGAATGATGGGTTTTGCCAGCTCTACTTTGCCAAAGATATGCTACATGTAAATGAATGCCTCCTGAGACATGTGGGGAAAACTGGTCAGGTGCTTAGCTGCACAGTGACCCTACAACCACACCTGATCATGACTGATGAGGATCTCAAAGGAATTGAAATGTTTGCAAATACATTTATTATTTTATAAACACAAAGTTCTTTAAGCAGGTTTAATATTTTGATTCTGCACATACCTATCTCCTCTCAAATATTGGTAAAGACAACAATGAATTGCTATTTTATGATAAATTCAAATCCACATATGAAATGAAAAAAGTATCTTTTATCATTAGAAACTGAACTACTGACTCTGATTTTTATATTTTATTTATAGATCTTAACCAGTCCTATTTTTCATAGTTTTTCAAACACAAGCTAATCACGACCACAAAAGTTATTAGAATACCTTCATTGACCCTCCAGCAATATAAACTGTTCGTTATGTGTTAGTGAACACTATATTTAGCAATAGTCATTTGGCTGCATGTGGGCCTATTACAGCAGTTTGCTATTGTCTACTACCAAGTAAGTTATTTTTGCTAGAGATTTTTATTTAGAGTGAGGTTATTTTATCTCCTTACCATAAATATTTGGAATCTAAAATCTATAATTACTAAAGCATCTGCTGGTACATGACTAGTTATGCCCATTTCTGGATCTATTGGTTGACCATGAAATTTTAAGTTACTATCAAAGTAGAAGTAATTGAGTTACTATGCAACCCTGATTGATGAAATCCAAGGTTGGATCAATAAAATCTTTGGTTAACCCTTTCATCCTAACAGGAACATTACCTATCTATTATTACATATCTGTTAATGTTGTTGAGTAAATAAGACAACCTTGGTAACACAAATGAACTAGGCAAGATGCCCTAAATAAAGAACTCTTTAGTGTTCAGGTACAAAATTCCAAAAGAGTTCTGATAGTGTTTGTTAAAGTACCATTGGAATCAGTCAAGACATAATATTATAACTGTTAGTTGTGAGTTATAACAATGTCAATGAGAAATTGAAACTTATACAGAGTAGGAAAAATGCTTTTTTACTGCAGCACACATAAGTGACAATGAAAAATTAGAATCACATTGGTGTAAGATGTTCTTAGATATGGAAGAATTATTAGTCCAAGTGCTAAAAATTCAACAACAGTAACAACAGCAGTCATTGGAACTCTAAAAACAAAACTTAATTGAAATAATTCAGAAGAATGCAGAAAATTATCCAATTTCTTTCATTCCTGATTTCTGATGGCATAACTGAATTCACATACATTTCAAATGCTGGAATTACTTTTCCTGCTTATTTTAGAAGATATGAGCAAATTTACAGAGAAGAATGTAGTGACTGGGAAGACAAGGAAAAACAAAAAAATTGTTGAGAAAGTTAGCATCAGTAGAACATAAAAAAATATAATTTTGTACTACCAAGAAAGTTAAGAGAAATTTGCTTTAAAGAAATAAGTATTCTGACTAAAATTTTTAGCAAGTAAAGTTTATTATTCAGTGCTCATTGGAAGTGTATAGATCTGACAAAAATGAAGACAAAGATTTTGTCACATATGCTGGAATCATTAACAGGGAGTGTGAAAGATTCAAATTAAATGAGCTGGCTCCAGATATGTTTCAAGGATTAATTTGCATTCATGTGTTAATAGCAAGAAAAGATGCAGAAATATGTGCTAGAATCCTAATGAAACTGGAACAGAACCAAAAACTGACACTACAAGAAATATCAGACAAACTTCAGAAAATTCTAAATCTGAGATGTAGTAAGGAAGGAAATTGAGGAAAAAGTATGTGCATATATACAAGAAAAAAAACTTAATCCATATTAATTAGCAGCAGGTTACATCTTGGAGATGATTATCTCTTTATGAATTTAAAGTGCAACAAGTGTAGAAAGAAAAGTAGGACATAAAGTCACACTGTAAAACTAAAGCAAGGAAAAGTTCTCTCAGAAAAAAAATTGTACGCAACATTAAGACAGAAAAAATAATCAAAGAAAATTTGTGTATGTGAAAATTAATAATGTAAATTTAAAAATGCAACTAGACACTGGTAGTGATATCAACAATGCTAAATGAAAAGCCTATATTAAAAAGAACTTTGAAAATAACACATGGTGTGTCAGATGAGAAATTATTTGTTATTGGTGAAATGACTTGCAACATATTTCGTGACAAGTGTGTAAAAGCTAAGGCTTATGTGTCAAAAAATACTTCAAATTTAATTAGCACTGACTGGATGAAATTATTCAAGTTATGGGTATTACCTATAAACATTTATTGCAAAAACTTAAATGGACAAGTAGCCAATTTAAAAAACAATGAAAATTTAAAGGAAGAATTGAAAAATGTTTTCCAGATCTTCTGTCAGATGAGTTGAATTTTGTTTCAATGTCAAAGCAAAGATTCAAGTGAAAAATGGGTTGATGTATTTAAAATGAAATATAGCCATCGATCAAGTCAACAAAGAATTTGACAGACTTGAAAAAATGTGGTTAATTGAAAAAAAATTGACCATTCAAATTGGGCAACACCAGCAATGTATATAAAGAAAAAAATGATAAACTTCATGTTTGTGCTAATTTTTCAGCTGGATAAACAAATGTTTATAATAACATAACTACCCATTACCTAGTCCAGAGGAAATTTTTGCAAAATTAAACAGTGGAAAATTTTTCAAAACTGGATCTTTCTGAGGCATATTTGCAAATATTTGCAGGTTGAAGAAGAATGTAAAAAGAAAAGACAGAAAGAAGGAAAGAAAAATATGATGAAAGGAAAGAAAATGGGAACACTAAAGGTATTGAAATCAGTTAAAGAAAGGCCCATGAGAAAGGCAGAACCTATGCAAGTAGTGTATGATATTTTTGACATACCAACACCCCATTAAATGTATAAGTGCCAGAAAAAGGAAACATATGGAAAAACTAGTGGTTTACCCAAAACAAAAGAAATACAAATTTCAGTATATATGTAGTAAAAATATTAAAATAAAATATTTAAGAAAATAAAAAATCTCAAATGGGGGGAAGTTGCAGAGTAGATAAGACACACACAAATGATGCAAAACACCTTAAATAAAGAACTCAGAGTTCAGGGCCAGATTTCTGCTCATTCAGACTTCTCAGAGTCTCTGAGCAGAGAGGAACCCAGACAAGGCTATGCTGAAGGGCAGTCTCATCTAGGGAAACACAGATAAGAGCTCGACCTGGCCTTATGCAAGGTCTACGGGAAATTTTTGCTTGAGTTTACAGGCTCAAAGTTCCCACATTAAATAATCAACCTTGTATCACATCCAGCCTCGTTGGGAAAGTTTCTGGTAAATACGCAGAGTTCTGAGAGAGTGTTTATTAAAGTAGCATTGGAAGCAGATGAGACATAATATTATAACTGTTAGTAGTGAGTTATAACAGTTAATAATCAATTCAGTGGTTAATTTCTCTAAATAATAACATGTTTGTTATATAATACTGTTGAGGCATTTCTTTCCCACGACTATAAAAATACTTTTTGTTTAAATAAGCATTGGATCTTAAAAATAGTTTTATTAAAGGTTACATTAAATAATTAATATTAAAAAAATATTTTAATTTTAACAAAATTCTTTGTGCAAAAGTCAAAAGACTTCAATACCTATGTCCAAATGTAAAAAAAACACATATGTAACTAAGCCATGGTATATTTACAATTAGAAATATATTCTGAAAATTTTGCCAACATCAGTTGGTTAATACCAATTTTATTGTGAAAAGATTGATTTTTGTAAGAAAATTTGACAGCATGGATATTCCAAGTAGACATTAAAGCTTTAACATTGTATTTCAGTAGGAAACATTATCAAGTCATATTTTTCATGGATCAAATTTTTCATGCTTACAGCCATAAGATCAGTGAGTGCTTAATTGGAGTAGATAGACTAAACTATCGCCCGGTTCACACTCCACCCACGTCTATTGAACAGGTGAAGAGGCTCATCCCTTGTTCCCTGTTTAGGATATGGTTTCCGGCTTTCTCTTTTCCAATCTTTTCACTCTTACGTAGCCCCCTGTGCTTCAGTGGTGTTACCACCTTGCTCGGGGTGATAAGATTGATTTAAAAAAAAAAAAAGAAATATATATATATATATATATATATATATATATATATATATATATATAAAAAACAACCAATGAAAAAATATTAACTTTTTCACTGTCAATAGTCCTAAATAAATAAAATTTAAAGAAAGAAAGTGGGGATATGTCATTTGTGATAGATTCAGTTTCATAATGTAAATTTAATTTGATTATTTTAATATTTAATATTTAAGAGATTTTTTTATTTGATTGAAATCAGTCTGTGACATGGCTAAATCTTATTTCAACCATGTCTTGATTTCATCAAGTAAAAACTTCAATCTGCTAAAAGTTTCCATTTTATTTTGAATAAATTTAATGATAAATAAAACTCAATATTTGTACTTAGATATGTGAGAACAGTAACTTTTACTTGACAATATATTTTAGATACACCCTTTTGAAATGTTTTATTGGATAAGAATAAAATATTTTTAAAAATTTTGCTATCAATCAAACCAGGAAAAAAACATTTTGAAAATTCCCTTAAATTTTAAAATAGCCAAAGATGGCATTGTGATCCTTGAATTAATTTCTTACAAAAATAACATCTTTTTTTTTAAGTTCATCTAATAAAAAATTTAAGGCTATGAAAATATTTTATTATACTGAAAAGTTTTGAGAAGAATTTTAAATAATGGTGTATCTCAGGTATGAAGTCAAGTAAAACTGATCAGTGTAAGAAACTTTGTTTAATTCTTGACTTTTTTCCAAGAAAACTGCTAAAAAAATCTAATGTGTATTTGTAAAACTGCAACACTCTTTGACATGTAACACTGGGTTCACTTTATAAAAGAATAATATTATCTTAAAGCATTTTAACCAATCAGATCATTTTCCTCTGATTTTTAAATTTCTCAAAATATTCTATTTTAATGCAAATAAAATACAACTTTGTAATAAGCCGCATTTGTAAATTTAATTTACAATAAAAATGGGTGGAGAATCTGGTTTACAAAATTATGATTATTTCAATGATAGTAGTATAGTACCAATAAAATGATGTAATTATAGACCAGATTTCTGCCTATGGACAAAGTATCTGTATGCTCTGACAAGATTAAAATGTAACACCCTAGCTGTCTACATACACAAAAATATATATAATTTTATGTATGCAGGTTGCTATATAATTTGCTTTAAATGTCCTGTTACAAGAATTCCTACTGAATATATACAGCTACCATTAAATACTTTATTTCTGCCAATTTAGCTTTTTTTACTGAATTGGCAAAATAAGCATATTTGGTATCAATAAAGATTTGACAAATTTTTAAAAATGAGTGTTTAAAATATTTATTATATGCTGTGGTATCTATAAATTTTTGGAGCATTTAATTAATGTATATTTTTAGTTAGTCAAAATAAAATGGTTTTAAAATGAGTATGAAGATATTTTAGAATTATGACTTCAGTTTTAATAAAAATCTTGTTTAATTTATATCTAGGTAGAAAACTCAAAAAACAATTAGAAAAATAATTCTTTTACACATTGATAGAAACATGAAAACTGAATATTATAAAACATTAATTGCATTTAATCATTTAAGTACAATATTGTAAATATAAAAATAAAATAAACCTTATTAGAAAAATGCATTCTTTTAGAGGTTGTGTGGCTATATTTAAAAGTCACTCATTAAAAGATAAACATATCCAAAGAGTAACTTAAACTTTACAGTTGCCTAGATTTTAATTTTTTCTCCACTCACCTCTTTTCATATATGCAAAAGAGATGCTACTCTGTTTTATGTCAAAATGATTTCCTCAAAAAAAAAAAAAAAAAAGAAAAATTGGTAGAAATTAATAGAACTGTGAGATATTCAGTAGGACATGAGAAACTTTAAATATTGGAGAAGATAGATCTATCTATCGCCCGGTTCACACTCCACCCACGTCTATTGAACAGGTGTAGAGGCTCATCCCTTGTTCCCTGTTTAGGATGTGGTTTCCGGCTTTCTCTTTTCCAATCTTTTCACTATTATGTAGCCCCCTGCACATCAGTGGTGTTACCACCTTGCTCGGAGTGATACAATTAAAAAAAAACAAAAAAAAAACTCTGTTCAAATTCAGAAAGCTTATGAGTAGCATCTTGTATATTTTTATATTTCAACTTGATTGAAAAATTTTAGTATTTACTTGAAAATTTTTTTCTTTTGTAATTTATGTTCAATATTAGCAGAGTGAAATCGGTGGAAGAAAAAAAGTAAATGTTTCACACCTGTAACTTGTACCAATTGTTTCTAAAATGTAAGGCAGTATTTTTACCTTCTAAGAATATTGTACAGTTTACTTTGTGGAAAAAAGCAGAAATACTAGACTTAGTCTAAAGCATTTGGAACAAGCCAAAAAAATGTTTTGTTCTGCTGAATCATGCAGATTTTGTTATAACAATAATAATGCACTCTCTGTAATAAACAGAGAGCCTGTAAAAGGTCTTAAATAATTACTTTGACGCTAATGCTCTTTTTCATATGTATTTTTTAAATTCTGATTTTTCGAAGAAAATAATTTTTATTTCCTTAAAATTTGTAAAAATTAACAATTTAAAAAAGCTTCTTTTTTTTTTAGTTATGGCCTGGAAACTTGTCCATGTTTCTACTTGATCCAATAGAATAAATCTTTAACATTGCCAGTAACCTTTTTCCTAACTCCAAATATTTACTGATTTCACCTTCTAACCTTCAGCAGCTATGATGTCACTAAATCAGTCAGACCTTCCTCTAATATAGGCTACTCACTAACCATTTCTGGTGGAGAAGGGAATAGTGAGCTTTGATACTAATAAACCCCTACACTAACTAAAAGCCTGTCGTTGTAACTAATTTGGTAAATTTTGGAAAATGTCTTCTAGAAAAATGTCACTGGCAATGTACCAAATAGGGCTTAGGAGATTCTTTATTGTGAATTATTAACTATTTTTTTAATATTTTGATTCAGACTACATTCATCCAAATGTGAAGTTGAATTTCATAATTTTAATTTTACAAAGTATGTTTACTGATTTCATTATCCTTAAGAGCAAAAGAGATAGTAAAACAAAATATATCATTTATTTTTATTTTTTTAAATGAATACATAAGGTCAATCAAAATGAATGTATATGCAACCTACTTTCTTTGTTTTTACTTGAATTCTTTCTAATCTTTTTAGTTGATGTCTAAGAAACATAATTTGTTTTTTCCTTGATTTAAAAAAAATCCCCCAAAAAACTGTCAGCTACAGTGGGTAAACTAATTTTTATTGCCCAAACTAAATCACCTGAGAAATACAGAATGAAGCAGATATACTTCATACATAATGGTAACACATTAGTGACTATGGTGTCTTCATCTAACTAATGACTAATTATGGGAGAGGTATTTCTGTCACCCCTTGTCTAATTACAATCTCCAATTTGACATCAGAATTAATTTATTTAAATAGTTATTAAAACAATTTTCATATCTTATAGCATAAATGTATTTTTAGGATGATATGCAATTTCTATATTAAATACTAAAGTTCTAAATATTCTAAACAAAATTTCAAACTATTAATAATAAATTAATAATTATTGACAATGATTAATCTGATAAAGAATTGATAATATTATTACTAATACTTTTGTGTATATAAATAAAACAGTAACATCAAATTTGTAGTCACCAGGTGACCAGGAAATGAAATAAAGAATAAGTTTATATGGTTAGGGTTGACCTGCAAGTCATTAGCTCTCAGCTGGAGTAGTTAGAGTAGTTGTCATTGTAAGATAAGCTTGGTGCAGTAAAAGGGACTCAGGTTCAAGTTTTGCTGAGAGCTTATTGTATATTTCTAATCTGCATTGTTTACTAATAGCTGTTAGATAACTGAGTAGTGGCGAAGAAAAGCAACTGGAATTAAGATAGAAAAAATATTATTTACTTTGTTTAAACTGTTCATCTTTGTTGCTATATTCACAATATTTTGGCCATTGTACTCTCCAGTCTTCTTGAGATGAGTAGAATTTAAGCCAACCAAACATAAAAATGAATGCAATATGAGAATCAGTAATATAGAGTGCTAGAGAAAAACAATTACAAGCATAAAAATTTTAATATGTGGATAAAAGTGTTGGCTGGATCAAGTGACTTGACCCAAAGAGTTGTGAGTTCAATACCTGGCTACAGAAGTGGTGAACAAAAAACTTAGAAAGTTGAATTAAATGGAGATAACTAAGACATCTGGAAGTGGTATGATTCATGGAATGAAAACAATTTACCCCAGTAATCAAAATAAAGTGTTCAGTTCAAAATTCCAATCATTTGAAGACAGTTGAGCATACAACTGCCAAAACATCAGAAATATGGCAACAAAGATGAGGACAACAGACCAAACAATGTACATAATTGCAATACCTCATCTCAGAAATATAGACAAATAAACAAATATTAGTTGAAAATTAATTAATAATGGTTTATCTAATCTGAAATTCAAGTTAGAATTTTTTTTACCATGTTCTTAATGTTTTTTTTAATGGAGAATTAAAATCAATTGTATCTAGAAAAGAAAAATAACAAAATATGCAATATTATATGTATTTGTTGAACTAGGCCATGTTTGAAACAGGGTTATATTTCAAGTAGATCACTAGGCAATATTCATGCCATTACTATATCATGTTTTATCATTTGGAAAATGCCTTTTGCTTCCCAGATTAGATTGTGGCTTATGAAGGACTAACTCACAACCTTCTATGTAGACTGACGTCATTGTCTACAACTAACCATGATGTTTGTTTATTTGTTTTGTATTCTTGCTTCTTTCTAATTAAATAAATAAAAAAAACAAGCAAAATGTATCACCCACTTGTTTTATAATGAGCAGGTTAAAAAGCCACAAGTGTGTAATTTTAACATGAACTTCAATTATTAAACAAATGTTTTCTTTCTTGTAAAATAAACCATTTTTCTTTCCATCAAACTCTTCTTTTTTTTTTCTCAGTTCACTTTGTATATACATAAATATATCACAAACATATATCTACATTTATAATATATAAACAAACTTTTGTTACATTTTTTGCTGATTTTTTTCTTTTACTTTTTTAATTTAATATAAATTTTTTCCCCATATATTTGCACTTTTTTCCTTGTGTGCATGGAAGCCATCAACCTTTTGTGATGTGAAGTCCCTGCCTTTTACCTGCCTCTGTAAGTGACCAAAACCTTTTTTGTGTATGTGTGTGTTTTGTTTTGTTGTTCTTTTTTAATTTGTAATATTTTTAAAAAAATCTTTGCTGTTCATGTTTTTAATACAACAGACATTTCACTAAATACTCAACCATGCTTACCATACTTTAACTTTTACTTGGATGAAATCAGCTTTTACTATCAAAGCACTAATGATCAAAGTAATATTAATCATTTCCTTCTATGGAAATATTTGACATTTGTTGACCGAGCAGTCAGGGCTACTGTTGGTTGAAATTTATCAAATATTTTTGTGAATATAGTTTTTGAGGAAAGTAAGTTTCTCAAGTCCACTGTTATTGCACTTTCCAGTACTGTTAGGAGCTTTCATCCTAACTTTTTTTTTTTTTTTAGAGGACTCACTCCAAGCATAGCAGGAAAGTCACTAAGACATGAAGTTACTAGGTGTGGAAGAAATAGAAAACAGAAGCATTACTAAGGACCAGGAAATAAGGAAGCATAATCAGGAGGACAGCAGATAGCAATTGACATTGCATTTAAATTTTTGAAGATTTATGTTGACTGGAAAGCATAGAGTCAGAAAAGAGTTCCACAAGTGAGAAGTGGGAAAAAATACTATTAATGTAGAATATACACTTACATCAATTTAACTCATGTGTAAATTGATAAGACCTTGTCACCAGTCTAGTACTGCACTTAAATTTACAAAGTCTAAGTACCATAGCAAAGAGTTAATTGGAACAATTACCATGAAAGTATTTACAGAAAAGACTCAGAGTGGCAGCTTTATGGCAGTGGGAAAGTGACTGAAACCAAGATCAGGATCAATAATATTGTTGATTCTTCTTTGGATTTTATCAACAATCTCTAGATATATAGCAGAAGCTCTGGACCATATGTGGCAGCAATATTCTAAGTATTGGTGAATGGTAGACTTATAGACATGCAAGATAAATTTTGGAGAGAAAAAAATGTCTAGCACAGTCAACCAACTTTCTTAGCAGCTGACCTAGCAGTTGATTCAATATAGTCTACCCTCCTGAGAAGGCACAATGAGTCACTCTTGGAGGTTAACATCAGCCATGTGGATGGAGGGCAGAAAGGGATTGATGAAGAGCAGTTTCATTTTGGAAGCATTAAAATTAACAATCCATCTTTTTACTCCAGTTAACAACAGACTGAAGCTCCAGCATTTACATTATTTGGACTATTGTCCTCATCTTTGTTGCCATTTATACAATGTTTCAGCAACAAAGATGAGGACAATAGTTCGAATAATATAAATGCTGTAGATACTACCCCATCTCAGAAATATAGACAATTGTTTGAAGTAGTGTGGAACATCAATATCTTATCATTATTTTATTTTTGAGTTATATGAGATGTGTTCATTTTAGTTTTTGGTGCCATTGAAAGTTCTCAAGCTTGCGGTAAACTTACCACAATGTCTCATGGTATAATGGTTAATAGGTTGCTTTAGCACACCATTATTAATGAATAACAAGTTCAGCTCTCATTGGGTGCCCCATCACTTGTCCTAACATTAAAGTAAGTGCATAACCATTATCTTTGATCCAAAAATCTGGAGCTTTCTTATAAAGTCTATTCAGTTGATTAATCTATATTAAGTATAGCTTAAATGTTTGTGCAATAATAAAAGGTAAATGAACTTTGGAAACTTATAAATAATTTTATTTTACTTAAAGGTATATACTCCAGACCTAAAGCTATCAAATTATCACCCACCCAATTTCTGGGCTTTGCATTGTACAAAGAAAAGAAATTATTCTTGTTTGGATTGAATACTTATTAATATCAGAGGAGACAAAATAGCTTTTTAATATTTTGTATATTTCAAAAATATTTTTCAACATTATTTCACTATTCTTTGCAAAGCTAAGTTCAAGATTTATTTTTAATGTTTACTTGATTTAGGTAACTGCTTGCATATTTATTTTTTATATTATTGTTGTTTTAAATAAAACCTCATTAAGTCAGTTAAGTGCCATACGTGATACACGCTTGGGTGATCATGTCTCGAAAGAGACATGACTGACTGGGCAGAATATTATCCCACAGTAGGTTGCAATTGCTTTCTGCGGATTACTTGTCCATAATTGAGTGTTGGCTAAATGAACTAATCAAAGCTTTATGCTAAGTAAACAAATATTAAACAAAACAAATGTTATCTTCAGCATTGAATAATTATAAAGTTTTATTAATAAAATTTAACATGAGATTCTATTTCTACAATGTCACAAGAAGGATCTACTATTTAGAAATGGGTAGCATTATCAAAAGAGTTTACTACATTTTGGTGACAGAAAAAAGTGTTACACACCCAGTGTAGATTTTGATATGAAAGCAAATATAAAAAAAAGTTCATTGACATTTTCTCATTATTAGAAAATTTATAAGCTTATCTTGAATGTAAATATGCTCTTCATGAAAGTTGATTCTCTTTTAGTAAAAGCTGATTCCCACTTAATTTGTTTATTATGGAAGCAATTTTCATCATTCATGGTTTGGCCCAGAGAATTGCAAAAATTCCCATCATCCACAGTTAATAGGTTAAATACTTTCAAGTACTTATTGAAATGTCTGTATTGATGAGAATGATTATTGTCATTTTGTTTGACTTTTGTTGAAATAAAAATTGAGGAAGACTTATACTATGCCATCATTGTTGCTTTCAAAATGTTTTTGCTTTTAGAAGAATGCTACAAAATCACTTATCTATATTTGAACAAGCAAAATTTAGAGTATTTAAGATGGTTTCAGTATTTTTTGTTTTTAATCATTTACATGAAAATTGCAGGAAATTTTTAAGTTTTTGGTTTACTATGTTTTGTTGAAGTATCATTTGCAAATTTATACACAAAAAGATTTGTTTTCAGGTTGTCAATTATAAGACAAGGTAAAGAAATTTCAGGTGTTTTATATTTGTTTATTTTTATAGTCGTAGATACTTAAAATATATTCAAACGAAACATTTTACCCTACAAATCTCTTGGCTTGCTCCTTTTATGTGTATACACACACACACACATATATACACACACACACACAGTCTTTGAGATTTGAAAAAGAAATTACTCGAGTAGTCGAGAACGAGGGAAAATTTACTTGCCCCCAAATCATTTTACTTGACCAACTCCATTTTCTTAATAGTCGCCTTACGTAAACAACATAGTGTGAATTGCTAGCGAAAAACAAAAAATGAAATTTTAATTAAAATTTCAAACATGTTAGAAAGGATTTAAAAAACTAAAAAAAATAACAACAAAATTTGATCTTTCTTCTTAATAATAGCATAAACATTTTGATGATAAAATTTTGTTTTTATTAAGTTTGAGCCCTATAACATAATGATATACTGTTTTTTTGTTTGTTTGTTTTTTGGCAATTGAGTGGAGGTACCTAAATTCATAGTTTCTTTCTTCTGTTTGACATAGGTGATAAAAAATAACAAATCTGATTTTCTCAGTCAATTAAAAAAATTACTTACTCGTATAATTTGTTTTTTTGGTGTGTGGTTGACAGAAGTATGCATATTTTTTTCTTTCTTTCAAATGTTCGTTATTACTTTTTGTAAACAGGGAGGAAATATAGATGTTGAGTTATGGATAATATTTTTCCAAATGAGTTTCTAAAAATCTGTGAGCATCTTTAATCTGGGCAACAGAGACATTTTTTTCCACTCTGGAAGCATTAATTAAATGAATGTTTACACTGACCAGGACGATAAAAGCAAGACAGGAGCTTGTCAATCAAAATTCCATTTGGCAGATCTTGCTTTGATGACTGCGGAATGTCACTGTCTTTTGTTTAACCACGCATTTTGACATAAATCATGCATAAGACCAAAGAGTTCGGTAATGTCATTGTAGGTCATTCTAAGTAACTTGCAAATCTTCAATGGCATACCTTTAGGTTGTAAAAGGAATCAGTTTTCCTTTTTCTATATTTGAAGAGACATGTTTCATTGCGAGATTTTTAATCGGACGCAGGCGAATAAAGCAATAAACTTTAATCACCCAATTAAGTTTTTAATTAATTGACTGAGTTGATCAGGCAAGTGAAATCTTAAAAGCTGTATGTGTATGTATATATATATATATATATATATATATATATATATATATATATAATTTGTTTGAACATTATTTTTCATTGATATTCATATTTGAGTAGATTTTCTATTTTTAATTAAACAGTATATATATATACACACACACCAGCCTGAATATTCATGAGAAATTTTGCTAGGAAAATGTGTATCATTCAGCAGGATTTGAACCTGCAGCCCATAACAACATAGGGAAAGCCATCAATTGATCTGACGTGTCTTAGACTGCTTGACCATGAATGATTTCACAGTTCAAATCAAGCCTTATAAACATACAATTTTCTGATTTCTCATAATTAATCATCTCTGCTCTAAAATGTATCGTGACGTAAACAAATCTAAACAATGTTGCAGAACTTTCTGGAGATTAACGTAATGGAATTAGCAACAGACATGTTTAATTTATTTGTTTGAACATTATTTTTTAATTAAAAATAATGTTCAAACAAATGGCTTTAATATGTCGCTTCTTAATTCCATTTCGCTAATTTCTGGAACTTTCCATTATATATATATATATATATATATATTGTTTTTCTTTAATCCGAAGTGGAAGAGTAGGAAGGTAAATTCCAAGATCCTGATCCTAATCAATATTAAAAAATTTTTAACATTAAAAAGTGATGCAGGCAGAGAGCTCAATGTATTAAGAATACAGAGCCAATATAAATTAGAGAAAATTTTCAAAATTCAAAGGTGTCGGATGTACATTTGTGAGACAGGTTCAAACTCTATCTAGAGGAGTTTGCTGTTGAGAAAGATATACCCCCACCAAAAAAAAAAAAAAATGTGTAAATAGCAGTGCAGTTGGAGCTTTGAACATTAACATAGCACCTTAGCCCTTTAAAAATTTACTTATGACTGAAACTTCAGCCATATCAGTCAGTGTAATTATAGCTCTATTCTCCACATGGTGTCTGTAGAAATAAACAAAAAAACATAAACAAAAGTTAAAGAAAGAGGGTATTTTAGAGAGAGAGAGAGTCAGGTGCATAAATATCCTTTCTGTTAAATGGGATTTTGGTTGAGCATCATAATGCCAAATCCATTCATAACTATTGCTGAGAACTTTGATTTCTCCACCAGATACATTTTTAACTTCAAAAGTTGGATATTTACTTTATTAGGAATATCAGATGTCAATAATTGAATTTAACACCGAGCTTAAGTTTTTTTTTTATCAACTTGTATTCTTCTGCTGTAAAGTCAACAGATATGGTGGAGGATTTCTCTGATAAAATCAACAGCCACATACCCATGACCCAGGTGAAACTTCAAATTCGAAGACATTAACTGTGATTTGACTTTGGGAGGGATGAGCTCTGCCAGGTCTACTTGCCCAAGACATGCTTTAAATAAGTGAATACCTCTATGGTTTTCCACCCAGATATCTGGAGTGAACTGGTCAGATGTTTAGTTGAGCAACCCTATGATTACATCCAGTCATGGAACTGCTGTTAATGATGTTGTAAATTATTTCTCAGTATTGAATTTTAAACGATAAAAATGATCTATGATACTGTTACAGTCTTTAAAATTTGTCTCTATCAGAGCTGTCTTGTATATTTCAAAAATATTTTTAAACATTATTTCAATATTCTTTGCAAAGCTAAGTTCAAGATTTATTTTTAATGTTTACTTGATTTAGGTAACTGCTTGCATATTTATTTTTTATATTATTGTTGTTTTAAATAAAACCTCATTAAGTCAGTTAAGTGCCATACGTGATACACGCTTGGGTGATCATGTCTCGAAAGAGACATGACTGACTGGGCAGAATATTATCCCACAGTAGGTTGCAATTGCTTTCTGCGGATTACTTGTCCATAATTGAGTGTTGGCTAAATGAACTAATCAAAGCTTTATGCTAAGTAAACAAATATTAAACAAAACAAATGTTATCTTCAGCATTGAATAATTATAAAGTTTTATTAATAAAATTTAACATGAGATTCTATTTCTACAATGTCACAAGAAGGATCTACTATTTAGAAATGGGTAGCATTATCAAAAGAGTTTACTACATTTTGGTGACAGAAAAAAGTGTTACACACCCAGTGTAGATTTTGATATGAAAGCAAATATAAAAAAAAGTTCATTGACATTTTCTCATTATTAGAAAATTTATAAGCTTATCTTGAATGTAAATATGCTCTTCATGAAAGTTGATTCTCTTTTAGTAAAAGCTGATTCCCACTTAATTTGTTTATTATGGAAGCAATTTTCATCATTCATGGTTTGGCCCAGAGAATTGCAAAAATTCCCATCATCCACAGTTAATAGGTTAAATACTTTCAAGTACTTATTGAAATGTCTGTATTGATGAGAATGATTATTGTCATTTTGTTTGACTTTTGTTGAAATAAAAATTGAGGAAGACTTATACTATGCCATCATTGTTGCTTTCAAAATGTTTTTGCTTTTAGAAGAATGCTACAAAATCACTTATCTATATTTGAACAAGCAAAATTTAGAGTATTTAAGATGGTTTCAGTATTTTTTGTTTTTAATCATTTACATGAAAATTGCAGGAAATTTTTAAGTTTTTGGTTTACTATGTTTTGTTGAAGTATCATTTGCAAATTTATACACAAAAAGATTTGTTTTCAGGTTGTCAATTATAAGACAAGGTAAAGAAATTTCAGGTGTTTTATATTTGTTTATTTTTATAGTCGTAGATACTTAAAATATATTCAAACGAAACATTTTACCCTACAAATCTCTTGGCTTGCTCCTTTTATGTGTATACACACACACACATATATACACACACACACACAGTCTTTGAGATTTGAAAAAGAAATTACTCGAGTAGTCGAGAACGAGGGAAAATTTACTTGCCCCCAAATCATTTTACTTGACCAACTCCATTTTCTTAATAGTCGCCTTACGTAAACAACATAGTGTGAATTGCTAGCGAAAAACAAAAAATGAAATTTTAATTAAAATTTCAAACATGTTAGAAAGGATTTAAAAAACTAAAAAAAATAACAACAAAATTTGATCTTTCTTCTTAATAATAGCATAAACATTTTGATGATAAAATTTTGTTTTTATTAAGTTTGAGCCCTATAACATAATGATATACTGTTTTTTTGTTTGTTTGTTTTTTGGCAATTGAGTGGAGGTACCTAAATTCATAGTTTCTTTCTTCTGTTTGACATAGGTGATAAAAAATAACAAATCTGATTTTCTCAGTCAATTAAAAAAATTACTTACTCGTATAATTTGTTTTTTTGGTGTGTGGTTGACAGAAGTATGCATATTTTTTTCTTTCTTTCAAATGTTCGTTATTACTTTTTGTAAACAGGGAGGAAATATAGATGTTGAGTTATGGATAATATTTTTCCAAATGAGTTTCTAAAAATCTGTGAGCATCTTTAATCTGGGCAACAGAGACATTTTTTTCCACTCTGGAAGCATTAATTAAATGAATGTTTACACTGACCAGGACGATAAAAGCAAGACAGGAGCTTGTCAATCAAAATTCCATTTGGCAGATCTTGCTTTGATGACTGCGGAATGTCACTGTCTTTTGTTTAACCACGCATTTTGACATAAATCATGCATAAGACCAAAGAGTTCGGTAATGTCATTGTAGGTCATTCTAAGTAACTTGCAAATCTTCAATGGCATACCTTTAGGTTGTAAAAGGAATCAGTTTTCCTTTTTCTATATTTGAAGAGACATGTTTCATTGCGAGATTTTTAATCGGACGCAGGCGAATAAAGCAATAAACTTTAATCACCCAATTAAGTTTTTAATTAATTGACTGAGTTGATCAGGCAAGTGAAATCTTAAAAGCTGTATGTGTATGTGTATATATATATATATATATATATATATATATATATATAATTTGTTTGAACATTATTTTTCATTGATATTCATATTTGAGTAGATTTTCTATTTTTAATTAAACAGTATATATATATACACACACACCAGCCTGAATATTCATGAGAAATTTTGCTAGGAAAATGTGTATCATTCAGCAGGATTTGAACCTGCAGCCCATAACAACATAGGGAAAGCCATCAATTGATCTGACGTGTCTTAGACTGCTTGACCATGAATGATTTCACAGTTCAAATCAAGCCTTATAAACATACAATTTTCTGATTTCTCATAATTAATCATCTCTGCTCTAAAATGTATCGTGACGTAAACAAATCTAAACAATGTTGCAGAACTTTCTGGAGATTAACGTAATGGAATTAGCAACAGACATGTTTAATTTATTTGTTTGAACATTATTTTTTAATTAAAAATAATGTTCAAACAAATGGCTTTAATATGTCGCTTCTTAATTCCATTTCGCTAATTTCTGGAACTTTCCATTATATATATATATATATATATATATTGTTTTTCTTTAATCCGAAGTGGAAGAGTAGGAAGGTAAATTCCAAGATCCTGATCCTAATCAATATTAAAAAATTTTTAACATTAAAAAGTGATGCAGGCAGAGAGCTCAATGTATTAAGAATACAGAGCCAATATAAATTAGAGAAAATTTTCAAAATTCAAAGGTGTCGGATGTACATTTGTGAGACAGGTTCAAACTCTATCTAGAGGAGTTTGCTGTTGAGAAAGATATACCCCCACCAAAAAAAAAAAAAATGTGTAAATAGCAGTGCAGTTGGAGCTTTGAACATTAACATAGCACCTTAGCCCTTTAAAAATTTACTTATGACTGAAACTTCAGCCATATCAGTCAGTGTAATTATAGCTCTATTCTCCACATGGTGTCTGTAGAAATAAACAAAAAAACATAAACAAAAGTTAAAGAAAGAGGGTATTTTAGAGAGAGAGAGTCAGGTGCATAAATATCCTTTCTGTTAAATGGGATTTTGGTTGAGCATCATAATGCCAAATCCATTCATAACTATTGCTGAGAACTTTGATTTCTCCACCAGATACATTTTTAACTTCAAAAGTTGGATATTTACTTTATTAGGAATATCAGATGTCAATAATTGAATTTAACACCGAGCTTAAGTTTTTTTTTTTATCAACTTGTATTCTTCTGCTGTAAAGTCAACAGATATGGTGGAGGATTTCTCTGATAAAATCAACAGCCACATACCCATGACCCAGGTGAAACTTCAAATTCGAAGACATTAACTGTGATTTGACTTTGGGAGGGATGAGCTCTGCCAGGTCTACTTGCCCAAGACATGCTTTAAATAAGTGAATACCTCTATGGTTTTCCACCCAGATATCTGGAGTGAACTGGTCAGATGTTTAGTTGAGCAACCCTATGATTACATCCAGTCATGGAACTGCTGTTAATGATGTTGTAAATTATTTCTCAGTATTGAATTTTAAACGATAAAAATGATCTATGATACTGTTACAGTCTTTAAAATTTGTCTCTATCAGAGCTGTCTTGTATATTTCAAAAATATTTTTAAACATTATTTCAATATTCTTTGCAAAGCTAAGTTCAAGATTTATTTTTAATGTTTACTTGATTTAGGTAACTGCTTGCATACTTATTTTTTATATTATTGTTGTGTTTTAAATAAAAAACCCATTACTTGTCCATAATTGTAAGGAAAATTGATGAAGTCTGTCTTCATACTTTCTTCCTAAAACATTAACAGGACCTGAAATCGTCAGATTTCACAAATTGTTCAAAGTATGTTATTGTTCTTTTTTGAAGTAATAAGTTCAAAGTGATTACATGTTCAAATATGGAAGTCATGTAACTCAATGTGATAATCCACTTTGAGTGAACAAAAATGTTATAAACTCGCTTTTCATATTTGTATGAAATGCAAAGATTTTATAAGTTTGAACATCCAAACTAAAACTTACCATATTGGAGGCCACCAAACTGGAGAATCTCACAACAAAACTTTGTATTTGTTATCAATATTTTCACAAAGTCTCTAAAACATATAAAATTGTTTTGAATGTATTTTTCTGTGATTAATACATTTTACAATTTCATCAAATAAATCCTGAATCTGACTCTTCTTTTCATATACTTAGTTTTATTTTAAATCATAGCTTCTTTATGGCTAATACATTGAATACTGGTACAGTTAGTAGAAATGTGTTTCACACGTGCCGTTACCCCCAGCAGAATAACCATCATTCCTGCAGCCCCATCAATAGTTAGGGAAGAACACTTGTCCCAGGATAATCTGATTTTAACAAGACCTTCAATGTTATTGAAAATAAACTCTCTAGTGGTTTTCTCTCCAAGCATCAATACAATGTTTAACACTACTTGTTGCCAAAAACATGTGGAAAATGCATATAACAATCTGTGCATGATTAGTCATGTTACTGCTTTCATCCATTTGTAAATCATAGCATGCTATAATTTGCACAAGACATTCTTTTCAATTTTCACATAAATCATTGCTCCTCATTTTATTCTGCTGAGAGAGAGAGCAACATCATTTATTATCAATATTTCAGTTGAGATCCTCAAATCCAATAAGATGACTTGGCTTGATTATGATTTTACCTTCTGTAAATGGCTGCTTTTGTTTAAGTATAAGTTTGGCAAAGTGAATAGAGGTTTGAAGAAGTTGACTATCATTCTTTGGGGTAAATTTTCTTTTGTAAGATCTGCTTAAAATTAGAGATTTATTCACAAACTGAGGGCATTTAAAAATGTTTTCAGCATAACAGGAGCTAATTTTGAGTTTACCTGTTGACTCCAAGATACACAACATAGGGATTAGTTATGTCTTCTTCTTTTGATCTTTAGGCAAGTATACACTAAAGATCACTTCATCATCATACTACTTTCTCTATTTACTTTTCTGCTGTAGGGTTTGTTTTTTTTTGTTTTTTTTTAATTGAAGCAGAGGAAGCTGCTTTTTCTGGATGTAAATTTCTATCATTTTCTTACTCTGTTCAGGTTCTGACATTATTTCAGTTGACACTGTTCAGCAATTGTTTCTGCAGTGGCACTAGTTTCTTATTTGGTTCCTGTGTCAAATGATTTTGAAAGAAAGCAGTTTAATTTTCTTCTTGATTATTTTGCTAGGAGTTATATTGCTGTACTTTTAAAGTCAGTATAGAGCTGAAGCTACTATATAATATTGATCCTCCTATATGGTAGTGAATGCTGAACAATTTCCCCACATATGAAGACAACACTTAGGGCAACAGAGATGTGATTCTAAAGAAGGATGCTAAGAATACCTTGAATAGAACATGTAAGCAATAAGACTTTTTTTTTAAAAAAAAGAGAAATATGAGATACTAATACTTAGAACCAGAAAGAATCAGTTAAAATTTCTGGAATTCATAATGAGGAAAGGAGCTTGGAGAATTTGTTACTTGTAGGCCATATTAAAGGTTAGAGAAACAGAAGGAAACATTGAGTAATTTACCTAATGATCATGTGTGAATGGATTGTAAAACAGTGGGTAAGAGGGATAGTAAGGGTCAGACATTAAAATGTATAAACAAGTTCTTTTTATATGAGAAATTCTCTTTATTAATTATATATTTGGTAGGTTTTTAAATAAAAGATAAGTGAAGAAAATTCCATTTCAAAAGGTTTTTGTTTTATGTAGAGTTTCATTTGAAATTGTTTAGGCACATTTATTACTTTTTAAATAGTCTTTTATGAAAGGGAAATTTCATTATTGCCTTTAGAATGTAATATGTTTGGTTTGAATGCTTGGAGATAACAATGTCTTATTGCAGCTTATAATAAATGGAAAACTTGGGAAAAAGTAAACCACTTAATGTTTTATTTCTCCATCTTTGCTGATTTTGCTGATCTTTTACTTCTCTATCCATTGTCTTTATTTTTCACTGTTTTTTACTTCTTTATAGATTGTCTCTTCTCTGTCCATTGTCTTCTCTATTTTTTACTGATTTTACTGATTATTTCTCTATCCATTGTCTTTTCTATTTTCTACTGATTTCACTGATCACTTACTTCTTTATCTATTGTCCTTCACTGATTTCACTGATCAATTACTTCTCTATCCATTGTCTTCTCTATTTTTCACTGATCTCTGACTTTTCTATCAATTCTCTTCCTTATTTTTCACTGATCTTTTACTTCTATACCCATTGTCTTCTCTATTTCACACTGATCTTTTATTTCTCTTTCCATTTGCTTTTCTATTTTTTCTGATTTCCCTGGTTTTACTTCTCTATTATCTTCTCTATTTTTTTGCTGATCTCTGCATTATCTGATGATATACTTCAATTTGTGTGCAAATAAGTAAGAAAGTAAATATTCTTGAACATACATTCTTCAACTAAATGCCTGCTTAAGTGGCATCCAATAGCAAAAATGGGAGTCTGCTTGTTGCTCTAGGTAACCATGGAAATCTTAAGAGCAGCAACAGCAGCAGTTACAACTGGGTTAGGGTGGGTGGTTCTATAGATGAGTTGTTGGGTATTTGTGGGAGGGGACATTCTGGGTGATCATTACCACTGTTGCTTCAGGAAGCAAAAAAAATCAATACATTGTTCTCATTGCTCATTTTTAGGAAATTGACATATTTTCAAATTGGTAAGTACAATAAGACAATCTATCAGTAATCATTTCATGGCCCATTAGCTTCCAATTTATGAACAATTAAATCTTTTAGACTTAATGTGCCTTTCAAAATTCAATGGTAAAAAGTTAAAAGACAAAGGAATTTTCGTCTGAGAATGAAAGTTGTTTGTTTTTGTAAATTTTAGAGTTGACAGATTCTATAATTGTCATTAATTTTCTTCTTTTGGGGATTACAGAGATAGACAGCCAGTCATTTGTGGTTGTGTTGACTATGAATTGGTTCATGTGAAACCATAATTCTTGAAGTGCACAGACATGTCACACATCTATATCATTTATATAATGATCTACAGAAACAGTCTATGAATAAATATTTTACTTCTTACAAGCAGGTCCTTTTTTAAGCATAAAAACAAGAAATTTGGGTTTTGCTTTGAAAAAAAATTTTTTCATCAAGTTCACCCCAAGCAAGGCAGTAAAGCCACTAAGACACAAGAGTTTACTGTGTGTAGAAGAATTAGAAAACAGAAACATTACTAAGGAGTGAGAACAAAAGAAGAGTAATCACCAGGACAAAAATAGTGATTGCTATTGCATTTAAATTTTTGAAGATTAAAGTTGGCTGAAAAGCATGGAGCCGGAAGAGAATTTGACAAGTAAGAAGTGCAAGAAAAGAAACTGTTAACATAGAATTTATGTAAATTGATGATACATTTTCACCAGTCTAATATTGCGCTTAAATTCAAATAGCCTATGTACTATAACAAAGCGCTCACCCAAACAATTAGCTTGAAAGTATTTGTAGAGGAGGCACCAAGAGACAACTTTAAAGTAACTGAAGGAGTGATGCCAGATCAGGGACAGTAATATTGGTGATTCTTCTTTGGATTTTATCAAAGATCTCTAGATATATAAAAGAAGCACCAGACTATTCTAAGCATGGATGAATGGTATACATAGATATGTAAGATAGATTCTGGAGAGAAAATTTGTCTATCACAGTGGACCAACTTTCTTAGTAGATGAGCTAGCAATGGATTCAATATAGTCTTTCTACTTTTTGTCAGCCAAGAAGATTAGCCCCAAAAGGTAAAATTAATCACTCTCCTGGAGGATGGCATCAGCCATTCTGATGGAAGGCAGAAAGGGTTCTCTCAGATGATTAACGGAGAGTAGCTTAGTTTTGAAGGCATTAAAATTAACAATCCATCCTTTGCCTCAATTAACAACAGACTGAAGTCGTTTTTGATATCAACTAACCTTGATCCTTCTATCCTCTCTTCTTAATTCTACGTCCCTGGTTACCTTCCCCTTTTCAGGAAGGACTCCAATGTCCACATGCATGGGCTTGGTGTTTGTGTCAGTGAACACCTCCCTCTAGCTAGGGTGACCTCTCTTGAATCCCTAGATCATTCTTATATGTGTTTCCATCTCTTCCTACTAAGCTCAGTTAGCTATCTGTTTTTCCTCTACTGTTCCTCTCGTCTCCCGACTGTTCTGTTCTTGACAGAATCTCCAATAATATTGACAAGGCCATTTCCTCTCATCTGTCTGCCCATATATTTGTGTTTGGTGACTTTAACACCCACCACACCAAGTGGCTGGAAAACTCTGTCACAGATCTTGCTCGTGTCCACACCATGAATTTTTCAATCACTCAGTCTCTTACGCAAGTGGTGAAGT
Source organism: Ascarosepion bandense (assembly GCA_037127315.1). Taxonomy (NCBI): domain Eukaryota; kingdom Metazoa; phylum Mollusca; class Cephalopoda; order Sepiida; family Sepiidae; genus Ascarosepion; species Ascarosepion bandense. Next base: position 1,148,155 of record JBBBDQ010000958.1, on the reverse strand, counting down.
TCCCCACTCGTTTTTTCTAATAACCCTAATGGACCTGACTCACTTCTAGATTTCTGTTTTACTTCCATCCCTGACTCTTGCAATATCAAGCAACTCTGTCCCCTTAAAAACTCTGACCATATGGTGGTTTCCATCCACATCTCCTTCCACTCCCACTCCACCCAAGAACCTCAGACTAACAGAACATCTTACTGCTACCAAAGAGCTGATTGGGACTCGTTCCGCAATTTCCTGTGTGACATCCCTTGGAACAAAGTCTTCAGTCTTCCCATTGAAGACTGTACGGCTGAGGTCTCTTCTTGGGTTAAGGCTGGCATCGATGCTTTCATCCCAGCCAGGAGGTTGAGACTTAAACCCCACTCATCCCCTTGGCTCTCCCCCGCTTGCTCGGACACCTATATATGAATTTACTCGAGCCACAAGATTAGCAATTTTACTGTAAAATGTAAATGCAAATTCTACTCCAGCAGCTTCTTTTCTCACACTTCTCACCTGTGGAATTCCCTTCCGTTTACTTGCTTCCCTGATAGCTACATCGCCAAGAATTTAAATGTAAAGTCAATAGTCATCTCCTATCTCACTAATTTGCATCCTCTCTCTCATGGTCCTTTCTCCGTCCACTTCACTCTCATCAGTGTTCTCATACTTCTCTTACCCACTTCCTGACATCCCCTATAACCTGTCACTTTTTCTCATAACTTTCCTTCTTTGTAACCCCCTGCACAACAGTGGCAGTAAAATGCCTTGCTTGGGGTGATACAATTATAAAAAAAAACTACCAATTTGACCTTATCAAATGTATCCAGACAAGAGTAAATAGTTGTGTCATCAGCATAGATACCAAGTTGACAACTGATGCCAATGAGAAGAATTTATTCATCTGATCTTTTCTTTTCTAATTCTTTAGAGAAACATTTGTTTTTGTTTTTTTGTTTTTTTTCAAATTAGAAAAGAATAAAAACTATTGTGTATAATGTGGTAAATTTTATATTTAAAGCAAGAGCTAAAATGGGTTTATACATAAAAGAAATTATTTATCATTTTGTTGACTTGTGTTTAATCTGTGAACAAGTGCAGTGGAATTTTAGCATTGAATTAGTGAAACTTAAGATATAATAACCTAGCATGTTAAGAATAGTTTGTGAAATTTAAAAAAAAAAGATTTTGAGCTCAAGAGCAGTTTAAATATTTTGAAAGATATTAGAACTTGTAAACTGCTTTATAATAATGATCTGGCCAGAAATATTTTCAGATTCTTAGTAAATATCTATGCAGATGATACCACAGTTCATCTCCAAAAATCAGAGCTTTGCTGCAGACCTCTTCTATGGCTTAACTCTAACAGCTAAATTGGAGTAAAACTGGCTTGTAACATTTCATCATCACTAAGCAGAACCCAAATCTTCTCCTGTCATGATGAGAGATTGTACTCTTAATGAAGCTCCTTGCCTTGATTATTTATTGGAACCAAACATTTTTCCAGCATCTTTAGCAATAGATCATATATATGTAAGAGTTAAGTTCATTGTGGAACAGTGTACTCCACTCTTTCTGTCAAGGCTCTATCTTTACAAGAGCCAGATCAGACTAAAAATGAATTATTGCTGACAGATTTAGGCCAGAGCTGTACAATCCTAACCTTCCAGCCTTGACAGAGTTCAAAAGTATTTAAACAGCCCTGTGGATGATGAATTATTTTCAACCCTAAAGCCCCTTTCCCACAGATGCAACATTGCAAGCCTATTGCTAATCTGTCACTATTTCCATAACAAATGTTCAGACAAGCTATATATTCCTTCATTCCATCAGTGCAGAAGTTTACAGCTAAGACCTGTCATGTCACATTGATAAGATCGAGTCATTCTCACTCCTTTCATATTTCATTGGTAAGAAGTAAGTTCCACTCAAACAGCTTTTCCCAAGAACTATGAGGTAATGCTTGCCCACTCACTACAATCTTAACTTCTTCAAGTCTATCATTAACTATTATCTATCCTACGTATCCTTATAACCTGCACTTAATTCCTCCTTTTACTCTCTGTCTTGAGTGACTCTTTGGTTTTGTACTAAGTGAAAATTTAGTAAAAAAATGACCTGTTACCTTTATTTGTATCACTATACATCATTCCTTGTCTGGTTAGAAGTTATAAGAAACTGAAGATATTGGAAAATTCCTGCAAGAATTCATAATATGAAAACTGGAGTCCTTTTTATGGTAGAATACACAATTTATCTTAGAGATAACATCAACTCATAGAAAGCAAGTGAAGGTACTTTGATGACTGAATAATGATATGAATTTAGATTATTAAAAATTTTTGTTAAAAAATGTGGAAAGTATATATCAAGTTAATATAACTGCTCTTTATTGTTTAGAATGACTTTCAATTATTATTAATATGTGGTTACATTTAATGGATACTAATACTTTTACAAAGCATCATCTAAAGTGAGACTGAAATCTGATTGTTTTGCTAAGATCATATTAAAAGAGGATATTCTCTTTTAGATATGAATTGAAATGAAGTCCTAAGGGATGAAACACATCGCACAAAAACTTTTTCGGCTTTGTCATATATACACATGCACAAAAAGACAAAAGTTAACAGTAGAGAAAAAAAATTGGGGATTACTTTAATGTGATTGGTCCAAACCTGGCAGCTTGATGCCAGCCACTTTCTCACTGGTGAGATGTGGCTTCCCTCTGCCTCTTCTACAAATATTTTCCAATGAACTTAGGTCACTGGTGCCCCCTCCATAAGAATTTACTCGAACAAACATTTTACAATTAAATCTACCAAATACAGCTGACAATTCTTCTCCAGCAGCTTCTTTTCTGCCCATGGAACTCCCTTCCATATACTTGATTTCTTGACAGCTACAACCTCCAGGAATTTAAAATACAATGTCAATTCCCATCTCTTCTCTACTTGATTCCAGTCCTTCCTTCATCCTTTCTACATCACCCTGTGTATTTTGTTCTTTTCCTTTCTCTCTACCTTTGCAACTGTCTTCACACCTGTGTTCTCATCCTTCTCTTGCCCTTTTTCTGACACACCCTGTAACTGGTTCTTTCTCTTCGCTCTCCTTCTGCCTTTTACTCTCTTATGTAGCCCCCTGTGCATCAGTGGCTGTACCACCTTGCTTGGGGTGAAATGATTAAAAAAAAAAAGGTTAACAGCTGCAACACAAACTGATCCTTTTGATATTTATATACTTAAACAAAATCAATAAATGAATTTGGAAAATCAAAAACACTTCTAATGCTTTTGTCATTGTTCATCGACATTGATCAAAAGAAACAGTTGTATCATTTTAATGATGTAACTGCTTCTATATAGCTTCTTTTTATTTCTTTACTGTATATAATTTAGTCATACTTGAAAAATCCATGAAAGGAATGTTAGAAGAATGACAAGTCATTCTCTAGTATTACTTACCGCATTCCTTCTTTTAAACTTCAGTGCTGATTATTCCACAGCTTATCAATAGACACATTACTTCTTTCAATGAAGAATACTATTTTCTTCTTTCTTCACTTTTGCAGAATATATATTTGCATCTCTGTCAGCAATACATAAGCTGTTTACATATTTTAAGCTATGTATTTTAAGAAAAAAGAAATCAATTCAGTCATTTTATTTCTGATTCTTTAGTCTTCTTAGCATACAAGTTTGTAATTTGCCTTCATGGTTGAAATAGTGATTTCTCACCAATGCTCAAAGTCTTTACTTGTATAATAATCCAAGATTTTAAATGCAGATTTTTTAGGGTGAAACTGATAATGTTATCTAATAAAAAGATTCTGTCTTAGGTCTTTTTGCTCTTGCAGTGAATAAGATACTGATTTAAAATAATTCATAGAAGTTGACAAAAACAGTAAAAACTAACGATTGTCCTGAAGCAGGTGATATTTTGTTGATATAAATGACATTGCAGAAAATATCATAGTAACCAAAGTTAATTAGTATAACATAATCTTCTTTCACAAATTATTACAAATTTAGTTTTGTGCTAAAGTGGAAAATATCAATATTTCTATTATAACTCAGTGGCACAGCAAAGTAGGTGAATCATTAATACATTTGGTGAGTTTAATATTTACATGTACCCAATTATTGAAGCTATCTGTAAAACAAAGTTAAGCTTCATTATTATCAGCATGCCTATTATATATATTATATATATATATATATATATATATAGAGAGAGAGAGAGAGAGAGAGAGGATTAATACAATGAAATTTTTCAATTGATGTTATATTTCAGAACATATATATAAATGATGGTATACAACTGTAATATAAAACTAATAGTGGATAATTGAATGACAAAAGAAAAATCACTTATGTTACACATTTCATCACTCAAAAAGACTTCTCAGACAAATAATGATTACATGGAGGGAGTCTCAAACTTTTGGATTTGGATCAAGGCTTTTCTCTCATTTGAAGAACCCCCTCCCTTAATGACTTCCACTATTTTGTGTCTGTCATTTCAGAGGATGTGCCATACTCGCCACGCTTGGCAATGCGGACTGGTGAAGACTATTTAACCCTTAGCTGGAGGGAGAAGAGACAGATTATTACTTTTCCTGAGGGTATTTAGCAGAAGTGAATGGAGCAAATTGAACTGGAATCCAAACTCAGCTCTCCAATTTCTTATTCCGAGCCAATATCCACTGCACCACAATGCACATCCATATATGTATATGAGAGAGAGGTGAATAGAATTACAACAAACGTCACTTTGGTGTCCAATGTAACTAGATGTATATTCCTGTCAACCTGTAATTTTTGTCAGGAAGGAAGTTATGTTGTATGATCCAGTGCATAATTTTACTTTGGAATATAAGACTCCATCTATAAAACCAGTATTAGTCTGAAGAATCCCTTTTAAGGAACAAAACATATAAAAGGATTTTTTTCCTATTTTGTTATTCAGTTACTTTGTGTACACACACACACACACACACATGCATACATATACATACACACATACATATACATACACACATACATGCATAAATATACATACACACATGCATATATATATATATATATATATATATATATATATATATATATATATATTAAACCAATGTAATGAAATTACTACTTATTGCCATCATAAGATTATTCACATTCTTAAATATAACTAAAATTATTTCATATCTTTACAATTTGCTATAATCTAGGAACCTATCCCTTTTAATTGATTATATATACCTTAAAAATAAATATATGAAACTATCTATATATATATATATATATATATATATATATATATTACTAGTTTTGTTTTGGCAAGTACTGATGACACCCACCCGTCTTTACCCAGTGAGGTCAGCATAGAGATCAAATATCAGGCACTGGTCATCCAGATATTTGGAGATGCATCCATACACTGTGGTATCATCTGCATATATATTTACTAAAGATCTTAGTGTTCTTAGACAGATCATTTATATAAAACAGAAAGAGAGTAGGACCAAGAAGAGATCCTTGGAGGATGCCATCATTGATCTCATGTGTCCCAGAAGACAAGCTATTAACAACAACCATTTATGCAACAATCCCTTGCACCACCCCTTGTCAAAGACCTTCAAGATGTTTAGCTTTTATTATCAAGTTCTGTGGTTCACTATTTGACAAAAAGTCACTTGAGATTCCTCAATCATGAAAAAAAAACATCTGAAACACTATCTGTTAAAGAGTTACCTGATGTCTGTCTATCATGAAACAAAATATTTGATTCACTATGTAAGGTCTTTGTATTTAGCAGATGGAACATTTCAGAGCATTCAATAAGTACAAAAATAACTGGTAACATGATATAGCAACAAGCTACAGATATAATATTTGAACATATAACTATAGTGAATGACTTAATAGGTTTGAAACAGAATCCTTCTTGGAATCTAATAATATACTAATATACTGTATGGATGAAAGATTTGAGTTATATGCATGACCATTAGCACAATATAAAGTGTCATATTATACTTCAAATTAGATCTCTTTCTGATCCACTCAAAATCTGTCAGCCAGATGTGAATGCTACAAAAGTAAAATAAAAAGTCACTCTGTGCAGGGGCTCTGAGCATCACATTCAGCTCACAAAACAAGGTCCCTAAAAATATAAAATACAATTTGAAAGGAGCCAATCACAAACATCGCCACTAAAACAAAAGTGTAAAAAAAAATGTAATGTATCAACTCTGACTGATTAAAAGAATCCATTCATGACACTCAAGGCAGTTGTAGGCAGGTTTTCACCAACACCACCAGTGGCTGAAGTCAACACAAGTTTCAACACCAGGTTCTACTGACTTGCCCCTTTCTCCAGGTTACTTTCCTTGTCCACAAAGAGACATTCCACCTTTGATCCTCTACATCAGCAATATAAAGAATTTTACTTTAACATATCTTGTTCTCTTTTCTTTCTGCCTCACCAGCAGTACTTTGTTGTTTTTGTTTTCTCATGTGCAACTATACCTACTACACCACCATTTGCTTCTGTCTTAATAGGAAATCTGCCATGGTTAACAAAGTAATCCTGGTTGCTTTTCCAATTAGTAGTTAACAGGACAGAAAGTGGCTTGTAAATTTTAATGCTTTCAAAACATAACTGCTCTTCTTTAAGCATCATAGACAAACTTTCCTGTCCTTCCATCAGCATAGCTGATGCTAGTCTCTTGGAAAGCAATACTCTGCACCTCCTTGGCCTCACTTTTTCAACTGATCTTATGTGGAATGACTTTATCAAATCAATAGCTGCATCTACTGCTAGGAAGGTTGGATCACTCTGTCAGGCTAGAAAGTTTTTCTTATCAGAATCCATCTTGCACATTTAAAAATCTACCATTCATCCATACATTGAATATCTGGTTGGGTGCTCATGGTATTCATCTCGAGGTTCTTGGCAAAATCCAAAGAAGAATCTGCAATGTAATAAATCACGAATTGGCATCTTGACTTTCAGTCACTTTCTCACCAATGTGACATGGTTTCTCTCTATCTTTTCTACAAATATTTTAATGGCAACTGCTCTGACAAGCTTTTGTCCTTGGTGCCTCAACCACATGAATTTAAGCATGCTACTGGATTGGCATCTAGGTCCCACCCTTTTTCTGTTGAAATAGTTAAATGTAACTGCCACTTCTATTCCACTTCTTTTTTTGCACTTCCTGACTATGGAACTCCTTTCTATTTATTTGCTTCCATGATAACTACAATCACTAAAAATTTAAATCCAGTGTCAATTGTCACCTTCTATCTACTTGAATCCTATTCATCTTTTATCCTTCCCTTAATACCCACTGTACCCTGTTTTTTCTTTCACTGTAACCCTCTATGCAGTTTTGGTGGTCCTGCCTTGGGATGAAATGATTAAAAAACAAACATGGCAGCATCTGCAGATTTGAAATAAGTTGTCCAAAACATAATAGCTTATTTTTGTGCCATTACACCTTCCAAGCATCATGTCAAATTGTTGCACACAATCAGATCCTTGTTTGTTGCAATACATACAGACCATCTGATTCTACAGATTATATGGATTTTACCTGATAGTACACAAATATGTATGTAATAGTATGTTTATGGTGTGTGTATATATATATATATATATATATATATATATATATATATATATATATATATGCATGGGAGTGTAAGGGTTCCTATTTTCACACACTACAGTCACTGACTGTCTGATGATTAAAAGAGTATAAAACAGGCAGACAGTCATAGTTGGTCACTTCCAACTTGAAATCTGATTTAAAATATATTAAATCTCTGTCATTTAATATGACATGGAGCACTCTTTTTTTCTCTGTCTGTGCAATCTTAAGCAGACTATTTTGAGAGATGCTTATATATATATATATATATATATATATATATATATATTAATTCTTACATTAGAACATGTGAACAACTAGTTTTAATTAATGTTTTGAATGTTAAAATTTTATTTTCTATTCTTCTTCATTTGAATATGCATATTAATTTCAATCTAACACGCTTAACTTTTATTAAAGCTTTGTCAGAGATCAAGAGAAGTTTTAATAAAAGTGAAACATTACATTGAGATTCTGTTCCTATTAGTTCTTTATCTTATCAGATATAAAAGTGTGTGTATGTATTTATAT